>JARQOC010000006.1:350041142-350502805 GCA_033576535.1 Allobates femoralis | reverse complement strand
TTAAAATTTATCCTGCGCAAAACCCAACAATTCTTTGATGAGGTCAGCGTTTCTTTGTCTCCCGATTGCAGAAATTACCATAATAACAAAAGTTTAGGTTTGTGTCCGATGGTTGTGAATTTTTCCTTTATTCCCATCCTGGATAATAACCTTTAGCCCCATGAATTGGGAGTGTAGCTATTAGACTTGATATATTTATAGCCTGTTTCTGCAGAACAGTTGCTGGGTTTTTTTGTGTGACTCAGTCATAGATTTGTAGATTTTACAGATAATTATCAACCTTGACACCATCATCATCATCTTCTTCTATAACGGTTCTGCACTACCGTGTGATTGTATCTGGGGAGAATGAGACATGGGTGTTGAATGCAATGTCACCTTCATTATGTTCTGTCATCTGATCTTCTAGAGCGTGTGTGTGTATATAATATGTATAGTGTAGAGGAAAATGTTTGAGACACCTTCTTATTCACAGAGTTTTCTTTATTTTCATGACTATGAAAATTGTAGATTCACACTGAAGGCATCAAAACTATGAATTAACACATGTGGAGTTATATACTTAACAAAAAAGTGTGAAACAACTGAAAATATGTCTTCTATTCTAGGTTCTTCAAAGTAGCCACCTTTTGCTTTGATTACTGCTTTGCACACTCTTGGCATTCTCTTAATGAGCTTCAAGAGGTAGTCACCGGAAATGGTCTTCCAACAGTCTTTGAAGGAGTTCCCAGAGATACTTAGCACTTGTTGGCCCTTTTGCCTTCACTCTGCGGTCCAGCTCACCCAAACCATCTTGATTGGGTTCAGGTCTGGTGACTGTGGAGGCCAGGTCATCTGGCGTAGCACCCCATCACTCTCCTCCTTGGTCACATAGCCCTTATACAGCCTGGAGGTGTGTTTGGAGTCATTGTCCTGTTGAAAAATAAATGATGGTCCAACTAATCGCAAACCGGATGCAATAGCATGCCGCTGCAAGATGCTGTGGTAACCATGCTGGTTCAGTATGCCATCAATTTTGAATAAATCCCAACAGGGTCACCAGCAAAGCACCCCCACACCATCACACCTCCTCTATGCTTCACAGTGGGAATCAGGCATGTAGAGTCCATCCGTTCACCTTTTCTGCGTCGCACAAGACACGGTGGTTGGAACCAAAGATCTCAAATTTGGACTCATCAGACCAAAGCACAAATTTCCACTGGTCTAATGTCCATTCCTTGTGTTCTTTAGCCCAAACAACTCTCTTCTGCTTGTTGCCTGACCTTTACCAGTGGTTTCCTAGCAGCTATTTTACCATGAAGGCCTGCTGCAAAAGTCTCCTCTTAACAGTTGTTGTAGAGATGTGTCTGTTGCTAGAACTCTGTGTGGCATTGACCTGGTCTCTAATCTGAGCTGCTGTTAACCTACATTTCTGAGGCTGTTGACTCGATGAACTTATCCTCCGCAGCAGAGGTGACTCTTGGTCTTCCTTTCCTGGGGCGTCCTCATGTGAGCCAGTTTCTTTGTAGCGCTTGATGGTTTTTGCAACTGCATTTGGGGACACTTTCAAAGTTTTCCCAATTTTTCGGGCTGACTGACCTTCATTTCTTAAAGTAATGATGGCCACTCGTTTTTCTTTACTTAGCTGCTTTTTTCTTGCCATAATACAAATTCTAACAGTCTGTTCAGTAGGACTATCAGCTGTGTATCCACCAGACTTATGCACAACACAACTGATGGTCCCAACCCCATTTATAAGGCAGAAATCCCACTTAATAAACCTGACAGGGCACACCTGTAAAGTCAAGACCATTTCTGGTGACTACCTCTTGAAGCTCATCAAGAGAATGCCAAGAGTGTGCAAAGCAGTAATCAAAGCAAAAGGTGGCTACTTTGAAGAACCTAGAATATAAGACATATTTTCAGTTGTTTCACTTTTTTTTGTTAAGTATATAATTCCACATGTGTTAATTCATAGTTTTGATGCTTTCAGTGTGAATCTACAATTTTCATAGTCATGAAAATAAAGAAAACTCTTTGAATGAGAAGGTGACCAAACTTTTGGTCTGTACAGTATATATGTTATCCTACTGCCTTTAATGCAGTGTCTCACCCTTATTATGCTTGCACCTGCTTTACCCTCCTACATATTTAATTTCCTATTTGCTGCTTCCTCTTCACTTTTCTTCTATCTCATGGTAACTGATATCATTTTCCATTACCCTTGCATTACTTGCTGATCCATTCTCGTAATATACAATGTACCATTTATTTTTTCACCCTTGTCTTTTTTTCCACTGTAAATTAATCCTATTTTGCTTCTTCTGAGTGTTGACTACCATCATTTTCACTTTTCTACTGCTTGCAATGTTTGTCCCCAGCATCCCTTGCATGCCAGCTTCTTAGAAGACCTTTCTTCTAATTTTTTTTATGTTGAACCAAGCTCAGAATGTAATAGCAGAATAAAACCTTTTTTTTTTTTTTTTTTTTTTTTGTGTTTTTTTCATTTCACCTCTCTATTGCAGAAATATCAGCAAACAAATATTTGGCCAAATGGGTTTTAATAAATCCTTTTTCCTGTGGGCGTGTACTTCCTCCTCCTGTATGATCGGGACCAATCCTAAGCAGGCAGCAACATAGAAGCCAGATGGACCTGTGATGATGTCATCAGGGTCACCTGACCAAAGTCTGGAGGAGGTCCTGCAAGGCTGGCAGGAGAACCTGTGGATTGAGGTCAGGTGACCCTGATGACCTCATCACAGGGCCTTCCGCACCTATATGGTGCTGCCTGCTTATGATTGGTCAGCATCATACAAGAGACATACACAGCCGCAGGGTAACGCCCACTTGGACTTAATTAAAGTGAACTCATTAGGTGCCAAATATTTGATTGCCAATATCTCTACAATGGAGAGGTGAAATAATAAAAGAAATAAAATGTTTTATTCTGTTCTGCAGCCACTATTATATTGTGTGTCCAGTTGAACATGAAAAATGTGGTGAAAAGTTCAACTTTTGCCTCTTGCTCAGGGTGTGTGCACATGGTAAAGGTTATTATCACCTCCAAGATTATGTAGTAGGTGTAATCATAATAATATTAGCATATATCTCCAATTAGAGATGTAATATACTGTATTTTTCTCTTTTTAAGACGCACTTTTGTTCCCCCCAAACTGGGGGGAGAATGGGGGTGCGTCTTAAAAAGCGAATGTAAAAAAAAATTAAAAATCAAATATTACCGGTGGAGGGGTGGTGAGGGGTGCGGCTGCTTAGCGGCAGGTTCCGGTGGGTGGGGGGCACAGTTGCAGCACCGGAGCAACGGAGATCTACCGACTGCAGCGAGTGGTGGGCGCCGCCATGTTTTTTGTGCAGTGTGCAGCAGCTGGCCAGTAGAGGTAAAAACTTCAATTGGCCGCCTGTCTCCACTATGGCGGCGGCTATTTTGTTGAAGCCTCTACACAGTTACTGAATGCAGCCGGCCACAAAAAACATGGCGGTGCCCACCACTCACTGCCGTCGGTACCTCTCCGTTGCTCCGGTCCTGCAGCAACAAGGTGGGAGACACCGGGAAAGGGACGTGTGCCAGCTGCAGGGGACGTGTGCCAGCTGCAGGGGACGTGTGCCAGCTGCAGGGGACGTGTGCCAGCTGCAGGGGACGTGTGCCAGCTGTAGATCACGGTATGCCATCAATAGGGGATGTGTGCCAGCACTCGGGGACATGTGCCAGCACTGGGGGACTATATCCAATATAAGGGGACCATATCCAGATTAAGAGGGGTAATTTTAGGATGGGGGAGCTATATCCCAGGATGAGGGACCATGTACCAGGATGAGGGGAACTATGAGGGACATATACCCAATATGATTTGTAAGACGGACACTGGCATTATAAGACGGACCCCATTTAACATTAAAAATTATTTTTTTCTCTTTTCCTTCACCAAATTTGGGGGTGCGTCTTCTAATCAGGTGCGTCTTATAAAGCGAAAAATACAGTAGTTCTCCTGATATAACCAGGTCTATTACCTCATGTGCAAGGTATTGCAGCTTTGGTATCTATGGCTATGAGCAACTAACGCAATATATGAGTGGCCGTAACCATGGATCTCTAAGCCGTACATGAGCTAAGAGACATGACTATATCAGGAGAGCCATGCTACATCTCTAATAACATTATATGTGTGTATGTATGTGTAGTATATATAATTATTTATATATATATATATATATGTGTATATATATATATATATATATATATATATATATATATATATATATATATATATATATATATATGTATATTTATTGTATTATATATTATTATTATAATTATTATTAATGAACCTACTACATAATGGGATAAAAACTTTGAGATGGGATGGGAATGCCCCTTTAAGTTATTGGTGCGGAAATTTCTGCACTCTTTCTGCAAGTTTTTGCTGTGTTTTTAGCACACATTTTTCCCATTCGTTTGTATGAGTGAAATCTGCAGCAAAAACACTGAAATAATTGAGAAGCTATAGATATAAACCTGCACCAAATCTAGAAGAAGAAAATATCAACGTGTGCAGGAGACTTCTCATTCACTTTGCCGCATCAGGACTCCACTCAAGCTTGTGACAAATCGTTGTCATGTGCACAGGCCCTTACCTCATTTTCCTACTTCTATAACTTCCTACATAGTTTGTCCCTTTTTACTGGCTTTGTACATTTTCCTATCCTCTGTATATATGGCTGATCCCCATAATAATCAGAGTGATAATAAACTGTAAGTAGCGCTTTACCATTCAGAGGGACATGTACAGACCATATCGGAGCAACACATGACAATCAAACAAGGGGCCCTGTTTGTAATAGCGGACTCTCAATAAGAAAATGGGGGTGATGGAAGCAACAGCACTTTCAACAGTCCGGCCATTTTTGGATAAATAGGGGAGTGCACACAAGTGAAGCTACCTTCACATACAAAATGTTTTTTATTTTAATTGCGAATGTTTTTTTTTTAATTATTTTACATTTACATCACAATGGGTAATAATTATTTTTGTAATCTTACAATTTTTACACTGGTTAGCATAGTTTGCTGTTGTGGAAACTTGGCCCTTCGCCACAATGAACAAATGCTGACCCTATTTTTTTTTTTGTAGTAAAGAATCTCAGTTTAGGAGAGTTAAAGGGGTATTCCCATGTCTTAAGATCATATCCCAATGTGAAGTAGGTGTTGTAGTAGTAATAATAATAGAAAATATCTCCAATTTAATTAAAATGTAGTCTATTTCTCCTGATGAGCTATATTGCTAACCAACCCCACGACATTGCAGATTGGGTATCCATGGTTACGACCACTAGCAGTGACTGTTACTATATGAGTGGTCGTAACCATGGATACCTTAGCCACTGCAATGTCCTGTACATGAGATTAGCCACATTACTAATCAATAGAACCATACTACATTTCTAATTGGAGGCATTTGCTAATAAATAATATTATTATTACACCTACTACATATTGGTATAGGATCATTGAGATGGGAATACCCCTTTAACACACTTCAGAAATGTAGTGTTAACAGGGCCTTAAAGGTATCTGTCTCCACATTATGCTTATTGGGTGGCAAAAATCTGGTGACCGAGGCCCCGATTCCAGCAATGTCACTTACTGGGCTGCTTGATGATGTTTTGATAAAACCACTGTTTTATCAGAAAGCGATTATTGCTAAATTACTACATGGTATAACGCCATGTTGTCCTCCATATCTATGAGCTCTGTATGCTCCCACTTCCATCACCGATTGGCAGCTTTTTGGTTATGCACCGTGAACACAGAAAGCTGCCAAGCAGTGATGTGGATGGGGTTATACACAGCACAGCATTCAGGAAACTGAATGTTTTTGTTAGAAACTTACAACATGCAATAAGTGATACATAATTGGAATCGGGGTCTCTGCCCCTACATTATGCTGCTGTCAGATGGAGTAGCAAAAACCTGGTGACCGATTCCTTTAATGCTAATATAGTGGAGCCATAAGATTTGGTAGTCTGTAGCATCCAACGCTGCATCCATACAGAGTAGTCATTTGAAGACGAGTAAGAAACGTTCCTGTCCTTTGGGTGAGTTGGGAGCCCTTTTCCTGATCCACCACTTCCTTACTTCCAGTTCTTATTTTCTTGTGCCCTGCTTTCCATCTTTATTACTCCTATGATTAAATTGCCTGATCAATGTAGTATTGATCCTTGATTAATGACATTAAGATATTTTTTGCCTTCTAAGTGACAGCCCAACCATTGTGTAACTATAGGCAATAATACCCATAAGGGATTGTGACTGTGGACCATAGCTCCCATCTGACCACACTCCCATATTTTCAGTTCTTCCTCTCCATGTACCTCTCCATGTTTCCCATCCTCGCACCTGACTCTGCTTGCGTTGTTTCCTACTAATCTTCACTTTTTAGCTTTTATCTTTAGATTTGCTCTTTATTGCTTTCTGATTTCCATTCTATTTACTCTACTAGCATCTCCTCAGATCAGTGCAGGTTTAACACTTGTTTGCTTTGACATAACAGGCAGTAACCCATTTGTGAGCAGCAGTTTCTATTAGTTGTGTTTATGGGGAGGTTTAACATGGTGGGGTGTAAATGTAAGGTAAGTGCCATGTGACACCCACCAACCCTTCCCCTCATTTACTTTGGCTGAATTAGCTCCCTTGAATGCTGCTTAATTCTAGAGTAATGATGCTAAACTTATGTGTGACCGGTGAATACTAGTATATAATGGTAAGATTGGCAGATGGCTATTATGATTGGTGCCCGTCTTTATCAATCAAAATAGGTTTTGAATTGGTTATTGGCATGCAGGTGGTATCCTGGCTTCACCTCCTTTCCACCATTCCATCTGTCTTCTGCGCGTATTGTCTAAATAGTGGAATCTTATCAGGAGGCGGCATCCTAACAGCTTGCTAAAAAATAACTATTACATCAAAATAATAGGAAAGTAAGATGTTCTCCTACATACAGGTAAGATCAAGTGAAGCCTCCTGAATTGTGACTTTATTCATGTCATTCCTGGCACAAGGGATGCACTCACTGTGTATATATATCTATCTATATATATAATATACATATATATACACAGTGAGTGCATCCCTTGTGCCAGGAATGTCATGAATAAAGTCACAATTATATATATGTCCATGTATCTAGAAGCTGTTAGGATGGAGCCTTCATCATATTTTATACTATTTCTATATTTTGCTTAATGTGCAGTCATCCTTGTGTTTTCTTTTTAGGCTGTATCCCTTCATTGGTGATTAAATTGTAGTTATATATTGTCAGATTAATGATACATTTCCCTTCTAGAATCCTAAAGCCTTTGCCCTATTCCCCCACCCCTGACACTCTCCACTCCGAAGTGCATATTTTGTCTATGTGCTATATAATGCAGCCCTCCATGACCCTCTGATGTATACAGTGCCTTGTGAAAGTATTGAAGGACCTAGCCATGATACCACCATATTAAGTGCCCTATTAATGGTGGTATTATGGCTGGTCCTTCACTAGAGGAAGATCTGCTAGTCTGTGTGAGACTCCTATCGAGGCTCCACAGACTCTATTTGCATATTTAAATTCCCAGGGCAATGGCCTAGAATTCACTGTGTTGAGCGCTTTAGCCAGCTGCCCGCAGTGTTTTCTTGAACTGGTCTCCTGAGATCAGTGAATACTATTTGTGAAAGTATTTGGCCCCCTTGAACTTTTCAACCTTTTGCCACATTTCAGGCTTCAAACCTAAAGATATAAATTCTAATTTTTTTGTGAAGAATCAAAACAAGTGGGACACAATCGTGAAGTGGAACAAAATTTATTGGGTATTTTAAACTTTAACAAATAATAAACTGAAAAGTGGGGCGTGCATATTATTGGCCCCTTTACTTTCAGTGCAGCAAACTCATTCCAAAGTTCAGTGAGGATCTCTGAATGATCCAATGTTGTCCTAAATGACTGGTAATGATAAATAGAATCCACTGTGTGTAATAAAGTCTCTGTATAAATGCATCTGCTCTGTGATAGTCTCAGGGTTCTGTTTCAAGTGCAGAGAGCACACGAAGACCAAGGAACACACCAGGCAGGTCGAGATACTGTTGTGGTGAAGTTTAAAGCCGGATTTGGATACAAAAATATTTCCAAGTTTTAAACATCTCAAGGAGCACTTTTGTGCAAGCGATCATATTGAAATGGAAGGAGTATCAGACCACTGCAAATCTACCAAGACTCGACCGCCCCTCTAAACTTTCATCTCGAACAAGACTGATCAGAGATGCAGCCAAAAGGCCCATGATCACTCTGGATGAACTGCAGAGATCTACAGCTGAGGTGGGAGAGTCTGTCCAGAGGACAACAATCAGTCGTACACTGCACAAATCTGGCCTTTATGGACAGTGGCAAGAAGAAAGCCATTTCCTCAAAGATATCCATAAAAAGTCTTGTTTGAAGTTTGCCACAAGCCACCTGGGAGACACCCAAACTTGTGGAATAAGGTGCTCTGGTCAGATGAAACCAAAATCCAACTTTTTGGCCACAATGCAAAACGATATGTTTGGCGTGAAAGCAACACAGCTCATCACCCTCAAAACACCATCCCCACTGTCAAACATGGTGGTGGCAGCATCATGGTTTGGGCCTGCTTTTCTTCAGTAGGGACAGGGAAGATGGTTCAAATTGATAGAAGATGGACGGAGCCAAATACAGGATCATTCTGGAAGAAAACCTGTTGGCGTCTGCAAAAGACCTGAGACTGGGTCGGAGATTTATCTTCCAACTAGACAATGATCCCAAACATAAAGCAAAATCTACAATGGAATGGTTCAAAAATAAACGTATCCAGGTGTTAGAATGGCCAAGTCACAGTCCAGACCTGAATCCAATCGAGAATGTGTGGAAAGAGCTGAAAACTGCTGTTCACAAACGCTTGCCATCCAACCTCACTGAGCTCCAGCTGTTTTGCAAGGAAGAATGGGCAAGAATTTCAGAGTCTCGATGTGCAAAACTGATAGAGACATACCCCAAGGACTTGCAGCTGTATCGCAGCAAAAGGTGGCGCTACAAAGTATTAACTCAAGGGGGCCGAATAATATTGCACGCCCCACTTTTCAGTTTTTTATTTGTTAAAAAAGTCTAAAATATGCAATAAATTTCGTTCCACTTCATGATTGTGTCCCACTTGTTGTTGATTCTTCACAAATAAAATTAGAATTTATATCTTTATGTTTGAAGCCTGAAATGTGGCAAAAGGTTGAAAAGTTCAAGGGGACCAAATACTTTCACAAGGCACTGTATATACCTCTGATGACAGTCTTTAAAACGTGGTGTGAATAGTTCCTAAGAATACAAAGCTCACTGGTGGGTTCACTGTTGACTCCTGCAGTCTGCCATGTGATGTGATAATTGGAAAGGTTGTAGAACCTAAACGGTTTAACATTTTTAATGAAACCCCTATGCAAAATAATTTGACAAATGTATGCATTTAAAGATGCCAACAACAAAAAATGTCCATATCCTTTAAAATGGCCAGGTGTAAAGTCGGGATACAGCTCTAAAGTGTCCAACAGATGGTGTCGTTTTCCATTGATGGCACATTGTGCCACCTTGTTCTTCATGTTCTTCTCTCCATCCCCCCCCCCCTTCCTCCCTGTTGCTGAGCATTTAACATTAAGGTTTCCAGGGACATTATCGCATCCAATTTTTCTAAATCCATTTCACTCAGATTCATAATTGTTGTCTTTTTCCACTAACACCAAGTACGGCAGTCTTTTATTCTGTATACATGGTGTAGACAAGTGTGGCCATTCATTAATATGCATACTTGGATATTTTACGAATAGACCTATTGGGCGTGAAAGTTATTTCCACTCCCGCCACCATTTGCATTGACTTGCATGAGGCAGGGCATCTGTAGCTGAGGAATGTCTTTACCTGTTACAGCTATTGTGGATTTTGCCTGGGCAATTGCACCCTGGATCCCTTAATGATTTTTTGCTTTTTTGTTACATGTGCCCATTTTTGTCATCTCCACTTTTTATCACTGTATCCCCCCTCGCCCTCCTCCTTCCTAGTCGTGATCATTCCTCTACCTCTCATTTAGCCTGGATTTATGATATGTATGTGTCTTCTCTGTGTGACCCCCTCCATATAGTTCTTTCCGCATTGTTGTGGTGACGTAGTTGCTTTGTGAAGATAAATGCTTTGTTTTGTGCCAATCGCTACTGCAAATAGGTTATACTGGATAAAGGATTTAGGGGAACACTGAGCCTCATTTATGGAAACTCTAGGCGAATACTCTGCCCTTCTTTCTTATAGGACCCAATCACTCTGCAACTTTTAATTTGTCAGAAATGAAAGATTAAGCTCCGATTCGGGTTTCTGTGAGTAACGAGGGCAATTTTCTGGTTCAACAGGTTTGATAAAGGAGGCACAGTGTCCTTCATTGAAAACTATACCCAAAATGTAAGCAGAGTGTATTTCCTATTTTCATGCAAAGACCCTGCACAAAGTTAATTTCACCGGCTTATCGTGGAAGTGGCAGCCATAGAACAAAATAAGTGACTCCTAGAATTCAGCAGAAAAGAGTCATAGGACCAGGGCAAACATCCTTGGTCGTCACTGAAATGATGCCATCTTGGGCAGCTCTCATGATTACTAGGCAATGCCAGTGCATTGTGGAGTGACTCGCGTCATGTCATGTGAGGCCTAGTAATTGGCTTCACATTCATGTGTGGGTTTAGTAATCATATAAAGTGTCCAGGTAACCAAGTATTAACCAAGAAAATCTGCATTGTCTTGGTCTGACTGCCATGGACTGTTGTCGCGGATGTTGGGAAAAGGTCCTACATATGTTTTGCCAGGCTCAGGCACATTACAGAGTGTAGCCTGATGGAAGTCCCAAATGTATTGTATCTGATGACGTCAGAGTGGTCACAATGTCAGGCTCACATGGGTTCCCAGAAGGAAAGTTGGTTGATAATAATATAACAAGTCTATATGTGCCTTTCAAGAGATCATCTCACTTTTCTCACTTCTGCATCGTGAGGCGAAGGGTGCAATGACTTAAGCCCCCACATACCCGCTGTGCTTGGTATTCTCTACTAGAGGACATGTCTCCCACAGGAATATGAGGATGTGTCCTCATTGACATTGCTCCCCTTTAATTCTGATGGTGCCCAATCTCATAGTAAAGGTCTTGTAAGCACTACTTACATGCAGCACTTGCTTTCTGATAGGGGTCACCTAACTGGCTCTGCAGACCCAGCCATCGTCCTCCTACAGCTCTCGTTTCCTCCTGGACTTCTAGACCAGTTTTAGCCATAATGGCCCCTTTACACGCAGCTACAGGTGACAGGTTTTCCACAGGTAACTTACTGGTTGCAGTGAAATCATGGAGACATAGTTCCATTTGTACACAGCACCAAGATAGAACCATGTCTCCATGATTTCACTGCAGCCAGTAAGTTGCCTGTGGAAAACCTGTTACCTGTAGCTGCGTGTAAAGTGGCCATAAGTCAAATAGTTCTAGGTGACTTGATCATCCATTAACCCCTAAAAGCACAATTACGCTCCGATTTGTGCCCATAACAGGCGCCACTCTACCCTCCACCCTTAAATACAGGCTGATACAAACTATATCGGGGTGAGGGATCGCTCCCACGATTATTTGGTGCCATTACAGTTTGGATATTGTCGGTAACACACTCCCTGTTTCTGTGTACGAGTTGTACTGCTGAAGACGATCTAGGATCATCTGACTGGCGAGCGCCATGTTTACACAGTCCAGTGGTTGAGCGATATTAGATGTTCACATTCAGACAATTGCCGGCCCCTGTAATCAGGCTTTAATGGCTACCTCAGTTTCTGTAGCAAAGTTATTATGTTATTTGTTCCCTGGACAAAGTCTAATGCAGTCAACCGTAAATCTGGAACATCAGACATTTTAGCTTTCAGTTGAAGAAGACATGAAGCCAGTACAGTCTGCTGGATTTCTTATCTTTTACATTCATGGGTATAGTCTTCATTTTGCCTAACATCCTTGTTGTCACACTTATCCCTATTCTGCAGCCCATAACTGCTGAGTGTCTTCGAGGAAATTTCCTTCCAAGGTCTATGTATTAATGCAATCCGTTGGTTAATGTGATTTTTCTGGGTTCAATTCTGAAAATAAGTTCCCTGGACATGTAGTGGACAAAGTGATTGATGTATATCATGTGCCCTGAGCCCAGACTCTGCCCTTTAGGACACAATTACACCTTTATATCTCGATCAGTGAAATGGAGCGACTGCCTTGATACATAGACATCCCCACTTAATCTCTGTGTACCCCTTTCACTCGGCTTTCATGCCCGCCCCACTTGGCCCCTGCATGCCACTAACTGGTTTGATTAGTTATTAATTGGTTTGTGAATTCAGGCTCAATTGCATCATCATCAGCAGATGGCGGATCCGGATCTACTGGAGGAATCCTCTTCGCTCCTGGAGCCCAGCGAGATTGGAAGAGGAGCCCCGCTGAGGCTTGGGTATGTACATGAACTGCTCCTTCTACATATCTTGGCCAATAATCGCATATATGATTATGTGGGATCTTGTAATTAGCAGCAAATGAATGTGATGTATCAAAATTGTCTGCTTAGGCTGGTTTCACACTGCGGTCAGATCAGGTCAGATCACGTCAGGTTTTGTGTTTCAAAACCAGGAGAGGAACTTGCAGAGAAAAAGTGTAATTGAAAGATTGACACCTGTTCTAGGTTTTGGAGTCACTCCTGGTTTTGGCACACAAAACCTGACTGATCTGATCTGACCTGATCTGACCTGATCTGACCTGATCTGACCTGATCTGACCTGATCTGACCTGATCTGATCTGACCTGATCTGACCTGATCTGACCTGATCTGACCTGATCTGACCTGATCTGACCTGACCTGATCTGACCTGATCTGACCTGATCTGATCTGACCTGATCTGACCTGACCTGATCTGACCTGATCTGACCTGATCTGATCTGACCTGATCTGACCTGATCTGACCTGATCTGACCTGATCTGACTGATCTGAAACCAGCCTTAGGCTGCACGTCCTTTTTCCCAGTGGAGACTTGTAACTTTGCTCGACTATAGTAGAGAATGACTGATCAGGGTTCCTATATGGAAATTGCCTCTTTAAGAGGACTTGAACTTTAGCGCCACCTATTGGAAGTATCCTAAAAGTCAATATTGACTCTTTAATTATCTTTGGTCATATGATGGGGCTTGTTGAAGACATAGGGTCAGCCATATTATACTGTAAAATGGCATAATTGACACAATTTTTGGGGACAGCATTGTTTCCCTATGTGAAAATAAGAACTTTTCATTCAGCGTAAACTTGACCTGTTTTTATAAAATCAAATATTGAACATCATCATTGTAATGCTGCAGTTATACTGCAGAATGTGGGCTGCTCCATAGAGTTTTGGCCTTTTAGAGGAATTGATTAGGAATGGAGTAGATCAGTAAGCTTTGCTATAAAGAACCTTTAGTAGTTGCCTCTACCTGATAATTGGTTTCCTGCAATCTTCAAAGGTGCCCTAGCCAAAGTCAGTGCATCATTTTACTAAAGCTGGAGTTTTATGCCTGCTCGCACCTTGCGCCAATTGTATACATCCAGTCAAGGAGTCAAAATGTCACCAAATACTCAATGTGTTCATGTGGCCTAAGAGGGTCTACACATTCCAACTAATTAATTAGATCAAATTTTCCTTTGGGCATCAGTCGGATATAGTTTTTTTTTTTTTTTTTCTCCTGGACAATCTGTGCAATATTTTCTAACCTTTTATTATTTTCCCTGATATGCCTCAGGTTTGTGGCTGGCGTGATCAACCGGGAGAGGATTCCCACATTTGAAAGGATGTTGTGGCGGGTTTGTCGGGGTAACGTGTTTCTGCGACAGGCAGAAATCGAAAACCCCTTGGAAGATCCAGTGACGGTAAGACCTGTATCATGATTGTTTTTGGATGGATGAAATACATATATTAGTGCTCGTGCTTACGACCATATTTTCGATCCAAGTGTTATCTAACAATACATTGGACTGCACTCCTATGTTATTCAATGAGGCAGTGTACGTGCCAATTTTTTGTTTTTTCCTCGGACTGTGTGGTCTGAGCATAAAAAAAAATATCTGAGAATCAGATGGCATATGGCCTCTGAAGTCTGTAGGTCCGTGAAAAGTATCGCACCAATGATGCTGGTTTCTAATCAGCATAATTGGACACTTTTTCTTGGATGGTGAAAATCTGGTCATGTGAACCCAACTTTAGTGCTAAAGTTATGTTAAGTCTATTTCATGTTTTTAATAGTGGGCTAAAATAATAAGCTTTGATTCTATAGAGCCATGTTGGGTGTGATGAGGCCGGGCCAGGCTGCGATGAGGCCGGGCCGGGTCAGGCTGCGATGAGGCCGGGCCGGGTCAGGCTGCGATGAGGCCGGGCCGGGTCAGGCTGCGATGAGGCCGGGCCGGGTCAGGCTGCGATGAGGCCGGGCCGGGTCAGGCTGCGATGAGGCCGGGCCGGGTCAGGCTGCGATGAGGCCGGGCCGGGTCGGGCTGCGATGAGGCCGGGCCGGGTCGGGCTGCGATGAGGCCGGGCCGGGTCGGGCTGCGATGAGGCCGGGCCGGGTCGGGCTGCGATGAGGCCGGGCCGGGTCGGCTGCGATGAGGCCGGGCCGGTCGGGCTGCGATGAGGCCGGGCCGGGTCGGGCTGCGATGAGGCCGGGCCGGGTCGGGCTGCGATGAGGCCGGGCCGGGTCGGGCTGCGATGAGGCCGGGCCGGGTCGGGCTGCGATGAGGCCGGGCCGGGTCGGGCTGCGATGAGGCCGGGCCGGGTCGGGCTGCGATGAGGCCGGGCCGGGTCGGGCTGCGATGAGGCCGGGCCGGGTCGGGCTGCGATGAGGCCGGGCCGGGTCGGGCTGCGATGAGGCCGGGCCGGGTCAGGCTGCGATGAGGCCGGGCCGGGTCAGGCTGCGATGAGGCCGGGCCGGGTCAGGCTGCGATGAGGCCGGGCCATATTGTGTTCGTAATGAGGCCTTGCTTGTGTCTTATTGGATTAGACTGGTAAAGATTTTACATGGGTCATTGATGCAGGTGCCCTTCTTTCCCACATAGCAGCCCTTTCCTGAAATAACTGAGCAGATTTTTACTTTACAATGATCTAACAGTACTGATTTTTTTGAGGGTCATTAAACCAGCCTAGACCTTTGGTACGTTCATGGCTTGGCAGCCTTTCTGTGTTCATTGTATACTTTGTATTGTCCTGCCAAGGAAGTGCCTTCAGAATGAGCTCAGTCCCTACTGATTAACAGATTGACTTCCTTACCCATATCTCAATATCCAGCATACAAACACCGGAAGGTCTCATGTCTTTTTGCATTACAACAGTTGTGCTACCATGTCCTCTACTTGCCTGTGCTCCCCATCATACAGCCGCTTCAGACAGCTTGTTTGTAGCTCTGATGTGAAGGCTGAAATGTTAATTGTTATACAAGTCCTTTAAATCACATCTAGCGCATAAAGTATATGCTTGTTCTGTGCCCCCTCTACTGGGGAGATGATAGATTAAGGGTCAGATACAAATGTACAGTTGTGTTCAAAATAATAGCAGTGTGTATAATAATAGCATGAATTAAGGGTCCAAAAGGAGTCCCAAGAGGACCAGATGAGATCAAATTTCTCAATCCTTTCATTATTTAGAGCCGCACGCTATTCATAATTTCTGATGGTTTTGATCCTGGTGTACAGGTTGTATGAAGACAGGGGAGGGTTTGCTTCCAATGACAGGCCACCAAACAACAGGCAGCCGTCAAGAAGTGCAAGAGAAATTTAATGGTCTTTTTATAAGTTCTGTGGAAAAACGTTGAATAGAAAGGTCAACTGTTGTAAGGGTAAATCTAAGGTGAGAATTCGTTCAACTGCTGATTGTACTTTCTTAAGGCCCCATTACACATTTCAACATCTTTTCCGACGTCGTTCAAAAGTGACATCAGGAACGATGTTGAGACGACATCGTTGTTGCGTTGTAGCGTGTAAACGCACGATTCAACAACGATAGTTGTTCAAGTCGGAGTTTCCTGCATGTAGGAAAACCTGTCAACTTCAACTTACACAACCGGCAGGATCGTTCGGTGTGACACCACAATAGCGATGTCACGGCCGATCCTGCTTATTTGCTGCATTGCAGTGGATCGCTCGCTGGGTTGATCCCAGCCCAGCAAGCGATCGCGGCGCCAACATCGCAGCGCTGTCACCGGCAACATCTTGCCGTGTGACAGCTAGGCTGCGATGTCGGAAGCGAGCGCGCATCCGCGGCATCGCATACGACATCGCAGCTGATGTTGGATGGTGTGACGGCACCTTTACAAATCGGTCGTATCAGGGAGCAGTCCCAGAATATGTGAAAGATAGATCCTCCCATTAGAGTACACCCCAACACAGGGTGCCAAGAACTCAGGTGCGTGATACATGAAGTGGACAGTCTGATTTGGCTTTCTTTATAAGTGACACAGGATGCCGAAATGGCTGCTCTTGATCAAACAAATCCCCACACTGCGCCACTCAGGGGTCTGCCAAGTATCTCTCCCAACTGAGGTTATATGGGTGTCTAGTCAGGGAACTTGGATCCGGTCTTTGCATAATGCTATAGATAGACGAGATTAGGCCTTTCATTGAGGGGCCATCTCTACATAGCCGTTCAAAGGGTGTCGGGAAGGAAACTTGTAAACTATGAAATAAGGTTGAGGCAAAATGTCTGATCTTAATAAAGTGGAATAACGGGAGCATGTGTATAGATAAATTAGATTTCATCTCTTCATAAGAGAGTATATCCTTGTTCTGTAGTTAGCAGAAATTACTAAGTTAAATAGATTGGTATGAGCCCATACGTCAGTTACTTGTAAAAGAAAAGAGAAGGAGCGCAAATGTGAAGCACCTCAGGGTAAAACGTATTGCAGGGAAAGCGGGGTTTCCACTCACCTTGTGGAGTTGTACTGGCTGGGTACAACTCCAGTGATAGCCTCCTGTGGAGCAATACCAAACAGGGCGTCCCTGAGAAAATCCTCGTGCCAGGGAGAGAGCAGCGTCACTTCCACCGGTCACGTGATCCAAGGCGGTGACGTCAGAAAGGTCCTAGTAGTCCTCCAGACTTGGATAAACAGGTTCTTTTTATAAACGATGCCTCTCTTACAAAGCTGCTGAACCGCACGGTCCCTCAGAAGGGAGAGAAGTGCACAGGAAAAAATAGTTGCGGTTCTGATAGCGCTAAGGAAGGAGGGCAAGGGGAAATTGTTATGATGAACAGACCTTTATTAAAAACACGGTCCCTCAAACTCCGCTACGCGTTTCGACGTTACCGTCTTCATCAGGTGGAATCGTCAGTTACTGACATAGTCAGACTATTTTAAAGCATTGGAGATCATCTTAGCTGAACAGCCTATCATTGTCTGCACTTCTGGATACACTTTAGTGCCCTCTCCAATCAACTTTTTAATCAAAGTATTCTGTTCTTCTGAACAATGTCTCAAATGATCCATATTTCTCATGGTGGGTTTACACGTTGCGATATCGGCGTCCAACTACGACCAAAAGTCACGTGGTTCGTGCGTTGGACCCGATATCGTTCGTGGTTGTACGGTGTGAACGTCCAATACGATGCAGGAACGATGGCAAACCGATATCAGGGGTCGAATGAGCGTGCTTTTCAACGGCCCGATATCGGATGCCGGTTGGAGCCGGATCGTGCTGTGTGACAGCCCAACTCCGATGTGCAGTATAACGTCCTCCATTGACTCACATGTTAAATGGTCGTTCCTGGGTCAGTGGGCGTAGACATTGTAGGGACGTTGTAACACGATATCGCGCTGTGTAAACCTCTGATGCGATTCTTTCAAAACCGGGCACAAAATGCGCGCTCCCGCGCCGTTGGATCCGATATCGCAACGTGTAAACCCAACATCAGGCTTTTAAAGTGAAATGCATGTACAACATGTGCTGGCTCCACCCATAAATAAGGGCCACTTGATTCGCACCTGTTTCTTCACAGAATGATTAACCTCACTAATTGAACTCCACACTGCTATTATTTTGAACACATCCTCTTTCAATTAATTATGCAAATTCACAGATTCAAATACATGCAGATCATGAATGCCGAGTCTGTTGGTTTTAAAAGAATCTACTGCAACAACCGGTAAATTGTTTGACATACGGTAATGTATCTTACACTAAAAACAGTGAATGATCTGGTTAGTCATATTTGACTACTATTATATTGAGTGCTACTGTAGATACAATATCAGCAACAAACTACAGCTCTCTAGTCTGATATTCATGTCAAATAGTCCATCATATCTCAGCCTCTGGTTGACTGTTGTCTATGGAGAAGGAGACGCACACTATTAAAGAATGTTAGCTGATAACTGAGCATATATGTATCATTTCAGTTGAGAGAGGGATTATGTCCTGTGGGAGAGAACAGTTATGTTGAGATCTAGCATGTCCGATGCTTCATTCCTCCAATATCAGTCATAACCGAGTTGGGTTCACCTTCATCAATGTGTACAGTTAGCTTTGGTCTTCCTGATTTTTTTACTCTGACCGTACTATGGTCCCCATTAAAGCCTTGAACCTCTTGACCTGGTGAGTAAGACAAATGTTCTCTACATGAGTCATTGTAATTAGATTGCTTATCTGCAGAAAACATTTGGTGGGCAGTGCCCCTAAACCAGCGCCAGATCAAAGCTGCCTGTTACAAGCATTGGATTTCCTGCCAATGAAGATAATCTGGTCAGTGGCACTTTGCCAAGGTACCTTGCTTAGGTAGTGTATACATATGTACTATGATTTTAAGGGGAACTCTGGGAAGAGAAAACTTTTCTGGTCGTCATAATGGGAGACCCAGACAATGGGGTTTAGGGCTCTGCCCTCCGGAGGTCACACTAGGTACTACAAGTTTGTAGACACCGCCTCCTCCGCTTATAAACCCCTACCGCAGGGAACATCCTCAGTTTTAAACTTAGTGTGCTCGGACAAGGAGGAACCAGGAGTGCGGAGGCTCTGGCCGAAGTTCACCGCATCCTATCCTGGGCGGAGGACAACAACTGCCTGATCTCCGCAGTTCACATCCCAGGGGTCGAAAACTGGGAGGCCGACTATCTGAGCCGACAGGGGATGGACGCCGGAGAGTGGTCTCTTCATCCGGACGTCTTCAGAGAAGTCTGCAGCAGATGGGGCACTCCGGACGTGGATCTGATGGCCTCACGGCTGAATCATCAGGTGCCGCAATACATGGCGAGGTCGTGGGACCCCCAGTCTCTGGGAGCGGACGCCCTAATCTTGACCTGGTCCAGATTCCATCTGCCGTATGTGTTCCCGCCTCTGGCTCTGATTCCCAAGGTGCTGTGGAAAATCAGGTCAGAGTGCAGGGTAGCCATTCTAGTGGCTCCAGATTGGCCCAGGAGGTCCTGGTATCCGGACCTGTGGCAACTGTCAGGCGGACATAGATGGGCTCTTCCAGAACGCGCAGACTTACTCGCGCAAGGCCCATTCTTCCACCGCAATTCCAGGGCCCTCAAGTTGACTGCGTGGCTCTTGAGGCCTGGCTGCTGACGTCTAGGGGTTTCTCCCCTACAGTGGTTGCTACTATGAATCGGGCTAGGAGGCCCGTTTCCAGGAAGATATACCACAGAACGTGGAAAATCTTTTTTACCTGGTGTGCCTCTGGTGGACGTTCTCCGTGGCCCCTCTCCATCCCGACGTTGTTGGCTTTCCTACAGTCGGGTCTGGAGTTGGGATTATCCCTTGGCTCTTTGAAAGGTCAAGTGTCAGCACTCTCGGTGCTGTTTGACAGGCGATTAGCGCTCCTCCCGAAGGTGCGTCAATTTCTCCAAGGGGTGTCGCGGATGGTTCCGCCCTACAGGAGACCTCTGGACCCTTGGGACCTTAACAGAGTCCTAGCGGCGTTACAGAAACCGCCGTTTGAGCCGCTGAGAGATATCTCTCTCTTGCGTCTGTCCCAGAAGGTGGTTTTTCTGGTGGCAATTACGTCTCTGAGGAGGGTCTCAGAATTGGCTGCACTTTCGTGCAAGTCACCCTTTCTGGTGGTTCACCAAGACAAGGTGGTGTTGCGCCCACGGCCAGAATTCTTGCCGAAGGTGGTTTCAACTTTTCACCTGAACCAGGAGATTGTTCTCCCTTCATTTTGCCCCGCTCCCGTTCATCAGATTGAACGCGACCTCCATACTCTGGATCTCGTGAGAGCTGTACGCATTTATGTGTCCAGGACCGCTTCCTTTAGGAATTCGGATTCCTTATTTGTTCTCACGACGGGTCGCTGTAAGGGGGCCGCGGCTTCAAAGTCGACCTTGGCCAGATGGATTAAAACTCCCATTCAGGAGGCTTACCGATCCTCTGGAGTGCCTCTCCCGGTGGGATTGAAGGCTCACTCTACCAGAGCTGTCGGTGCCTCCTGGGCTTTGCGACATCGAGCGTCTGCTCTACAGGTGTGTCAGGCGGCCGCTTGGTCCAGCCTGCACACATTTTCTAAGCACTATATGGTGCATGCCCATGCCTCTGCGGATGCGAGTTTGGGCAGGCGGGTTCTCCAGGCGGCGGTTGCCCACCTTTAAAGGGAACCATGTGTTATCCGTCTTGTTGAGGAACTCTTCCCGCCCTGGGGTATTGCTTTAGGACATCCCCATTGTCTGGGTCTCTCCATTATGACGACCAGAAAAAAGAGAATTTTGTTTACGTACCGTAAATTCTTTTTTCTTTAGTCATCAATGGGAGACCCAGCACCCACCCAGTTGTTCCGTTGCATGTTTTGCACGTGTTTTCTGTTCTCTGTTGAGACAGTGTTTGCCGGGTTGTTGAACCGTCTGTGCACGGCATTCTTCCCGATGTTTCGGGTGTGGTTTATTTCTCCTCGCAGCTTATGGACCAAACTGAGGATGTTCCCTGCGGTAGGGGTTTATAAGCGGAGGAGGCGGTGTCTACAAACTTGTAGTACCTAGTGTGGCCTCCGGAGGGCAGAGCCCTAAACCCCATTGTCTGGGTCTCCCATTGATGACTAAAGAAAAAAGAATTTACGGTACGTAAACAAAATTCTCTTTTTTTCGTACAGTTCCTGCACTGCTACATGTTGAAGCTGAGCAGTTCTAGGATCTATAGATCTCTTATAAATTGATAAAGCATACCTGCTCCTTTGTTCTCTCCCCTCCCACATGGGACTGAGAATCTTCAGCCTGAGAGCTTCATGTAAGAGCAGAAAACAGGAGGTGTGTCAGGGGCATGGATACTGGAGCTGCAGGATCAGCCTACAATCTAGTGAGGAGTGATGATGATGATACATTGAAAGTTGGAGGGATAGGAAGATACCATGTTCCTATTGGAGAGGGGAGACCATGCAGTGCTGAATCGATCAATGTAATGATTTGCCTCTGCTCCTAGTCTCACAACAACAGTACACATTATGCATCATCATACAGCAGAGGATCACAGCATGTATTTGTATCTGCTTGGTGACATGATTGCTATTTCAAGCCTGGACCCACCCCTGTCACATAGCATGGGATATCAGACGCAGGATTATAGTGTAAGCATGGGACCAGCAGCCAAGCCCCTTGCCACACCCCCTCCCTATACAGATGTGTGAGGGGGCTGGAATGTAGGATGATCCTGCAGCTCCAAGCATTCATGCCCCCGTCACACCTCCTCTTCTCTGCTCCTACATGAAGCTGCCAGGCTGAAAATGTTCTGTCCCATGAAGGGGAGGAAGGGCCAGAACTGAGAAGCAGATATGATTTTATTGATTTATAAGAGGTCTTTAGATCCTAAGGCTGCACTGTACAGCTCTGCTTCATCATATAGCAGGGCAGGAACTGTACTAAAAAGTTTTCTCTCACTGGAGTTCCCCTTTAGCCTAACGGTCTTCTTTACGGTTAGTGGGATGTGGCAACACAATTGAATGCTGCTCATTGAATTTAAAGGGAAATTTGTCCTCAGGATTTCACCCCCAAACTATTTATATGTGCTGGACAAATCCTGTCCTTTGTTACGGAGAAATCAGTGTTTGAATTGATATACAAATGGGTATAGTAGATCTGAAGCCTCTGTCACTCTAGCTCTGTTTTCAGCCCAGAGCTGCTGCCTCTTGTTTGACTGATGGGTCCTTTGCCTGAATCCACACAAGATGCATGCTGTCAGTCAAGCAAGAAAGAGGAGATGATGCAGGGTACAGAATAGAGCTGGAGTGACAGAGGTTCCAGATCTACTATAGCCATTTGCACATCAATTCAAAGGCTGATATCTCAGTAACAGAGGAACAGACTGGTCATATAAAGGTACCACTAGATGTGTGCTTAAGGAATGTGCCCAAAATCGCAGGTTGTTCCTTGTGCATTAGAATGGTGGGCAATTTGTGTTGAATGCTGAGAGTCCACCTCCATTGATCCTGAGAATGGAGCTCTGGAACCCTAAACAAGCAGTTAACTTTACACTGTCTTGAATGGAGCAGGGTGTATGTTTGGTCTCCATTCAATTCATTGTCTCTGGGATTCCAGTGAAGGCCAAGTGTAGCACTCTCCAAGGCTGCCTTCAGACTTGCAGATGCATCTGCAGGGTTTTGCAGATGCATCTGCAAGCATCTGCATGCAGACCGCGGCCCCTATGTTTATAATGGTGCGCACGGCGGTCTGCAGATGCTTGCGGACCGCCGTGCGCACCCATTCACTCCTATATATGATCTGTGCGCAGGCGGATGCCTGCGTACAGATCACACACTCTCGTCCGCACCAGGGACGCGACATCTCGCGTCCATGGTGCGGGCGGGAGCGTGTGATTTGTGCGCAGACATCCGCCTGCGCACAGATCACATATAGGAGTGAATGGGTGCGCACGGCGGTCCGCAAGCATCTGCAGACCGCCGTGCGCACCATTATAAACATAGGGGCCGCGGTCTGCATGCAGATGCTTGCAGATGCACCTGCAAAACGCTGCAGATGCATCTGCAAGTCTGAAGCCAGCCTAAAGAGCCATTGACGATGAATAGAGCGGACATCAAGTATGCACCTTTCACATTTTCCAATGGATAGGGGATAACTCGCCATTCTGTTTTAAATATATCAGTATAGAAGCTATGTCTGGCGCTAAATTAGAGACGCCTAGTAGCATATCCTGAGGTTTCCAGGTATCTGCTTTCTGGCCACTTGATTAGACATGTTGATGATCTATCTATTAGGATGTGTGAGGAACGTCATTTTTCTGTTGTAATATATGCATGGGGGGACATAAGTTTAACATATGAGCAATACAAAGCCATGCTTGTGTATCCTGGAACTTGTGCTATGAAGGACCCGTCACTAATCTTGTCTGTTTTATCCCATACCTGCGTATCCCATAAAATAACAATTCTGGAAGATTTATTCTGTTCCTTCTGGATAATTAATAATTTGACAACTGGGATTGGCTATTCAGCATCTCAAAGGGGTATGTGTCCCAACCCAGTCTGGCACTAGCCAAACCCAGATCTGATAATGTCAGATTGTGCAGACCTCCCTTCCTAACTGAAAACGCCGAATGGTCAATTAGGGTATGTGCACATCAGACGTTTGTGCATCTCTGCAGACCGACCGGGAACCGGTGGACACTGGCAGAAACTGAGTTTTCTGTGCTCAGCAGTGTCCCTCGTTTTTTGCTCGTTTTTTGCTCGGTTTTGTCGGCGGTTTTTCTGAGCGGTTTTAAAACTGAGTTTTTTGTGCACTTGATCAGCTGGAACCGCTGGAAAAACTGAGGAAAGAAGTCACTTGCTCTATATTTGGAAACCGGTGGAAAAACCCAGATTTCACTGAAAACGACCAGAAGAAAAACGTTGTAATGTACACAGCGTTTTCTAAACTCCATTGACTAGCATGTTAATCCAACCGGAGGGTAGGAGTAACATAAATTAACATAAAACTGAGCGGAAAACGCCGACGGAAAACGTCCAAAAGCAGCCCACAAAACGACTGATGTGCACATACCCTTATACTCCAAATTTTGTAGGCAGACTAATACAGGAACAGCACAACATGGAGATCCAAGAAAGGATGTGGAGATGTTTAATAAATGATTTGAAGTCTGCTTAATTTTCCTTTACGTTATCTAATGTGTTCACGCTTTACAGGGCGACAGTGTCCACAAGTCTGTATTCATCATATTCTTCCAAGGAGACCAGCTGAAGAACAGGGTGAAGAAGATCTGTGAAGGGTAGGAGACCATAAATGATGACTGTCCTGCTGATCCACTAGATTATTAGCCGATATCGTGCTTTTTTATGTTAAATATAGAAATGCATTTAGACAGCCAAAATTATGGGGTTTGTTGTCAGTAAAGGCCAAGTCTTATTTTCCAGATAAAGCTCCCTATTTGTTCATAGACTGCGCCTAGTACTGCTGATCATCCACATTCAGTTGATTACAGTCCAAGACAATTCACAGTTTCTTCTTCCCTCTATCTCTGGCCGTCCCGTGCAAGCACTACTCTAATCCTAACCTCTCTTAAATATGACTCTAAAGGCTCATTACAATGTTGAATGCTACTGTGCTTTGCCTACAATCCACACATTTTTGACATCACTTTAAGGTTCAACTTCCATCAAATTTACCTTAAAGGGATTGTCCAGGATTTGTGTTAGAAACAGCGCCACTCTTGACCATGGGCTGTGTCTGGTATTGCAATCAAGAGTGCTACTGTTTATGTAAATGGAAATACCAACAAGTGGACAAATATTTTAAAGGCAAACTCAATATACGGTACTCAAAACACCTATTCAAAAACAAGTATGCTAAGCCAATTGTGTTATATTACTGAACAAATTATTTATTAATAGTTAAAAAAAATGTATAAAAAGGGAAATACACTTCTGAATAGGATCAATAGGGAACGTCTGATCTCAAGGTTGTTTGTACTGTATGGCTTATGGATCCTATTCACAAGTATATTTCCTTTTTTTTTATATATTTTTGAACTATTAATAAAGAATTTGTTCAGTAACACAACTGGCTTAGCACTCATGTCTTTTGAATAGTTGTTTAGTTTATGAAAAGATGATGTAGGAACCGGATCAAAGAAGTGGAAAAACCCTGCGCTGCTGTGCAAAGATGAAAGTCCAAACTGATGTCTGATACATTAAAGGTGTTTTGCTTTTATTCAACACTAGAAATGGGTCTGATGCTATTGCATCGGGAAGGCAGTCTCTGTGCCTGTGTCCCCTTGTGTGCACTCTCCTGTCTGTGATGTCTCTTCCCCTGTGCGCTCTGTCTTACTTGTGCCTTTCTCTCTGCTCTTTGTGCTCTCAGCCCCTGTGTGTGCTGTCTCTCCCTGTGTGTGCTGTCTCTCCCTGTGTGTGCTGTCTCTCCCTGTGTGTGCTGTCTCTCACTGTGTGTGCTGTCTCTCCCTGTGTGTGCTGTTTCTCCCTGTGTGTGCTGTCTCTCCCTGTGTGTGCTGTCTCTCCCTGTGTGTGCTGTCTCTCCCTGTGTGTGCTGTCTCTCCCTGTGTGTGCTGTCTCTCCCTGTGTGTGCTGTCTCTCCCTGTGTGTGCTGTCTCTCCCTGTGTGTGCTGTCTCTCCCTGTGTGTGCTGTCTCTCCCTGTGTGTGCTGTCTCTCCCTGTGTGTGCTGTCTCTCCCTGTGTGTGCTGTCTCTCCCTGTGTGTGCTGTCTCTCCCTGTGTGTGCTGTCTCTCCCTGTGTGTGCTGTCTCTCCCTGTGTGTGCTGTCTCTCCCTGTGTGTGCTGTCTCTCCCTGTGTGTGCTGTCTCTCCCTGTGTGTGCTGTCTCTCCCTGTGTGTGCTGTCTCTCCCTGTGTGTGCTGTCTCTCCCTGTGTGTGCTGTCTCTCCCTGTGTGTGCTGTCTCTCCCTGTGTGTGCTGTCTCTCCCTGTGTGTGCTGTCTCTCCCTGTGTGTGCTGTCTCTCCCTGTGTGTGCTGTCTCTCCCGTGTGTGCTGTCTCCTCCTGTGTGTGCTGTCTCTCCCTATGACTCTGCCTCCCCTATGCCTTCTCCCTCCCCTGTGCCCCTGCCTCCTCTGTGCCTTCTGCCTCCCGTGTGCCTGCCTCCCATCACTGAGTCACCATATAATGCTCACCACTGAGCTACCATACAGTTCTAACCACTGAGCCAGCATACAGTGCTAACCACTGAGCCAGCATACAGTTCTAACCACTGAGCCAGCATACAGTGCTAACCACTGAGCCAGCATACAATGCTAACCACTGAGCCAGCATACAGTGCTAACCACTGAGCCAGCATACAGTGCTTACCACTGAGCCACCATACAGTTCTAACCACTGAGCCATCATACAGTGCTAGCCACTGAGCCACCATATACAGTGCTAACCACTGAGCCAACATATACAGTGCTAACCACTGAGCCACCATATACAGTGCTAACCACTGAGCCACCATACAATGCTAACCACTGAGCCACCATACAGTGCTAACCACTGAGCCACCAGTGCTAACCACTGAGCCACCATACAGTGCTAACCACTGAGCCACCATACAGTGCTAACCACTGAGCCAGCATACAGTGCTTACCACTGAGCCACCATACAGTGCTAGCCACTGAGCCACCATACAGTGCTAGCCACTGAGCCACCATACAGTGCTAACCACTGAGCCACCCTACTGTGCTACCCACTGAGCCACCCTACAGTGCTACCCACTGAGCCAGCGTATACAGTGCTAACCACTGAGCCAGCATATACAGTGCTAACCACTGAGCCACCATACAGTGCTAACCACTGAGCCAGCGTGTACAGTGCTAACCACTGAGCCAGCGTGTACAGTGCTAACCACTGAGCCAGCGTGTACAGTGCTAACCACTGAGCCAGCGTGTACAGTGCTAACCACTGAGCCACCATATACAGTGCTAACCACTGAGCCACCGTATACAGTGCTAACCACTGAGCCACCGTATACAGTGCTAACCACTGAGACACCATATACAGTGCTAACCACTGAGCCACCGTATACAGTGCTAACCACTGAGCCACCATATACAGTGCTAACCACTGAGCCACCATATACAATGCTAACCACTGAACCACCATATACAGTGCTAACCACTGAGCCACCATATACAGTGCTAACCACTGAGCCACCATATACAGTGCTAACCACTGAGCCACCATATACAATGCTAACCACTGAACCACCATATACAGTGCTAACTACTGAGCCAGCTTTAAATCTCCCGCCAATACTGCGCCACTTCGCTGATTGGTCGCCGCTGATCTCCGGATGGTAGCGGTGGTGCCGGTGTCACTTTCTCCTGGAAACCTGTGTCGCTATCCCACAATGGCACCACGGTGTATTGTGGGATATCGACATAAGCTCCGAAAGTCTGTGACAACCATTATTGGTGATTATATAGTAGATGTTTCAAAGTGTTTCCCCACTCCTTCATCTTGAAGTGGTGATTTCCTGATGAAGAAGCAGGGAAACACTTTGAAACGCGTCAAACCACTTTTAATTTATCAGACATCAGTTGGACTTTCATCGTTGCACAGCAGCGCAGGGTTTTCCACTTCTTTGATTTGGTTCCTACATACTCGTCTGCCTTGGTACACGTGGATTCTTTGACGGCTATAACTGGTTGTGGGTCACACAATCTTACAAGGTGAGCGAGCAGCTCTGAGCACACACTTTCAGCTTACTGGTTGCCCCAGTAGTAAGACCCCCTTGCCTTATTCTGGGCTCTAACCTCATAGCAGAGGGTCTCTTTCTTGGGAGTTTCCTCTATGAACCAGAGTAGATCTGCTGAGTGTCCACCCCAGCTGGTGCCTTCATCAGGCCGCTTCTGGCCACTTTTTCTCCTGTAGAGAACTGCCTGCCCGCTGTTGCATAGCTCAGACTAGCTTAATGTTCAGAAAATGAGGCAAACCCAATAGTTTTCTGTTCCTTTAGATCTATTTACCTGGTCGCGTTCCTTGTGTTTGGTTTCCTGCTGATGTGAGTCTCTTTCCATTTATATGTTTGTTTTCTTTTGTATCACAGATTTCGAGCTTCACTTTACCCTTGTCCTGAAACCCCACAGGAGCGCAAAGAGATGGCAGCTGGAGTAAACACTAGAATAGATGATCTGCAGATGGTAAAAGTTTAAAGAGGATATTTAACCTGTAAATGTATACTGTATTACATTAGTGATTGCAAATGTATTGAAGCAGGAATGGAAAACAGTAGGTAGTCGGTAGATCGGTGTACTGTTGTCTGCTGTAGCTCTGTTACAATGTTCTCCTTTAACCTCATTTGAAGAATAGAAATAGGAGCATAACCCATCCAAGCACGCACTTAGATAAAGAAGACAAGTTGTGGATGGACATTACAGAAAAAATAAAATTCATCATTTCAACTTTACCTAATTTCAGGTTCTTAACCAAACTGAAGACCATCGCCAGCGCGTCCTTCAAGCCGCTGCTAAAACAATCCGAGTCTGGTTTATTAAGGTCCGAAAAATGAAGGCCATTTACCATACGCTGAACTTATGCAACATTGATGTCACCCAGAAGTGTCTGATTGCAGAGGTCTGGTGCCCGGTGGCTGATCTGGATTCCATCCAGTTTGCTCTCAGGAGAGGCACAGTGAGTATTGTTGTGTCTCTATTCTTATGAGGGTTTCCCCATGAATGAAAGGTGATAAATGTCTGATCTTTGAGATCCCAAAAGTCACTAAAACCAGTGCAATTTCTCGATACAGTAGTCTGAGATGGGATGGTGCAGCATGAGAGTTTATGGGGATATTGAAAGGCTGACTGCTGTTCTTGGCTGTCTCCCTCAGTCCCATAAACATATTGAATGGAGCGGCCAGCATTGCTACCATGCCGCTCCATTCAGTCTCCAATTTCGCTGACAAAGAACTGACTTGGGACCCCTTTTCTAATGATTGCTAGAATCCCTAGCCATTAGACCTCAAGTACCTATCCTATGGACTAATAATAAGGACTCTTAATAATGGATAGATGAGTATCGATATGGCATTATCATTACTAAACTAAATTCACTCTCGTCATATGTACATTAAGCTGAATCTGTCAGCAGGTTTTTGCTATTTAATTTAAGAGCAGTATAATATAGGGCAAGAAAATCTAATTTCAGGGATGTGTCACTTATTAGCCTGTGTAGTGATGTCAATGCAATCAGAGTTTTCTCAGCAGGAGATTATCACTGCCTGACTAGCTGTCGATTGCAGACCAGTCAGGTTCTGTATAATCCCACCCCCACCAGCAGTTTGCTGATAATGTACACTCTACACAGGAAGCTGCCAGTTAGTGGTGTCGGCAGGGATATACACAGCTCAGATGTCTTAAGGGGCTGTCACACTCGTCAATAAATCGTTGGTTGATGGTCGCCAAGTTTTCAGACTGGACCAAAAACCTGGCGATGGTCGCCTGGTGTACACGCAGCATCGCTGCGTGTGATACCGGGAGACGCGATAAGCCAGCTCCCAGCACCTCTCAGCAAGTGCTGGAAGCTGGTATCCAGGGTAAACTGCGGGTAACTAGGCAGCGCACGCTGCCTAGATACCCAATGTATAACTTGGTTACCAGCCTTCTCCGCTCACCAGCTGGTATCCATGGTACACAGCGGGTAACTAGGGACCCTAGTTACCCGCTGTGTACCTTCGATACCAGCCGGTGAGTGGAGGAGGCTAGTAACCAAGGTATACATCGGGCATCTAGGCAGCGGCGCTGCCTAGTTACCCGCAGTTTACCATGGATGCCAGCCTGCAGAGATCGTGGAAACGATATTTAAATCATTTCCACGATGTCGCTGGTCCAATGATCGCTGGTGAGTCTGCCTGTGTGACAGCTCACCAGCGATTAGCCGTCAATGTTGCCAGCGATCAGATCGCTGACAACATTGTCGCGTGTGACGCCGGCTTTAGCTCAGCTATATCTACTTCAGGCAAAATAGTGGTTCTATCAACTGCACTAAGCGGCCTAGTAAGTGATACATTAATGGAATCAGGCTCTTGTGCTTTATATTCTGCTGCTGTCAGATTACATAGCATAAACCTGCTGACAGATTCCCTTTAAAGATGTTGTCCACTACTGGGCAACTCCTTATTAATAGCTCATCATAAAATACAAAGTTAATATGTATCGTTTCCTCCCAGATTGGCACCATTTTTCTGATTGCAGTGCTGTCTACTGCAAGTCTCACTATAAAAATGTCAATGAGCGCCCGCTGTCCGTATTCCATCACTGAGGACTTCCATTCTAATTGGAGAAACAGCAGCGGACAGGGAGATGATTATATTGTGTTTTGGGGTTTTCCCAGTAGTAGACATCTTTTTAATATGTCTTTAAACTCATTTTCAGGAGCACAGTGGATCTACTGTCCCTTCCATTCTGAACAGGATGCAGACTAACCAGACCCCTCCAACTTACAACAAGACCAACAAGTTCACGTACGGCTTCCAGAACCTTGTCGATGCCTATGGTATTGGCAGTTACCGGGAAATCAATCCAGGTATTCTTTCCTGTAACATGCTGTATCATCTGTAGTGATGGTTTGTACAGAACGAGACTGATTATTAGGTTTGTTTCTTTATAGCTCCATACACCATCATCACCTTTCCTTTCTTGTTCGCGGTGATGTTTGGTGACTTTGGACATGGGATCCTGATGACGCTGTTTGCCGTTTGGATGGTTGTAAGGGAAAGCCGAATCCTGTCACAAAAGACCGAAAACGAGGTAAATCGCCACAATTATACCATTATAATGTATGTCATCTTTAAAAAACATTCGTTATTACAAAACGTTTACCTATTATTATTCTTTATATAGCACCATGAATTCCATGGTGCTGTACATGAGAAGGGTTACATACAAAAGTATAGATAGTTTACAGTAAAACAAATTAACAAACTGGTAAAGAGGGGAGAGGACCCTGCCCTTGCAGGCTTACATTCAACAGGATGATGGGGAAGAGACAGAAGGTTGGGTGCAGCATCTCTGTGGTGGTGGTGAGGCGGCAGCTCCTGATGGTGAGGTGGAAGCTCCGGTGATGGTGAGGCAGCAGAAGGGTCATTGCAGGCTGTAAGATTTCTTGAAGAGATGGGTTTTCAGGTTCCGTCTGAAGGATCCAAGGGTGGTGGATAATCGAACGTGTTGAGATGCGGAATTCAAGAGTATGGGGGATATACGGGGGAAATCTTGGAGGAACGAATAAATGTAGAAGAGAGGAGGAGGTCTTGGAGGATCAACAGATTACGTGAGGGAACATATTGGGAGACAGAGATATAAGAAGTGAAAAGGTTGTGGGCGACTTTGTAGGTCAGTGTTAGGAGTTTGAAATGGATTCTTTGGGGAACTGGGATCCAGTGGAGGATTTGCAGAGGGGAGTAGCTAGGAGAGAGGTGGATTAGTCAGGCAGCAGAGTTGAGTATAGACTGAAGAGGTGCAAAAGTATTAGAAGGAGGCCACAAAGGAGGATGTTGCAGTAGTCAAGGTGGGAGATGATGAGGGCATGTACAAGTGTTTTAGTAGATTGAGGGCTGAGGAAAGGTCGGATTATGGAAATATTTTTTAAGATGCAGGTGACAGGAGGTGGCGAGAGTATGGATGTGTGGTTTGAAGGACAAGTCAGAGTCAAGAGTTACTCCAAGGCAGCGGATTTCAGGTGCAGGAGAGAACGTTATGCCGTTTACCGTAATAGATAGGTCAGGTAGTGAAGATACATGAGATGGAGGAAAGAGTTTGGTTTTGTCTATGTTGAATTTTAGGAAGCGAGAGGTGAAGAAGGAAGATGGCTGACAGACACTCTGGGATTCTGGACAGCAGAGAGGTGACGTCTGGGCCAGAGAGGTAGATCTGAGTGTTGTCAGCATACAGGTGATGCTGGAAGCCATGGGACTTTATGAGTTGTCCTAGGCCAAGGGTATAGATGGAAAAAAGTAGGGACCCCAGGACAGAGCCTTGAGGGACCACAACAGAGAGAGGGCAATTGTTTCATCATTGGTGAAAAAAATGAAATGTACAGTACTTTAACATTACAGCTGGCTGAACGCAGTGGATACTATCCAAATATTTAGCTGTATGAGGCTTGTAGTTTCATGTAAATGCAATTTGGACTTTCTAAGATTAGAATAAGCTGCCGTTTAGGCTGAAAAAAAATTTTTGTGGGGAAAAAATTACTTTTTCATTTTTACGCCCAATGTATGAAGCATCTGAGGGTTCATATGTCTCATTGGGGGGAAGTCTAGTTTTCAACATGAGGTTACTTGGGGAGTTTCCACTGTTTAGGCACATCAGGGGCTCTCCATATGTAACATGGTGTCAGATAACAATTTCAGCTAATTTTCCGCTTGAAACCTCAAATGTCGCTCTTTCCGTTTCGAGCCCTGTTGTGCGCCCAATCAGTGATTTTCCGCCACATATAAATATCAGCATTCTCAGCACAAAATGCCCAACAAATTTTGGGATCCATTTTACCCTCTTCCTATGAAAATAAAAAAATGTGAGGCTAAAAAACGTTTTTATGGAAAAAAAAAAGTACTTTTTACATTTTCATGGCTCAATGTATGAAGCACCTGAGGGTTCAAAGTGCTCACTACGCATCTAGATAAATTATTTGAGGGGGGGGTCTAGTTGCAAAATGGGATCACTTGTGGGGCTTTCTACTGTTTAGGTACTGTTTTAGTACTGTTTACTGTTTAGGCCCATTGGGGACTTTCCAAACGTGATATGGTGTCAGCTAGAGATTCCAGCTAATTTTACATTAAAAAAATTAACAGCACTCCTTCGCTTCCAAGCCCTGCCATGCATCCAAACAGTGGTTTATGACCACATGTGCAATTTCTCCCAAGCATGCCGACATCCCATAACAAGATCATAGACCATTTTCTGCTGTTATCCTTTATTATCCTGTTATTAAAAATTCAGTATTTGAGGTTAAAATAACATTTTTATTCTAAAAGTAAATTTTTCATTTTTTCCTTCCACGTTGCTTTAGTTTCTATGAAGCACCTGAAGGGTTAATAATCTTCTTGAATGTTGTTGTGAGCAGTTTGAGGGGTGCAGTTTTTGGAATGGTGTCACTATTTGGTCTTTTCTGTCATATAGGCCCCTCAAAGTCACTTCCAATATGATATGGCCATAAAAAAAAAAAGTGGTTTTGTGAATTTTGATAGAATAATGAGAAGTTGCTGATGAACTTTGAACCCAACTTCCTAACAAAAAAAAAATATTTCCAAAATTCTGCTCATGTAAAGTAGACATGTGGGAAATGTTATTTATTGACTATTTAGTGTGATCTAACTCTCTGGTTTAACAGTATAAAAATGTAAAGTTTGAAAATTGCTAAATTTTCTCCAAATTTCAATTTTTGTTTTTTTTCTGTTACAAAAAAACACAAAAATTATCATTCCAAATTCATTACTGACATGAAGTCCAATATGTCATGAAAAAACAGTCTCCTAATCACTGGGATCCATTGAAACATTCCAGAGTTATTAAAGAGGTGGGTGAAGCCTGTACTGCATAAGGCCAGCTTGCAATATAGAGTTATTCCAGTTCCAGACTTATAACCTTATAAAGTGACACCGGTCAGAATTGCAAAATATGGCCCGGTCATTATGGCCGCTTTACACATCCCGATATCGTCCCGATATTGGATACAACGGCACGGGAGCGCGAACATTTTTGGCAGTAATCCAAGATCGCATAGGAAATGTTACACAGGGAGATATCGGCAGGCAACACAACTGCGATGTATACGCCCCCTTGTACGAGTGACCCAGGAACGACCATTTAACATGGGAGTGAATAGGGGAAGTTGCTCTCCAAGTCGTAGTAGCACTGTCACACAGCACGATCCTGCCAGATCATCTATCCAATATCGGGCAGTTGGAGAGCCTGCACAATTCCCCAACGATATCGTTTTGGCATCGTTCTTGCATCGAATTGCACATTTACCCCACACAACGCACGAACGATATCGGCGGGAACGCCCGAACCACGTGACTTTTTATCGTTGTTGGACATCCGGGACGTGTAAAGCGGCCATTAGAGTCAAAACAGGTTTGGGGTAAAGGGGTAAGGGTACGGCTCTTTATGTGCTTCTGATTTTAATATTTGTAAAAATAATGGATTTCTTTAAGCAGTGAGAAAGATGCTTTAATAAAGTTTACTAAAGTGCTAGTCTGTGCAAAAAACATATGTGATCCATCCTATGGACACCAGTGTGGGTCCAGCACTCTGTACCTTCACCGATCAGCTCTAGCGGACCTTGGGACAGAGCTGAACATCATGGCTCCATTCATTGTGTCGTCCACTGATATATTCCCCCACCTAATAAAATCTGATTGGTGGGTTGATGGGTTACCTAACACAATAAATCCCAACTGTGCATAACAGTATTGCCAATATTTGTAACAATTTCCCTGTTTGTTCACAGCTCTTCAACATGGTGTTTAGTGGAAGATACATCATACTTCTGATGGGCGTTTTCTCTGTCTACACTGGCCTTATCTACAATGATTGCTTTTCCAAGGCGCTTAACCTTTTTGGTTCTTCTTGGAGTGTTAGGCCCATGTTTACCAGTACAAAGGCCAATTGGACGTGAGTATCTCATAGTGAGATTATTGGTTCACATTCACTCTTGCGCTAAATCACATTTTTTCCCATTTTGCGTATATGCATTGCAGAATTTAAAGGGAAGGTTCACCTTCAAACATTTTGGCTCTGGGGACATCACTTGCATGAGCCATAGGGTCACTGCTCCGACTGCTGTGCTCTTTTGTGATTCCAACTCTCTTGGAAACTCCCACTTATTATCATGAAGCTGTGTTCACACTGCATCCTCTATGCTTAAGGGGTATCCCCATATTTAAAGGTTATTCACAGACTCGGATATAACTTTCTGATCACTGGGATAAAGCCTGAATTGAGCAGAGGTCGATAATGCGCACTACCACTCCATCAATTTCATACTGGGAGGGCCGGAGATTAGAATAACTATTCTAATGCTCCTATTAGAATGACTGGAGAGGCAGTGCTCATGATTGACCTCAGCTTCAATCAGCCAGGGCTCTTCAGGGCCCCGGTTCTCGGAATCAGGGCCATGACAGTTGGACGCCAAGCATTCGGATAGTTATATCCTATCCTATTGATAGGAGATGCCTTTCAAACTTGATAACGCCCCTTTAAGTAATTCCCGTGGGCTACAGGGGACATAACTCTCCAGTGGCCTTCAATGGCAGAAGATATTTACATGGAAAATATTGATTTAAAGTTGCAATCAAAATCATTGAACCTATGTTGTCAATTAAATTGTACATTTTGCTAATAAACCAATGAATACAGGACAGCTTAGATAGCTCAATACAATTAATATAACAAAAGGTTGCTGTAAATTAAACACAAAATGGCACTTTTAATGATAACTGACTCTTTTTGTGGCTGTTCTGACCTGCTACAAACATGATGTATAGATAGACATAAGCCTCTAGCAGTGTTACTGGGAAATCTTGGTCCGTCCAAGACAATGGTTCAAAAAGTAAAAGGGAACATGAAAGCTATTAAACTGCAGATATAGGGTTAATTTGCAGGTTTATAGCATTCTGATCCTGCCTGGTGCCCGCACTTAGAGCCCCACTGCCGAGAGGAAATAAACTTTATTTTGTCAGCGTTCAGCTTTCAGACATAGGTGTGGCACTGGTTGAGTCACCGCTAAGGCTGGTTTCACATAACGTTTTTGTGCCTGTCCGTGGGATCCGACTTTGAAGGGGGATCCCACGGACAGGCACGGATCCATACGGATCCCTGCAATCGGATGGCAAATAGCCATCCGATCTGCAGGATCTGTGTGGATCCTGCGGTCCCCTGTCTCTCCCTACTCCTGCCTCCTCCATCTTCTGCCCTCTCCTATTCTATATGATGTGCCCCCGCTATTCTATCTGTGTCCCCCGCTCTTCTATCCTCATCTATCCCTATCCTGTCCCCTGTCCTCTCCCTGGGTGTAAAAAAATAAAAAAAACTCCTCCGGGAGTATACATTACCTGTCACCGCTCCCACAGCTGCAGCGCGATCAGGGCTAAAGGACCTGTGATGATGTCAGAGTCATATGACCCGGTCAGCTGACCGGGTCATGTGACCGGGCTCTTACATCATCACAGGTCCTTTAGCCCTGATCGCGCTGCAGCGTGGGAGCGGTGACAGGTAATGTATACTCCCGGAGGAGTTTTTTTTATTTTTTTACACCCAGGGAGAGGACAGGGGACAGGATAGGGATAGATGAGGATAGAAGAGCGGGGGACACAGATAGAATAGCGGGGGCACATCATATAGAGTAGGAGAGGGAAGAAGATGGAGGAGCAGAGCAGGGAAAGACAGGGAGATACGGAGCCGACATCGGATCTGAGGTGAATTCGGATCCGATGTCCATAGGCTCCAATGCTGTGGGCACATCGGACAGCCTCGGATCAGCAGTGATCCGAGGCTGTCCGATGTGAGTCACGGACACAAAATCGTAGCAGGCTACGATTTTGTGCCCGTGATTACATCGGATGGGATCGGATGGTGCCAAAATCGGATGCCAATAGTGGCACATCCGATCCCATCCGATTCCCATAGGGGAACATGGGGTCCGATTTCGGATCCGATTGTATCCGTTTTGAAACGGATACAATCGGATGACCGAAAATCGTTATGTGAAAGCAGCCTAAGTGTATAGTGAGCGGTGGCTGTAACTGCGCGCCTGGCACTGCCTGACAGTCGGCACTGCATTAGAGCTGGCTATCAGTCACTGCACGGTTACAGCTGCCGCACACTATACACTGAGCAGTGACTAAACCCACGTCGGCACTACCCCTATGACTTGGATCATTGACTTTCATGAACAACGAAAAAGATAGTCATTGAATGTTCTTAGAGATACGATTGAACGCAGTGTCCACAAGTTCTAAGTTGAAGCCACAGTGCTTACAGTCCCTGGGCGTTACCAAGAGGGGACAATATCACCGGCTGCCATCAGATTCCTATGGAGGTAGGTGGTCACATACCCTGTGTGACTGCAAAACACCTGCACCAAGATTTACTACAGCAGGTTTAGATTGCACAGTAGAACACATACCAAGCACTAAAGATCTCATGTCCTGGCTCCAAGACCAACACCTCTACTAGCCCAAAAGTCATTCCAATATGTCTGCATGGCACTGCCATAATACATGTGTTGTGATGTGAAGGTTCTCATGTGGGCTACATTTCATATTCGATTTTAGAGAAGACCTTCTTAAAAGGGCGTCAGTCCTTCAGCTTGATCCAGATGTAAATGGAGTGTTTAATGGACCTTATCCATTTGGGATTGATCCGGTAAGTGACTGCTCCCTTAGCAGATATGTCTTCTAGTCTGTTGAGTGGTTTCCATTACCATCCCTTTTTCTTAATAGATTTGGAACATAGCAACTAACAAGCTGACCTTTCTGAATTCCTTCAAAATGAAAATGTCAGTTGTCCTTGGTATCATCCATATGCTGTTTGGGGTCACGCTCAGTCTTCTTAACCATCTGTAAGTATATTTATTGAAAGGGTAGTAAATATCAGCTTTAACCATGGCGGCCCTGTCCATGTTTTACATATTTGCTGGATACATCTAATTTATTTGCAGAAAGCAAGACTTTATCTGCTGTTCATTTCTTTTCTAGATATTTCAAGAAGCCTTTGAACATTTACCTTGGGTTTATACCCGAAATGATCTTCATGTCATCTCTTTTTGGTTACTTGGTTATCTTAATACTTTTCAAGTGGTGCGCCTATGATGCTGCCAACTCGAAGGATGCACCAAGTCTCCTCATTCACTTCATTAACATGTTCCTCTTCAACTACTCTGATCCAAGTTTCCCTATGCTTTATAGTGGACAGGTAGGAGCACTGCAGTGTGTATGGGGTGCCAAATCTGGTGCAGATACAAAACCTAAAAAATATTGAGCAAATGATGTTTTCTCTATTTTGTATTATAAAAATAATATATAATATAATATCCTCGTAGCCTATAGAGGATATGTGTGCCTAGTTTACGTTTTATCCCGATTTTTTTTCTTTTTAATTTTTTTTCAGAAATCAGAAAAATGCCATTAATGTTGCAGAATTATAATTCAAGTCATAACTCATTTAAGAAAAGTGTTGCCATTTCTACAAAAAAGGGAGACCTGTTACTTTTCTATAGTGGGAAGCTTCATGGGATCCGCAAAGGTCCTAATTAGGTGTAAACAAACAGGAATTACTGGTGCGATTCTTCTTATTGATCCTTTATTTAGATAAAATCATCCACACATGACGAGGGCACGCTGGACGCGTTTTGAGGAAGACCCCCTTAAATTTTTAGTTGTAAGGATATGTACTATCGGGATGAGTAAAAGCTACATTTTTTCTAGCCAGGATCGCTGGAACATCGTTTCTTCATCACTAGGGAGGTGTCACATGTGCAGATATATTCAATGACGCAGCAACAATTCCACGATAAGCGAACGATACTTGCGGTCATTTGGTCACCTACTTGCTTCAGTTCTGAATAGGCGAAGTCGTAAACGAGTTCGTTGGAAAGGTGTCACACACATCGATGTTGCAGGTTGAATGAACGACAGATTTATGGACATGTTCATAAGTCGTTAGATCATTGATCGTAGGTTTATCATTGATCGTATCTACGTGTCACACGCAACGATTTCGTTACGACGTAGCTGCACCGCCCCAAAAGCTGTGACGTACCAACAATATTGTTAACGATATCGTAGCGTCTAATGAGCCCTTTAATTTTTTACAAAGGAAAGTCGTGTAGATCTTATAGGAAGGTTCCTGTTCGAACCTATTTAGCGGTGGATGTATCATGAACATATACTATAGAATATCAGAGACGTAGCATTTTAAACCAAACAATGCTTTTCCATATGTAATGTGTAATTTGGGTTATGCGTTTATTATACATTATCTATACATTGATCCATAATTGTATTTACCCTTATAATAATGATTCTCATTTATAATGTCATATGATATATCAGTTACTGATTAAATATGTTACACTGTATTTCTTGTCACGTAACGGGCTGAGAAAAAAATTTCTTGCCTCTATTTTCTTCCGGTAATTTACTCCGTTGTAATGTGATTGTGTGAATTTGGCCCGACTACTTGCTTGTACTTGTGGCATGCAATGGGTTAACATGATCCTCTTGTGAATTTCTCAAACAGTGTCAGCTGTCACATGGGTGGGTTTTTTGTACATGTTCCTGTGATTTTATAATGTCTGTTGCTGACGAGTAAGGGGTCTTCCTAGAAACATGTCCAGCGTGCCCTCTTGATATGTTGATGATTTTATCTAAATAAAGGATCAATAAGAAGAATCGCACCAGTATTCCTGTTTGTTGATATTGTTGATAGAAGCTTACCATTATACTTGGTGCAGGAGTCCAATGAGTGTTCCTGGGGTGTGACCCCCCCTTTCTTGGAATTAACCCTAATTAGTTGTAGCCCTTTTCACAAAGTTACATGCATGCCTGCAAGGAACTTGATGTTGTGGAGTCCCAAGGATGCAATATGAAGATGACCTTACAACTCATACTGAACTACTCGTGAATTAAATTGATGGACAGTGTAGATGTGCGCGTGTACGATGCAGCTGGGTGAGCCTGTGCGTGTACGGTGCAGCTGGGTGAGCCTGCGCGTGTACGGTGCAGCTGGGTGAGCCTGCGCGCGTGTACGGTGCAGCTGGGTGAGCCTGCGCGCGTGTACGGTGCAGTTGGGTGAGCCTGCGCCGTGTACGGTGCAGTTGGGTGAGCCTGGCGGTGTACGGTGCAGTTGGGTGAGCCTGGCGCGGTGTACGGTGCAGTTGGGTGAGCCTGCGCGCGTGTACGGTGCAGCTGGGTGAGCTGCGCGTGTGTACGTTGCAGCATGTGACAGCACTGGCATGTCTACGGTGCAGCTGGGTGAGCCTGCGCATGTCTACGGTGCAGCTGGGTGAGCCTGCGCGTGTCTACGGTGCAGCTGGGTGAGCCTGCGCGTGTGTACGGTGCAGCTGGGTGAGCCTGCGCGTGTACAGTGCAGCTGGGTGAGCCTGCGCGTGGTACAGTGCAGCTGGGTGAGCCTGTGCGCGTGTACGGTGCATCTGGGTGAGCCTGCGCCTGTGTACAGTGCAGCTCAGCTTTGCGAGTGTATTTACTATTTGTTAGGAAGGGCTGTGTATACTTCACAGAAACACAAGAGCTTAGTGATACCTCATCTAACTTGGAGTACATATTAGGTGGCATTGATCCGTCCACCTTTTCCCACCATCCGGTGACATGTTTATCCTAATTTATGATATCTAAATTTTGTCCTGGCTCGAATAGTAACGCTCCTGTTAGAAGCCCATGTTACAGATTCATTGTGAGTTCTCAGATTGATCGATAGAAAGGGACCAGTAATATTCTAAATCACAATTGTAGGACATTTGCCCCTCACTTCCACACAAGGCATGTTGATAGAATCTGTATAATCGTTAGGAACCCTACCCATCACCGATACCATCAGCTTCCACCACTCAGTGACTGTAGATTGCACATAGACTGCTAAGGAAGGCCATATGTGCCTCGTTGCTGGCATTCACATATCTAACCATCGAGCTATAATTGCTTTGATGTAGTAATAACTGGACAGATTTGCCCTTATTTTTGTACACTTGTGTCTTCCAGAAAGGACTGCAGTGTTTCCTTGTGGTGTGCGCCTTCCTCTGTGTGCCTTGGATGCTTGTTCTTAAGCCTCTCATGCTTCGCCACCAATATCTCAGGAGGAAGCACTTGGTGAGTACCAGGCACATATATACCTTGTGATTGCTGTGCCAACACCTTACCACCGCCCTGTCACATGGGGTCTGCTGACATGCAACAGAGTGACTCTGCAGGTGGCAAGGACTCTTATCTGACAATGTATTCATACACTGACACATTCCGGCAATCACTGCCATCTATCACTGACTCCTAATCAAAGGAGATGTTTAATGAGTCTAATTATGATAAATTCCATCAATTAGGCCCCTTTCACACTTGTTTTTTTTCAAATAAGGCAGATCCGTTAGGCCCATTTCTGTGCAGATCTGGACAGAAAACCGCATCTGCCGCCTAACGGTCGTACTTGCGGCACACTTGCGGCAAGCCCAATGCATTGTCTATGGGGTTTGCGACAATTGCCGGTATTGCCTTGATCCGGCACTTGCGGTTGCGAAATAAATGCGGTCAGCTGCGTTTTTTTTGCGAGGCCGCAAGTGCCGGATTGCGGCAATACCGCACTTGTCGCAAACCCCATAGACAATGCATGGGGCTTGCCGCAAGTGTGCCACAAGTGCGGTTTACTGTCTTGATCTGCCAGATCTGGACAGAAACGCAAGTCTGAAAGGGGCCTTAGTTTGATTTGATTAAGAAATATTCATTGATGTCAGTGTATGTATATATCTATATCTTATTCTGCTTATGAGTTTAAAACAGTGGTTACCTTTTATAGATTGTGTTTGAGTATAGAAGATATTGATAAGATCAGATTGATGGTGGACCGACACCCGGTACCCACACTGATCAGCTGATAGACGCTGTGTAGATGTGAGGAGGTGATCGGCCTCTACCGCTGTCCTATCCTTTCTCTCCACATAGAATCTTACCTCAATAGAAAATGTTGAGAAAGATTAGTCATGATGGAGAAAGAAGCAGATATCTCTGATAAATATGTTACAAAGTTTCATGCATGTTATTCATTTAAGAAATGAAAATTAAAACTGGTTACTTTTATATCAGTTATGAGTTCCCTCTCTATGGGAGATCAAGGAATACTTCCCTGCTTTTCTCTGCCCCATAATAAAATAACACAAATAATTGGCAAATGCACTGAAACTAACATTAAACAGAGCAGCCTTTAAGGGGTTGTCCGGTATAAAATGATTTTCTCCAGTCTCTTTTTTGCTAGGAACTAATTATATGATATACATGTTCCTGTCTGTAACCCTACAAGTGGGTGCAGCCTTGCTCTATACAAGTGTATGGAGCAAGGCCATGCCCTCCAGACAGCTGTGCCTATTAATCAGACACCCCCCGCTTCATACACCTGTATTGAGTGAGGTCATGGCCACTAGTTGGGTTCTGGCCGGGAACATGCATAACACATAATTGTGGTCTGTTCCTGGGTTAGAAACCGGTGAAATTTTGCTGCTCTGTGAGGATAAGTCTGCAGTCACATAAAGTGACTGCAGAATTATCATTTTAGACCGGATAACTCTCTAATATTATAAAATGTGCACGCAACTCAGAACCCACAAGCACCAACTTTCTAAACTATTCTAAACATTCAGATCTGACTGTTCTCAAACCTGCAAAAAATGCAGTCCCTTTATGTGAGGAGTGATTGGTAGGGGAATGATAAAAGCCCAAATGTCCTGGATAACCTCCGTACATTTATTATTTTTTTTGTTCTAAAGGATAGGTTTTGGCGTTCGTGGTTGGGCTTGAAATGAACACTAAACTAAGGCTCCTTTCACATCATCGGTAATTCGTAATTCGCAGCAGATCCAGCAGATGTCGCTGCACCTGCCGGATATACCGCGTAACTGCCGATCCAGCAAGCCTCATTCATTCTGTATGGGGCTTGCAGTCAGGTCGGCAAGTCGGTAGTTACGCGGCATATCTGGCAGGTGCGGCAACATCTGCTGTATCTGTCGCGGATTACATTTTACCGCTGATGTGAAAGCATGCTAAGAAACGAATGATTAAATGAAGCAGGAATTCTAGTTGCCCTCACTGTGCAGTCTGTTCCATTGTCTGCATAATTGCGAAACGGTCACCCTACAGAAATCCCATATAAAATAATCAGCTGATCAGTTCCTTATTTGCCTGATAAGATATCCAGCTAATGCTACCCTATTAAGAGGGTTGGCTTGGTTATGTTTTGTCCTACTGTATAGGGGGAGGTTCCTGCTGCAGCCACTCGTTACAGCCGCACACAAGAAGAAGAATGTGGCTTGGCTCCAGACAAACAAACAAAACTGCAAAACGTATAAGGAAATCTCTGTGTAATATGAGACAGAATAGTTAAAAGAAAAAGACGAGATGATGGGAAGTGCTAGGATATTATTTTTTCTTTTGTTTAGTGTTCCTTTACAGCCAGCCTCATAAATCTAGGATTCCCTGTGGATGAGCCAGCTATTCCAGTTAGATGTGTGACTTCTGTTTTAAACTCCTATGTAGTCTGTACTGTCTCTATATTCCAGCATGTTCTCTTTCCTAGAGGGTGGGTTTAGCTTTTCCTGGTGTGTTTTATAAGTTAATAAGGTTAATGCCACCACCACATTATGGGGTAAGGGATGCAGACACCGTCTTATTACAGTGTATGTGGCAGACCCCCTCTTATCACGTAAGTGGCACGTAGCATTAACGCTATTAAATTATAAATCAGGGTTTCTCTTTCTAAAACTGCTAGAAATCTGGGATAAGAATATTTACAAGCTTCTCTTCTAACGTGTAGAATAGCCAAACTGTCTGAGAGCTGGCTAATGTATCCAAGTATACAAAGGGGTGCAAATAGATTTCTGATGATTTATGTGGGGTTGGGATTTGCAGTGAGGAAATAGAGCATGCTGATTGGCTGAGAGCCCTGACCCTGATTTATAATACCCCTCCCCGCACCCACTAATCCAGGGTACGCATAACTTCGGAGGTATCCGCGTTGGTAACGGTCCCACGGAAGAAGATGCCGAAATTATTCAACACGATCAGCTGTCCATGCACTCGGAGGAAGGCGAAGAGGTAAAGCATTTTACATTGTCATTTCTCTCCTTCTCTGCTAGTGGAGTTTGCAATACCTGAATGTGTGCAGTATTTGCAAGCAGTACTGGCAGTGAAGGGTTAATTAGTGTAATTGTATTAAGATGTGATCCTCAGACCATTGCTTTGAAATGTCAGTCCCTCAACTACTGTGCAGCTTGATATAACACCCAAACACAATGTAATAGACAGTACATATATCCTTCTTATTGGAGAACCTGCCTAAGGATAAATGCACACCGTGTGGTTTTGGTGTAGATTTTTCATGCATAATATAGTACAGACAAAGTTAATAAGATTTTAAAAATCTTAAAAGGGAACTCCAGGGAGATTAAAAAAAAAAAAAATTGTATGGTCCCTGCACTATAATGACTATAATGCTAAGCTGCATGTTACATTTGTGTAATGTTTAGAATTAATATAAATTACCGTATATACTCGTGTATAAGCCGACCCGTGTATAAGCCGACCCCCCTACTTTTGCCCCCAAAAACTGGGAAAACTTATTGACTCGCGTATAAGCCGAGGGTGGACTCCAGCACAGGTATACAACCCCAGCAGTGAGGTATACAGCAGCCTCCCAGTGGTAGTATACAGCAGCAGCCCCAGTGGTAGTATACAGCAGCCCCAGAGGTATATACAGCCCCATATGCAGCCCCAGATGTATATGCAGCCCCAGAGGTATATGCAGCCCCATATGCAGCCCCAGAGGTATATGCAGCCCCATATGCAGCCCCAGAGGTATATGCAGCCCCATATGCAGCCCCAGAGGTATATGCAGCCCCATATGCAGCCCCATAGGTATATGCAGCCCCAGAGGTATATGCAGCCCCATATGCAGCCCCAGAGGTATATGCAGCCCCATAGGTATATGCAGCCCCAGAGGTATATGCAGCCCCAGAGGTATATGCAGCCCCATATGCAGCCCCAGAGGTATATGCAGCCCCATATGCAGCCCCAGAGGTATATGCAGCCCCAGAGGTATATGCAGCCCCATATGCAGCCCCAGAGGTATATGCAGCCCCATATGTATATGCAGCCCCATATGCAGCCCCAGAGGTATATGCAGCCCCATATGCAGCCCCAGAGGTATATGCAGCCCCATATGCAGCCCCATAGGTATATGCAGCCCCAGAGGTATATGCAGCCCCATATGCAGCCCCAGAGGTATATGCAGCCCCATATGCAGCCCCAGAGGTATATGCAGCCCCAGAGGTATATGCAGCCCCATATGCAGCCCCAGAGGTATATGCAGCCCCATATGTATATGCAGCCCCATATGCAGCCCCAGAGGTATATGCAGCCCCATATGCAGCCCCAGAGGTATATGCAGCCCCATATGCAGCCCCATAGGTATATGCAGCCCCAGAGGTATATGCAGCCCCATAGGTATATGCAGCCCCAGAGGTATATGCAGCCCCAGAGGTATATGCAGCCCCAGAGGTATATGCAGCCCCAGAGGTATATGCAGCCCCAGAGGTATATGCAGCCCCAGAGGTATATGCAGCCCCATATGCAGCCCCAGAGGTATATGCAGCCCCATATGCAGCCCCAGAGGTATATGCAGCCCCATATGCAGCCCCAGAGGTATATGCAGCCCCATATGCAGCGCCAGAGGTATATACAGCAGCAGCAGCCCCAGCCCCAGGGCTGTATACAGCAGCAGCAGCCCCAGCCCCAGGGCTGTATACAGCAGCAGCCCCAGGGCTGTATACAGCCGCAGCCCCAGGGCTGTATACAGCCGCAGCCCCAGGGCTGTATACAGCCGCAGCCCCAGGGCTTTATACAGCAGCAGCCCCAGGGCTGTATACAGCCGCAGCCCCAGGGCTGTATACAGCTGCAGCCCCAGGGCTGTATACAGCCGCAGCCCCAGGGCTGTATACAGCCGCAGCCCCGGAGGTATACAGGCCCCCCATCAAGTTCCAGGGCCCCCCCCCACTTGCGCGCCAGCCTGTAAGGTAAATTCATACTTACCGGTGTCCAGTCGCGCCGCCCGCAGCTGCCGACATGACGATTCCGGGCTCCATTCAGCGTCTTCCCGCGGCTTCCTGTAGTCGCGGGCAATGACGTCATTGCCCGCGACTACAGGAAGCCGCGGGAAGACGCTGAATGGAGCCCGGAATCGTCATGTCGGCAGCTGCGGGCGGCGCGACTGGACACCGGTAAGTATGAATTTACCTTACAGGCTGGCGCGCAAGTGGGGGGGGGCCCTGGAACTTGATGGGGGGCCTGTATACCTCCGGGGCTGCGGCTGTATTTTTTTTTTTTTTTTTCATATTACCGTATATACTCGCGTATAAGCCGAGGGGGGACTTTTCAGCCCAAATTTTGGGCTGAAAAACTCGGCTTATACGCGAGTATATACGGTAGTTATTCACTAACCGCTTCTTACCAGACACCACTCTTATAGGGGTCAATATGTCATGCCTGATTGATCAGCTCTTGCCCCTTCCTCTCAGAAAGCTTCAGTGCTGTCCAACACTTCCTCATTCAATCACATGGGCATGATGTCACATAAGATCCTGTACTAAGCTGGAGTCTGGAGATCTCTTTCTGTACAGAGAGTGGAAGACCTGTGTTGATAGGACCAGCTGTGAAATCATGCCCATGTGATTGAATGAAGAAGTGTTTGTTCTCGGGCACACAGATGCTCTGCAGAGGGAGGAGAGCTGCTCATTCAGGCATGATGTATTGACCCCTGTGGGAGGGGTGACTGGTAAGGAGCAGTTAATGAATAACTGATTTATGTTAATTCTAAACATTATACAACTGTAACAGGCAGCTCAACGTTATAGCCTGAGTGCAGCAACCATACCATAAAAAGCATCTTCTCCCCGGGGTTCCCCTTTAGCTACACATTGTAGAGATTTTCCACACATAGTTGTGCAGATTTTACAATACACAGCACATCAATTGATTGTGAAGAATTCCTTGCAGTCCTCACTCCTGTAACAAATAGGGTGAAATTCTCAAGAAAAATGCAGCGGGAAATCGGCATCAATTCCACAATGTGAGTAGCGTAAAGCCTTAGGTTTCCAAAGTGTCAGAATTATATCTTCTCCACTACAAGAGTGTTACAAATTGCTTTGATGGAAAACAGTGTAAGAAAGTGGTAATTTTTTAAGGAACATTCCTAACTGGTTAGCTGTATATGAACCAGTATATGGCCGGCTCCATGCATGCTCCCCATTCCAAAGGGCGACATCAGGCCCCGCTCTGTATGGATGTAAGGCTGCATTCACACACCCGTTTTCTTGTTTTTTTACATCCCTCAGATCCTGACTCTCTTTCTCCATGTGTTATCCCCTTTATCTCTATTTTGCTTCCATTTTTCTCATCTGTTTTTAAAAGCTGAGTACTGTAAAGTATCTGAATTTAGCAATGGATCTGTTCAAGACAGATGGGAAACAGATGTTCTTCTGTTCTTCGTAAATTTTTGACAGAATGGCCAAGGCTGATCCACAAAAATGAATGAGACATACAAGTTCTGAGTTTCAGGCTGGATTCACACATTCATGTGTTGCGATACACGGACTGGCCACAGGTCAACTGACCCATACTTCATGAAGCAATCATCTACTAGGCATTGCTCCCACCTAGCCAGAATTCTACTCCACACTGATGAGGGGCAAGACCCCGAAACAGGTGTCTGTGGATGGATACCTGGCCTTGGTTATCCCTTGTCATATCTCTAAGCTTGTAAAAGAGCTGGATATTGACTAAAAAGGCCACTTAATATGGTGGTTATGGTGGTCTCCTCAAGGACCACCCATGGCTAGGTCCTTTCCTGGAGGGATATCTGGCTAGTCCTGTGTTTGAGACTCCTAAATGAGGCTCCACGGACTCTATTTGCATAACTGACCCATTCTTCACAGCCTCACAGCCATATATAAGGCTATCGAGTTCAGATCGGGAGATCAGTGGCCGGACGGTCACTACTTGGATTTGTGAATGCAAGGTAATGTTGGTTATTAAAAAGAAAACCTGGATGTTTAAAAGGCTCCATTAAACTCTCCAGCCACATATATGTAGAGTGATCACGTTTTATCAAAATGGGTATTAAAAAATGACCCAACGTTTACTGAATGTCGCCTAAAGACACCAAGCTGGCCACTGTAATGTATGTGAAATCCATAATGAATCAGTCTTGTGTGGGTGGTCCTGTATTGTCAGGATTTCCTTCAGGGCATATAAAGACCAGCCCTTTTTAAATGGAAGCCATCTTCGGCAGTCTTCTGGAAAAGATGGTGTTGACACTACTTTTAGTGTGTGTCGCTCTGATCTGGGCTATACACTATTTCCCATTACTGATTTACCATTCACTTGTATGGAGTATTAATGCACATTGTATCTTTTGCGCTGTCCGGACAGTGTGTGGTTAAACTCGCCACGTGTAACCCTTTCATGCACTGATTATTTTCCATTGATAAGCCGTTATATAACCTGAAACATCTTCATATTATTTGCCGTACCCAACAGTCTACGTCTCTGATCTCTGATTGCTATACACTTACCATTAGTGTTACTTTTGCCTTTTAATTCCATTTTAGGACCTTGATTAGAGGGACTGAAGTTTTAAAGTGATATATTGTCTAACTGTTTCTTTTTTCTTTTAACCCTGTATTAAATCTGGATTTATATTATTCCAAGCCTGCCGTGGAGGAAGTGGTAAGACTGACGTCCATTGTGCATGTCCTCAATCAGCCGAGGAGTCCTGGAATTTTCATTTAATTTTCATCGTCCTATTCATTTATCCATTACAGGGCTGATGTGTTAATTGTGATTTCTTTCATGTGCTTGGCGGGCTTTGCCAGGACTCCAGGAATCATCCATAAACTAATCCCCATCACTTCATGTCCCATCCTGACAGTCAACTACTTTGCTTTCTCTGATGGACTTAAAAGTGCAGTTCCCTTCCCTAAAATCTCAGTAGTTTTATGATGTTAGTTTATATATTACTTTTTGGCATTTGTAGTATTTACATTCTTGCTATGGCTTATTATTCAGGTCCACAAAGATGGAGCAAAGAATATTCAGGAACTGCACTTTTAACTGTGTCAGCTATAATACACTCAGTATAATTCACGAGATGTACCTTTTGATATATGTATAGGTAATCATATACATATATATCGCAGTGGTTGGTATTTGCATTATATTGCGTATGGTGGTTTTAAGTGTGTGTAGATAGTCTACCAGTATGAGTGGTGTCTACCAGTGACAGCGGTCCCATCTGTAGTTTGTGTGGATTGATATGTAGTAGATCTGTGTGTTTATTATCTAGTTATGTTTCTGTCATCGTTTAGTGTCTTCTTCGTTATTCTTGGGTTTGATTAAAAAGTCAATAATTGGTGTGAGCAATCTGTACTGTATAATGTTATTTTGTTGCAGAGCCCAGTGCTGACCTGCCTATAGGTGGCCCCCACCCTTCTAAAAGGGCCACACAATGACAAATATTAACTCACAAATTGGGGGTTTTTTTAAGGTGAAAAAAAAATCTTAAGTCTGCCTGGAATGAAATTGGTTATGTTGTAGCTGGTCTTTGGATGGTTGCAACACATATCTTAACCCCTTAGTGACTGCGGTTAATAGAGCCGCAGCAAGGGAAACCCGAGATGACGCAGCATATGCGTCCAAGGTCGGAGAACGAACTTGTTTTCATGACGCATATGCTGCATCACGGGTGGGAAGAGGTTAAGGTGTGTTAATCCTTTCATGAATCTGCCTTGTTCATCAGTGGTGTAAAGGTAGCATGAGATCTTTCCATCTCCGCTCCTGCCAAGCAGAGGAAAGCAGCTTGAAATAATGAGCTTTGGAGAGAGTAGTCCACTGAGCTGCCACCTTCAGCTCGCCAGCCTGGCTATGCTTGGTTGACAAGTTGTGTCATTTTATGTAAATCTAGAAAGCGTTGTTAATCCAGCATTATAGGGAGGGACTTATACAGGCATACAATGCGGGCACCTCTTGCAGGACCCAGAGTAGTGGGTGGGATTAGGAGGAATAATCATACATACAACAGGCATAGAGTGGGGGCTGGCAAGCACTGGAGTCGGCAGTTACGCCCTCCATCCCGGTTCTCGGCTGCAGCCCGAAGTTGCCCAAAGCTAAAAATGCTCTGTGATGTATTGTCCCATATGATACTATAGTAGATACTATTTTATGGATTTATAAATTACTAAAAATCCTAGAACTGCAGTGCCCAGCTCTCTTTCACAGTGTATGATGGTAGGGACAGTAGATTTTTGTTATCTCCCTGGAATTCCCCTTTAATTTTGTATGTAGGAATAAAAAAAAAAAAAAATGAGGATTGTCGAAAGTTGCATATAACTTTAGGGTAAGGTCCCATGGTGTGCCAGCTGAAAGCCTTCATCCTATTCAGAGGTTGGCTCCCAATCACACCTGCTCATTGGTTTGTGTTCAGCCACAAGTGACAGTCACACCATTAGACCGTACCCTTTATATTGCGTTCAACCAAGCGTTCACAGTTCTCAACGTCCTCCTAAGATTCAATGCTGCATGGTTCATACATGGGATACACCACAGGGTGCCACCATATGACTAACCTATACTAGCCTATGAATTCACACCATGCCTCCTGATCTGGTCCTGCATCATCCTGTAATGTCCCCACCTGTCTCTCATGTCACCCCTCCATTCCCCAGTGTAATACCCAGTGCCTCGATCAACAAGACTCTGTAGAGGTTTCTAATGCAGAATTAGAGGAGTTTCACGTTTCTATGGTACAAGTCGAATCTGTAAGTACAAATGTGATTTGCATTCTAACTAAGAGTGCTGTTTCCTCACTGGTGAGTGCTTTTATCAGTCACTGTAATAACACCTTTTACGGCTTTTTGTGACACTATGGCATTATCACTTTCTCATGGTTGGGCCCGTCCATCACGCATTCTGGCTTTGGGCTGCATTGTTTTGTTGAGTTTATGACTGGCGAACACACAGCTGCTGGGTCATTCTTCACAGCATCTCCGCATGGAAACCATGATCATCCAATACCTCAATGAACCCGCTGTCCTATGTTCTTATATTCACAGTTTAACTTTGGAGATGTTGTGGTGAACCAGGCCATTCATACCATCGAATACTGCCTGGGGTGCGTTTCTAATACAGCCTCCTACCTCCGACTTTGGGCCCTCAGTCTGGCACATGCTCGTAAGTATTTAGCAGTTTTTATTGTAGATTAAAGTGAACCTATAATGTTAAAATGACATCTGATCTGCACAATGTTATAGAGCAGGAGGAGCCAGTCAGGTTTGGGAAAAGGTTCAGCAATTGTGCTCTTGGTGTACTTGACTCCCTGTGTCATATACCGCTATCCGGGCTCTTCAGTAGATAGAATTATATATTACTTTTGCCCAGAGAGTTCCTTTAAGCTTATGAAGAAGATATAACTCATTGGATCACATAATTTAACAGATGATAAAACACTCATGGTATACCAAAGATACAAAGGATCTCCGAACAATCGTGACTTGATTAGATTCTTTGATAAGGCGTTGATCCAGGGAACTAGTCTGATTGCCGTATTGGAGTCAGGAAGGAATTTTTTTCCCCAATGTGGAGCTTAGTGTTGCCACATGGGGTTTTTTTGCCTTCCTCTGGATCAACATGTTAGGCTATGGGTTGAACTAGATGGACTTGGTCTACCTTTAACCTTAAAAAACTATGTTATTATGATGGAATACATAAATGTGGCTGCAGTGAGTGTCACTATGATCTTCAATGTAGAAACTATAATACAATGATAAATGTACTAATTTTTGTTCTGATTGTCCTGTAGAACTCTCTGAGGTCCTGTGGACGATGGTAATGCATGTCGGTCTGAATGTGAAGAACCTAGGTGGTGGCATTCTCCTGGTCTTAGTTTTTGCTGCATTTTCCACTCTCACCATTGCCATCCTACTTATCATGGAGGGTTTGTCAGCATTCTTGCATGCCCTTCGTCTGCACTGGTAAGTAGCACTGTTATTTATGGGGCTTCTTATGTGCTTACATAATGTTATCTTTGTACAAATAGCATTGCTGATAAAGGTCCATTCAAGGGCCGGTTTACACATAAAATAAGATAAACTTTATTGATCCCGGAGGAAATTACAGTATGACGATTTCCCAGCGACCCCACCAACGATGGGGGTCACTGGGACATCGTTATCTGATCACTGGTGACCTGTCAGGCAGACTCACCAGCGACCAGTGAGAACGCTGGTAACCAGTGTAAACAGTGGGTAACTAAGCAGAGTGCTGTGCTTAGTTACCCGCTGTTTACCCTGGTTACCAGCTCCCAGCGTGTGCTGTACGGCGCTGGGAGGTGGATGCTGGCTGCCCAGCGGGAGACCAACGATCGAAGATTGGCCCTAGCCATTATATCAGCGATCAGCTCGCTGATCGTTGCAGTGTGTCACAACATAGCGACATTGTTAACGATGTCGCTACATGTAAACCAGCCATTAGTGCAGCAGTCACTTTAGCTTTTCTCCATATATTTATATTTTAAGTGTGGGCAATAAATTGTTGAAGGGAATTTGTTAGCAGATTTTAGCTATGTAAGATGAGGGCAGCATGCTGTAAGGGTTAAAAACAAAAATCAGCTGTGCCTCTCTTATTAGGCTGTGTGTTATTTACGTAATCTAAAAGCTTTATCACCTGGTGATTACCATTACTGGACTACATTGCCATGTGCAGCAGTCCGACTTGCCCCCTACTGTGATTAACATCTCACGGTCAATGGACAATATCGATTGAAAGCCTGGTGTGGGTGGGGGCAGCTCTTCCAGCTCTGCTGCATGGCTAATACTAAATGTTTTGATTGTGTTACAACTGTTTCAGGCAGTAATCTAATTTAAACATCAATGGATTCAGAGTCTCTCTGCCTACAATTTGCCTTTTAGATGAGGTAGCAAAACCTGCTGCAAAATCCCTTTAAACAAAAATGTCCTTTTCAACTTATACACCCCTTCTTTCCCCTCCTCTTCCTTCTGATTACTCATCTGTGATTCACCCTTGCGCTGAGACATAGATGAACACAGGTTACCACCTCCCTGACAGATCAGGTTACCACCTCCCTGACAGATCAGGTTACAGCTGATGGTTATAGGAACCTCTAGAGGTAGAGGAGGAGGCACTCAGATGCTGCTGCTTTTTTGTTTATCCTCATGCTGAGTTCACAGCTACACTGCTCAGTACTGATGTATTATGTCCTACTTGGCGATGCATTTTATGTAGATGTTAAAAATATAGGAGAGCAGGGTCTTCTTATTTCGCTGTGTGCTGTGCACGGGGACATGATAGCAGCCAGCATAAGAGGAAAACAAATGCAGGAGTCAGTCATAAAATGGTTAAAAAACCTAAATGATATCACACATCATTAACATTCACCGGAAACAGGTACACTTAAATTAACACCGAATCGTCTGAAATCCTGACTGATATTATAGGTATTAGTTGATTATTTGATTACTGTCTTGCTTTCCTTCTGTTGCAAAACTACAGCTGCTAGCCTTTTCTGACAGCCACGGGTAGTTAGGGCACGATGGAAGTTGCTGTTTACAAAAGCTGAAGAGCCACATGTCAGGACGTATGTCCATTTTTCTCTTCATGGAAGTAATTTGGATATGGATCATCTATCTGCAACAAAGAGACAAGTGAAATATTAGGCCACTCACATGGGATTCATATTGCTTGTTCCATGGTGGCGTGAGGGCTCCGCTATAGGGCTGCTCTAATTTAAGCTTGGAATCGCAATGAAACCTGACTCTTTGTCACTACTGGACATGGCATGTGATGACATACCTGTCATACCACACATGGAATGGATAAGCCTGCGTCTTCTCCTATAATAATGATTACCCCCGCCTCATCTCTTTTGGGTTGAATGAATGGGAAGGTATATAATTTACCATCAGAAGTAGCAAGGAGTCACTTGCTTAGAAAAACTTTAAGCTAACAGATGGTACTGTTCCATATCATGTATCGATGGGTTCAGAGGCAGAAGGGCTTATTGCACATGATGGAGAATAACATTGTACATCTGCTAGGCAGCAGTGACAGGCAAGGGGGATTTTCTTTGCAATGGCTGCAGTGGTGAATTGAACTGTCCAATAATGATTTAAAGAGGACCAGTCACTTGCTCAAATAAATTGAGTTAAATACCTACTAAAAATGCCTAAGGTCCTAATAATTTTGCCACTTTACCTATTTTACACTTCCTTGCTCAATTGCTGAGTAATGTGTGTTCCTTTTGAAGGGCGATATGTGACATATCTGCTTGTAGTCTGATTGGTTTTTGAGGTGTGCGCTATCATCCCTCCCTCCCAGATTATGCCAATCACTGCTTGTCATCTGATCTATCGGTCTCAGGCGCTGTGAAGCTTTCATTGGCAGCATCTGGGAGGAGTGATGAAAATGCAAAGCCCCAAAGCAGATGCTGAAGAAATGCCCAGTTGGTCTGAAAGCAGAGATTTCACCTACTGAGCTCCAATCCACAAGTCTGAATATCTATGCAATGAAACGACGCAGCGCAAGACAGAAAAGATCAACAAAATCCGGGGAGAGCAGGGACTTTTACAATATATATTTTTTGGGGTGGGGGGTCAAGTCACAAGTCTTCTAAAATAAGGGGGCTACAGTGCTACTATAATTTTCTTAATCGATCTTATACATGGATTGACGCACCTATCAAACTAGGTGGACATTTACAGAGACAACCAAATGACATCCATCAGTCTTCTGCACAGGTTATATTTCAATTAAAGGAGCTCTCTAAAACTGAAAGAAAAAATATTGAAGAAAGAAAATAGCATTATGAATACCTTTTAATAAGTACATTACAGTCAATTGTCAAGGGAAATAATCACAGTGTTACAGAATTCTGGTAATTTGCCCTAGCCTCTTATTGGGACATATCCAGTAGGGAGCTCCGCTGCTGTGACCTCTAGCCTAAGCCATGTGCCGTCCATGCCATCTCCAGGTCACAGCAGCGGAGCTCCCTGCTGCACATGCTCATAGGCACCGGTCCTATTAATATTCCAGGACAAGTCCCTATAGGGGTAACAAGATGGCGGCCAATCTTATATACTATAATAGGTTACCTCCCTAGATTAAACAAACCTGTTTTTCTACTTATTTATAGAATTTTGAATTGATTTTACTTTATTCATTTTTTTATTGACCTGAGAACAATCACTATCACCTGTCCACATGACTCTTTAGGCCTCTCTTATTTGTCTCAGTAACACATGAATAATATTCATGTCCATCTTATTGCACTTCTAAAAGCCTCCATCATAGACCTCACTGTGGACGGCTCGAACTTTACATGATAGCCTATGTTTTACCTCTTTAGGCCACATGCACATGTTCAGTATTCGATGAGTTTTTTACCTCAGGATTTGTAGCCAAACCAAAGGGGTGGTATTAAATACAGAAGTGGTGCAGGTGTTTCTATTAGACTTTTCCTCTGATTGTTCCACTCCTGGTTTTGTCTACAAATCCTGAGGTAAAAAACTCATCAAATACTCAGCGTGTGCACTGGCCTTATATTGTCTTTATATATGGTAACAACATTACTGCTTTGAAGTTTTCCTCAGACTAAATATTATTTATCTGCAAATTCCTTATCCGAGATTGGCACCCCGCCCAAAGTCCCCACACTGGTTCTCATAACGAGAGCAGCATTACCTTAGGGGATCCAGTGATTTGGGGTAGTAAACTCTACACGACTCTATGAATAGTTCCTTATACGGGACTTGTTCAGCTCATCCTATCTGGAGGCAAATTGCCTTTTTCCCTTATTTGGATGGAGCCGGTGGCAGCTGTGGCAGGTCTCCAGCATTCCTGCCTGTGACTGCACAAATCTACAGCAGAAACATCCAAAGCCCTTTTATATCAGGCAGCATTTAGGATCTCGTGGGATTTAATAGCCTGTCTACAATGGGAAGGCTGAATTCTGTGCAAAGAAATGTCTGATATTCCTGAAAGTGTTTTACTTACATAAAATATATTATAGGCAGTTGAGCTGAAAGATCACAGTAGTTAAAGTTGTCGCGGGCTCTTATGGACTGTGAACTCCTAAATACACAATGCATACAGAAATAGGTACATCCGAAAACCATCAAGCTAAAAACCCTGAACTTACATGCTTTTGTGTACTTTGTATACAGTCAACCTAATAGTAAAAAATATACAGTGCGCGCCCCCTGGTGGTGGCCACAGACACATGGAAGTTTATGATTTGTCTGCATTCATAAATAATTTGGTGCTCTGTATCTCAAAAATCTACCTCTTAGGGTCCTTTCACATAATAATAATAATAATAATAATAATATTTATTCATTTATATAGCGTTATTAATTCCATAGCACTTTACATACATGAGTAATGCTGTCTCTCTTGGAGCTCACAATCTAAACATCCTATCAGTATGTCTTTACAATCAGCGTTTTGCGCTGATCGCGGCAGTTGCGGTGAAAAAACTGCCGCGATTACCGCATTGCGGCAAGCCCCATACAGTGTCTATGGGGCTTGCAGTAAGTGTGCGGCAAGTGCGGTTTTGGCACTTGCGGCAGGTGCGGCCACGAAAAAAAAAAACGCGGTATGCCACAACTGCCGCGATCAGCGCAAAACGCTGATGTGAAAGCAGCCTTAGGCTACGTTCAAACATTGCGTATTTTGCTGCGTTTTTTTACGCGCGCTTTTCAAAATACGCAATGTGCCTTTTGTCTGCCAGCAAAGTGAATGTGAAATTCACTTTGCAGTGCAGACATTGTGCAAAAATACTCAGTGCGTTTTCCGGGAGAAAGCGCAGCTCCGTAAACAATTGATATGTCAATTGTTTACGCAGCTGCTCCTGCGTATTCTCCCGGAGGGGAGGAAGAATCCTGCTTCCTCCTCCCCTCTGTGACAGCTGTGACCGCCCATTAGATTTCACAGTGTATTAATATACACTGTGAAGTCTAAATTAAACAGGCAAATGTATGTAAAATAAAAAAGAATCAATACTTCACCTGTCCGACGCCTTCTCCCGCTCTCTGGTCTCCGGTTCTAAGTGAGAGATGTACTGACAGGACCTGTGGTGATGTCAGAGGGGCGTTCCCGGGCACTCGCGGTCATGTGATACGTATCACATGACCCCGAACAGCCAATCAGCGCCGGGAACGCCCCCCTCTGACGTCACCACAGGTCTTGTCAGTACACCTCTCACTTAGAACCGGAGACCGGATAGCGGGAGAAGGCGTCGGACAGGTGAAGTATTGATTCTTTTTTATTTTACATACATTTGCCTCTGTTTAATTTAGATTTCACAGTGTATATTAATACACTGTGAAATCTAATGGGGCTGTCACAGAGGGAAGGAGGAAGCAGGATTTTTCCTCCCCTCTGTGACATCACTGCGCTTTCTGGAGTAAAGAAAGCGCAGTGTGTGAAAGCCCCTGCGTATTTTGTTGCGCTTTTTTGCGCGGCCGAAAAACGCGGCAAAAAAGCGCAGCAAAATACGCAAATGTGTGAACGCAGCCTTACTCACATTGATGATATATTAAAACAATGAAATATTTTGAAACTTAAATAAACATGAAACATGATGTTGAAATGTGGACGGACATCCTCTTTAACGCCTTCACCCCCAGGTGATTTTCTGTTTTTCCCTCCCCTTCTTTCAAGAGCTTTTTATTTTTCTGTCAATATAGATGTATTGGGGCTTTTTTATTTTTGCGGGACAAGTTGTATTTTTGAGTGAAGTCATTTATTATACCTTATAGAGTACAGGAAAATGAGAAAAAATTTCTAAGTGCAGTGAAATTGCAAAAAAATGCAATTACATGTTTGTTTCTTGGGTTATTTATTCACCATGATCACTATGTGGTCACACTGACATGACGGTGTGATGCCTCAGGTCGGTACGAGTTCATAGATGCCAAACATGTATACTTTTACTGGTATCTAAGTGGTGAAAACAATTCAGAAGTCTTTAACAAAAAAGAATCACACTTTTTGCACTATATTCGTTGTGTGACGGTTTATTTTTTGCATCTTGAGCTATTTTTGGTAGGTACGTAGTTTTCATCATTATTGCAATGTTGCGGCAACCAAAAAAATCGTTTAGACCTTTTTTTTTTGTTACGTAGTTTACCGATCTGATTAATTGACATTATATTTTGACAGATCTGACATTTCTGAACGCGGCGATACCAAATATGCTTATTTTTTAATAGTTCTTTTCTCAACGGGGAAAAAGGAGTGTTTTGAACAATTTTTTTCATATTTTTAAAAACTTTTTTTTTAAATTTTTCTTTATTTTTCACTGCTCCCTAGGTGACCTCAGCACTGCACACTGTGATCGCTTCTCCTGTTCGTAGACATGCTGCTGCACATCTCTGAACAGGAGAAATAATCACACTTTTTGGATGCTGGCGCTCACCAGCCATCCATAGGAAGTGATTTGTGACATCTTCCGGGTTCATCATAGGACCCTCGGGCTGTCAAGGTAATACATTGAGGTCCCGTGATTGCATCACTGGACCTTCGATGCTGGCGGGAAACGGTGCGATCCCCGCCACGGAGCTTTGGATCGCGCTATTGGTGATTGACTGCAATTGAATGGGTTAACAGCACTGATTGGTTGCTGATCCGATCGGTGCTGTTAACTACACGTCAGCTGATCAGATCAGCTGACATGTACCGAGAATGATGCAGCAGAGGGAGGAACACGATCACGGGCATACCATTACGCTCTTGGTTGTGAAGGGGATAAAGGTAATGTGTTGCCATAACAATGACCAATTATTAATAATTCTTGGTGCTCTTTTTTTCTCTCATTGTCACTAAAAATTTATAATAAATTAAATCCTGCACTTTTTTATTTTGTGTTATTGAGCCTCAAACTGACATCTCCTATATGGTATGGATCATGTTAGAACGTTCAACTCATCATCCTAGGGAGGATCACATTGTTCATGCAGTCTGCTGAACACTTTTGGCACTACATTTCTAGCAGGGAAGGTAATAATAAAAAATTGATAATTAAACATGGTGAATCTCATTTCTAAGTGTAAGTGGACATACTGGTTTGCTCGGCAGCACTTAATGGTCTTTAAACCAGCAATGGATCCCCACTAAATACAACTATCTCTGTGGGAAGCCGTTTGGGGTCTATACATGAGAAATGCACAGTCCAAGGGTGGAGACTACTTTACAGATATCTTGGCCATCAAATGTTGTCATGATTACTGATGTACAGGGTGAATCGTGCTAACAGTAGAAGTTTACCCTTTATTTGCTAATTTTGTCAAATATTTAGTGCAAAAAGGAAAATGAGCAATACTTGGTGAAAAGTCTTTATAACCATGAGATCTTACCAGCAGGGTGCACTTGTATATCACTATTGAACTAATTTTCTGAATAGACTTTGACTGTTTTCCCCTTTTTTGAGTGGGTTTAAAGGGTCAGCACAGAATGACTGATGAACCCAAGTACAGGCGCTCAGTGTGTCATGGCGGTCCCACTGGGTGTGCTGTAAGGTGACCGTGCTGACCACCGAGCCAGTATAACCAATGTGAGAAGATGGCACAACTTCAGTCTTTAAAACCAATTTAAGCCAATGTTTAATTCCATTTTTCTTTTCTTCACCAGGGTGGAATTCCAGAACAAGTTCTACGTTGGGACAGGGTTTAAGTTCATGCCGTTCTCGTTTGAGACCATCAGAGAGGGCAGATTTGATGACTGATATCGACCATCCAGTGTGTGCTGCTCCACCTCCTCTTCGTCCTCTCCTGCCGTGGTGCACTGATGTGAAATTGATCCTGTCCTTCACGCTTCATAGGCCCGCTTAGTGTCATGATGGTCCGTACTTGTGTGTTGCACAGGAGCCTCAATATGCAGTTAGCAGCCTTCCCAAAGTGGGGGAGTAACAGTGTTTGCCACTAGGGGGCTCCCTCTATGTGGATATAATGTAGCTTGTACAGAATAGGAGGTTCCTTCAGGTGCACACATTTGGCTTATCCTTGTCATCCTCTACCTCATTATTTTGCTCAGTAGGAATTTTAATTTGTTTGCATTGCACATTATATTGCAGTAATTGTTGACACTTGATACACAAAAATGAACAATAAGCTCAATAAAACATCCTTTTTCCAAGGCTTTTGCAAGACACCGTCCTATTTGGGAACTTGGCAATTACTTCACAGCTAATGCCTCATAGTTCATTCTTGGAGTCACATACGGGGCCACTACACTATTGTCCTCTCCTTTATTCATGGTCCTTGGGATCAATAATGTAAAAAATAGAAGAAATTGCCTATAGATCACCAAACTGGGCTTAGGCTAAATTTCCTCTTGCATAATTAATATGAACATAGGAAAATTGTAGCTATTTCATCCTTTAGCAGCTGGATGGAGGTCAGCAGCATATTCCTACTTGCAATTTACCCGATACGTTTCCATACAGTTATGAGTCGGCTTGCTTCTAATCAATGCACTTATAAGGATAGTCATGGAAGTAGAATATGGAATGCTGATCGGTGGTGTAATCCTTCAGTGAAGAATACATTGGTGGTACTCATTAAAGGGGAACACTAGATCTAAAGGTCACTCCCCGCATCATAGAGAGTCTAATGCTGTGCAGTTATCGGACGTCTCCTATGAGAAGGATCTCAGCAGTGCCATTATGGTGTCCACCTCTGTATTCGGTCACATAAGTGTTCTCATTGGTTCATGAGGCCTCCTGTTTCTATCTACTATCTAGTCTTCAACGGTAATATAAAAACACATAACTAATTAGTTGTAATATGGCTCCATGACCCAGAGCTCCGGGGCAGGAGGGCAGATGGTCACTGCTCAAGAATCTCAATGTGTATTAATTCTGCACAGGTTTAAGATATTGGGCTAAAATAACCTTATATGCACTCCACTAGCTATGAATGTATTGTTTCTTCCCCTTTATAAAGCAAGAAAAGGACCTAATCCACTTCTGGGGAGGCTGTTAATTGGGTTTACAGTGTATGCACTTTCCAGACTCTGAAGGTAGACATATTGCAAGCCTAGTTTGTATTCTGTATGATTGTTCATTGGGAACTGGAGACTCCACCACACATGTCCAGTACACGAGTAATTATGGGCTTAGTCTATAGGACCTCTATCGCCACCTTCTGGAGATTACACTATACTTTTACTTTTACCTCTCATCGTAGCCGACAACGCTCACTGTTCCTTATGTGTTTACATTAGTGATTCCAAATTTAATGTCAGATTCAAATCATGTGACCCTGTTGTTGTTGCTGCTGTGAATCGGTAAATGAAGTTTCCCTACCTATGATAATAAAACTTTAATTTATGACAACCAGGAAATGGGCTCTTGTCTTCTTATCTGCTCTGATGCCATACCACTGCACTTCATACTCTGAGGAAGCACTGCCAGCCACCTGGGGAGGCAAATGAAGTGAGCTTTGAAATTCAACATGCCTGATGGAAAAGATGTCGGGAGAAACCTGAGGCCACCTATGTACATTATATAACCCAATGTGTACTGGCCTTTTAGAATGAACCTTACCATGAACTAATGATGAAAATTGCTACTTCAAAGAGGGCTTGAATTCTAGTGCCACCTATGGAAGTAGCAATCCTAAAAGTCAATATCGACCCTTTAACGAGTCATGTACTTAGGATAAAAGCCAAACAAGAATCTCAATTTTCAGACAGTGTTTCATGGTATTGCACCTTGTCAGTGCAAAGTATGAGATCTGATTTGGCTAGGTGAGCGCTAAGACTGGGGTCTAAGGGATAACATTTCTCCTTATAGTGACATGTCAGTATATGAGGAGACTTATATGCTCCTTTGGGAAATTAAATATGCAAAGTGCCTTTTCAAAGAGAACTTGAACTCTTGTTCCATCTATTCGAAGTAGCAATCCCTAAAGTCAATATTGACCCTTTAAAGGGACTCTGTCAGGTCATTTTTCAGTATGATACTAATAGTACCCTTGAATAGTGCCTGGGCAGACTTTCTGAATATGTAAAATCTTTACTGTACTCTTTGTAGTTCTCTTGCTATAAGCATCTTCACACTCAGCAGGCAGCAGGTTCACTAATCCGGTCCATTACTTTTATTCCTGAGTAGTCCATAGTATGTAAATGTTAATTTATTATTTATTCCTACCCATGTTGGCATTCCCTCCCTCCTGTGCTCAGGTACATATGATTTTTTGACCTGACAGATTCCCTTAAACAAGCTTTATCATATGACCAAGGATATAAGCCAAATCATATTATCAATTTGCAGACACGGTGTTTCGGAGTGTTTGCTTCTCATCAGTGCAAAGTATGACATATGATTTGGCTAGGTGAGAGGCTAAGACTGGGAATCCAAGCTTAATGTGTTCCTCTTGGAGTGTAGAAAGGCTGGAAAACAAAGTAATGCAAATTCGGGTCTTGTCTGTGAATAGAGAAAGATCCCACTAAGGCAGGGATCTCAAACAGTCTGGCCGCTGTGGCTACACTGTGCAGCTTGCGGCTCTGTGGACGCCTTTACGATGATACTGTCCAGTGCAGGGGGCCACCGCCGTCCACACTTTATTATGTCTTCCGGGTGCCACGTACAAACAAGCTCTCTGGCTCAGCTACATCAGTGGTAGCCATCGGCCAATCAGAGGCCAGCAGCTACGTCGGCATATGACGTCACCTGCTGGCCTCTGATTGGCCAGCGGCTGTGTGTATGTATGTATATGTATTTGTGTATATATGGGTATGTGTACGGAGGACAGCTGAGAAAAGCGTGTGTGTATGGGTGTGTTACTACAATATGGGGACCAGTATGGTGACACTACCACAATATGGGGACCGTGGTGGAGGACATTAGTACAATATAGGGGGACCTGGATGGAGACATTACCATAGTATGGGGGCAATACCACAATATGGGGAACAGTATGGGAGGCAATACCACAATATGGGGACCAGGCTGGAGAACATTACTACAATATGGTGACCAGTATGCAGGGCATTACTGTAATATGGGGACCCATATGGGGGGCATTACCACAATATGGGGACCAGTATGGAGGACATTACCACAATATGGGACAGTATGGGGACATTACACAATATGGGGACCAGGATGAAGACATTACTAGAATATGGGGACCATGTGGGGGACATTACGCAATATGGGGACCAGGGTGAGGGACATTATAGCAATATGGGGACCAGAATGGGGGCATTACCACAATATGGGGACCAGTATGGGGGACATTACCACAATAGGGGGATAGTATTGGGACATTACTGCAATATGGGGACCAGGATGAAGACATTACTACAATATGGGGACCATAGTGGGATTATACAATGGGGACCAGGGTGTACCTTATACAATATGGGGACCAGTATGGGTGACCTTTCTGCAAGAGGGGATCAGGATGAGGACATTACTACAATATGGGTACCACAATGGGGGCATTACTACAAGAGGAGACCAGGATGGGGGACATTGCCACAATATGAGGACCAGGATGAGGAATTACTACAATATGGGGACCACGAAGAGGACATTACTACATATGGAAATTACACAATGGGACCAGAATGGGAGAATTACCACCATATGGGGAACCAGTATGAGGGACATTACCACAATATGGGGGCAGAATGGGGGCATTACCACATAGGACCAGGATGGCACATTACTACAAGAGGGAGACAGGATGGGCACATTACTACAATATGGGAACCAGGATGAGGACGTTACTACAAGAAGTGGCCCAAGATGGGGACACTACTACAAGATGTTGGCCACAATTACTATATGGTGCTAATTGTAAGATGATATTATAAGAAAGGGATGAAAATTTTAAAATTCAAAGGAGACATTTTTTTTACAATGCCATTTCAAAAAATTTAAGAAAGGAAAAACATTTTTAAAAAGTGATCAAAAGGTGTAAAGAAAAAAATTGGTATTACTAAAAATGTAATTTAATTCTACAAAGAATGCGGCCATCCAAATAAGTAAATTTTCTATGCTCGGCTCACATACCCAGCTGAGTTGAGACCTCTGCACTAAGGGATAAAGAGACAGGCTCACCTGGGATGGTTGTGCGATTATTCCTTCTTCATGTTCTTGTGGTTTCCTTATGGAGAGTAACATGTTGGTAAATGAGGAGACTTAAGCGCCTGTATGATCCTTTGAGAAATTAAATATGTAGATTGCCTCTTCAAAGAGAATTTGAACTCTAACGCCACTTATTGGAAGTAGCAATCCCAAAAGTCAACATTGACCCCTTAAAGAGCCTTGTTGTATTAGTAAGTATATAATCCAAACCAGAGCCTCAATTTGCAGACATGTATTGGGTTATTACCTTGAGCTAATGAAGCATTGACCTATAATGCAACACTGCCCTCTTGTGGCCATATATATTTAAACACCAGTTGAACAGAATTTCTCAAATTAGAACAGGTTAAATAAGACTAAAATGAGTCTTCCCATAGTAATTGTAATTGGCATATCTCACACCTTCATTTGCAACACCATCGATGCAAATTTTCTGGTGTCTTGTAAAACTGCAGTTTAATTCAGGAAGACGCCTCAAATTTACAGTCACAGGGAAGTGGTATACAGGGCACAACACGTTTCCCCACATAGAGTTTAATGGACATGCCTTTACAGGTCAGGGGCAGCCCATCCAAGAAAGTCTAAGTGGCGGTTCACGTGCGGCAATACCCAGTCCTGGGCAGTGTAATCAATGTGTGGAAGGAGAGCCATGGCACACTTCCTTAAAGTAAAACACTTTGGTGCATCAAAACATTAAAACCTGGTGCACTAAACTGGGTGAGTGAGGGCTGACAGGAAAGGAAATAGCAAGCAGTATAAGGACTACAGCTGTTTCACTCAAGTGAACTTCCACAGGTCCATTCTTTAGATCTGGGGTCAGGAACCTTTTTGGCTGAGAGCCATGATCGCCACATATATTTTAAAATGTAATTCTGTGAGAGCCGTACAATATGTTTAAAACTAACTACAAGTAAATGTATGCACTTTATGTAAGACCAACACTTTTAAAGTACAATAAGTCTCTGAGTTCCTTTTAATAACTTTGTTATGCTGTTATTAACCAATGATGAATAAACTACTTCTTACCATTGGACTCTTAGTAACACTTCCATTTGTCCATGCTTCTCCATGCCTCTTCTCCATGCAGCTACCCACTTTCCCCAAAAATAAGCCAGCGTCTTACATTAATTTTTGCTCCCAAAGATGCGCCATTTCTTATTTTCAGGGGGTGTCTTATTGTTCCATGAAGAATAATTCACATTTATTGTTGAACAAAAAAATGAACATTTATTATACAGTTAGGGCCAGAAATATTTGGACAGTGACATAAGTTTTGTTATTTTAGCATTTTACAAAAACATGTTCAGAAATACAATTATATATATAATATGGGCTGAAAGTGCACACTCCCAGCTGCAATATGAGAGTTTCCACATCCAAATCGGAGAAAGGGTTTAGGAATCATAGCTCTGTAATGCATAGCCTCCTCTTTTTCAAGGGACCAAAAGTAATTGGACAATGGACTCTAAGGGCTGCAATTAACTCTGAAGGCGTCTCCCTTGTTAACCTGTAATCAATGAAGTAGTTAAAAGGTCAGGGGTGGATTCCAGGTGTGTGGTTTTGCATTTGGAAGCTGTTGCTGTGACCAGACAACATGCGGTCAAAGGAACTCTCAATTGAGGTGAAGCAGAACATCCTGAGGCTGAAAAAAAAAGAAAAAATTCATCAGAGAGATAGCAGACATGCTTGGAGTAGCAAAATCAACAGTTGGGTACATTCTGAGAAAAAAGGAATTGACTGGTGAGCTTGGGAACTCTAAAAGGCCTGGGCGTCCACGGATGACAACAGTGGTGGATGATCGCCGCATACTTTATTTGGTGAAGAAGAACCCGTTCACAACATCAACTGAAGTCCAGAACACTCTCAGTGAAGTAGGTGTATCTGTCTCTAAGTCAACAGTAAAAAGAAGACTCCATGACAGTAAATACAAAGGGTTCACATCTAGATGCAAACCATTCATCAATTCCAAAAATAGACAGGCCAGAGTTAAATTTGCTGAAAAACACCTCAAGAAGCCAGCTCAGTTCTGGAAAAGTATTCTATGGACAGATGAGACAAAGATCAACCTGTACCAGAATGATGGGAAGAAAAAAGTTTGGAGAAGAAAGGGAACGGCACATGATCGAAGGCACACCACATCCTCTGTAAAACATGGTGGAGGCAACGTGATGGCATGGGCATGCATGGCTTTCAATGGCACTGGGTCACTTGTGTTTATTGATGACATAACAGCAGACAAGAGTAGCCGGATGAATTCTGAAGTGTACCGGGATATACTTTCAGCCCAGATTCAGCCAAATGCTGCAAAGTTGATTGGACGGCGCTTCATAGTACAGATGGACAATGACCCCAAGCATACAGCCAAAGCTACCCAGGAGTTCATGAGTGCAAAAAAGTGGAACATTCTGCAATGGCCCAAGTCAATCACCAGATCTTAACCCAATTGAGCATGCATTTCACTTGCTCAAATCCAGACTTAAGACGGAAAGACCCACAAACAAGCAAGACCTGAAGGCTGCGGCTGTAAAGGCCTGGCAAAGCATTAAGAAGGAGGAAACCCAGCGTTTGGTGATGTCCATGGGTTCCAGACTTAAGGCAGTGATTGCCTCCAAAGGATTCACAACAAAATATTGAAAATAAAAATATTTTGTTTGGGTTATGTTTATTTGTCCAATTACTTTTGACCTCCTAAAATGTGGAGTGTTTGTAAAGAAATGTGTACAATTCCTACATTTTCTATCAGATATTTTTGTTCAACCCTTCAAATTAAGCGTTACAATCTGCACTTGAATTCTGTTGTAGAGGTTTCATTTCAAATCCAATGTGGTGGCATGCAGAGCCCAACTCGCGAAAATTGTGTCACTGTCCAAATATTTCTGGCCCTAACTGTATACTGTACAGTAGTTGTCCTCACAAACCAGCACAATCAGACAAACTGAATCCTATCAAGAATTTGCAGCCCCCAATATGGTACCCCCATCATCCCCTTGCAGCCCCCAATATGGTACACCCATCATCCCTTTGCAGCCCCTAATATGGTACCCCCATCATCCCCTAGCAGTACTCCCATCATCTCCTTACAGTACCCAAATGGTACCCCCATCATCCCCTTACAACCCCCAATATGGTACCCCCATCATCCCCTTGCAGTTCCCCCATCATCCCCATGCAGCCCCCACCATGATGCCGGTACCTGCAAAAGGAAACACACACTCAGACACAAATGCTTACCAATTTTCTGCGGTCCACGCTGTACGGTGTTCTGGGTACCGCTCTGTGCCTGCTGTTGTACCCATATGTTACCAATCAGAAGCCAGCAGTGGCTGGCCAATCAGATTCACGCGTGTGATGTCATGTGCCACTGGTTGACCTGTGGCTGCTGGCTTAATCCACACGGCAGCAGGGACCGCGCGGCACCCGACAGATGCAGGATGCAGTGCACTGTGGTGGGTAAAACTGCTTTATAGAGATTTCCCTGCGAGCCAGGTGCCGCCATCAAAAGAGCCACATCTGGCTCCCGAGCCATAGGTTCCCGACCCTGCTTTAGATGAATGGGGGGCTGTATGTTCGTTCCTGCGGAGTGTCTGGTTATGCCAATGTGTGAGAAAATCATTCAGGTACCACATAGATTGCCAGGAGATGTCCAGGCTGTCATTTACCGGTCATGAACTTGTCTGTATACACTGTAATAACAATAACTTCCTTCAGTGAGAAATCCTCTTGGCGTTTTAATGATTGTACCAAACCTGCATTTCAGACAGTTACCCACAGATGGTGCTGTATGGCTAAACATCATATCACAAGGTTGATGCAGGTATATACAAGAGTTAATGGTTGATACATAAGTCAATTAATTCATGACATATTGGACCTTTAGAGAATTGACTGCTGTGCTGGCGGATTAACATGAAGCTGTCACTACATTAAGAGCCGTCCAAAGTGTAACTCCCCTCCAGTGTTCTCCTTCGTATTGTAAATTCCTGACTTTCCCCAGGATTTATATATTGGCAGGGCAGTAGCAGGTTGAGGTCCTAGGTAAGTATACAGTATAGATCACATAGGCCAAGCTTGTGTTTGACACATCTGGATATGACTGATAATAAAGACCCGGACCAATGACTGGTTGTGTCTCCAGGGGCGCTGCTCCATTCCCTGGGGATGGGATAGGATGTTTCCTGCATATGTTGGTGATGAGTGTGACATTCCAGCAGACCACCAGCTCCCACACCCCTCTTCCCAGACCGGACACTATAAATATCACAGGAGTACTAGAAATACACAAACCCTTTAAGATGTCCATGTGCAATAAAACTCACCTTTCTTTGGGGAACAGAACAGTAGAATTGGACAATTTTGACAAGGTCATCTTTAACACTTTCACCCCTGGGCGATTTTCCGTTTTCAAGTTATCTTCTCTCCCTCCCCTTCCTCCAAGAGCCATAACATATTTATTTTTCCGTTAATATAGACATACAAAGGCTTGTTTATTGCGGGATGAGTTGTACTTTTGAATCACATCATTTATTTTACCATATAGTTTACAGGAAAACGGGAAAAATACCAAGTGAGGTGAAATTGCAAAAAAAAAGTGCAATTACACAAATGTTTTTTATTCACCATGATCATTATATGGTAAAACTGACATGACGGTGTGATGCCTCGGGTCAGTACGAGTTCGTAGATACCAAACATGTATACTTTTACTGTTATCTAAGTGGTGAAAAAAAATTCAGAAGTTGTTAAAGAAAAAGAATCGCACTTTTTGCTTCATGTTCTGCACCCCGCAGCGTTCTCATTTTTTGGGGTCAGGTGCTATGTGATAGCTTATTTTTTACGGCTTGAGCTGATGTTTTCAATTTAATTTTTGGGTAGATATGATGTTTTGATCGCCTGTTCGCCTGTTGTTGCATTTTATTGCAATGTTGCAGTGACCAAAACAACGTAAGTTTGGCATTTTTATTTTTTTCTTGTTACGCAATTTACCGATCTGATAAATTATTTATATTTTGAGAGATCGGGCATTTCTGAACTCAGCAATACCAAATATGTGTTGGGGTTTTTTTTTTCGCTTTTTTTGCTTTTTTTTTATATTTTTATTTTCAATGGGCAAAAGGGGGGGATTTGAACTTTTTTTTTTTTCCGTGTTTAAATCTTTTTTTTTTTTTTGTACTTTCACTTTATTTTACATGGCCCCTTATGGTGACTCAGCATTACAGTGTCCCATCGCTTGTGTTATGCAGTGAGATGCTTCACCATCCCTCTGCACAGCACAAATTATCGCATTCTGCCAGTGATGCCACTTGGGAATTGCTAGCAGGAAGTGAGTCTTGATAGCTTCTGGGGAGGTCAGCTCACCCCGTACTGTTTTGGCAATGCATCGAGGCCCCGTGATCGCATCGATGCTGGCAGTGACCAGTGTGATCCGCCCGCGGTGCTTTAGAATATACTGTCAGTGATTGCGCGATCTAAAGGGTTAACAGTACTGATCGGATCGCTGTGCACTCTCCATAAGGAAACTACAAGAAGATGAAGATGAAATAAACGCACAACTATCCCAGGTGAGCCTGTTTCTTTTTCCCTTAGTGCAGGGGTCTTAAACTCGGCTGGGTATATAGGCTACGCATAGAAAATTTACTTATTTGGATGGCCGCTTTCTTTGTAGAACTAAACTGCATTTTTAGTAATGCCACATTTTTTCTTTACACCTTTTGATCACTTTTTAAACATTTTTTTTTTGATAGTATTTTTGATATGGTTATGTATGGTTTATATGTAGTGCTTTATAGTGTGAGTTGTTATGGATGTGGTGATAATAAACATGCATTTTTCTTTTCGTTATTTTAGTTTATATACAACCCCTGGCAAAAATTATGGAATCACCTGGCTCAGAGGATGTTCATTCCGTTGTTTAATTTTGTAGAAATAAAGCAGATCACAGACATGGCACAAACCTAAAGTCATTTCAAATGGCAACTCTCTGCCTTGAAGAAACACTAAAAGAAATCAAGATAAAAAATGTGGTAGTCAGTAAGGGTAATTTTTTTTTTCAGTCCAAGCAGAGGGAAAAAATTATGGAATCACTCAATTCTGAGGAATAAATTCAGGAATCATGAAAAACAAACAAACAAAACAACACTGAAATACATTACTAGTATTTTGTTGCACCACTTCTGGCTTTTATAACAGCTTACAGTCTCTGAGGCATGGACTTAATGAGGGACAAACAGTAATCATCATCAGGGGTGGATTAAGGATAGCCAGGGCCCGGGGCTGTCCAGACTCTGTGGGCCCCTTGTCATATGACGGGGGTCATGTGACAGGGGTCATTATATACCTGAAATAGATTATTCCAGACAAATAATTGCTGAGTGAAACACTAACCTGTCAAACATCCATTGATCTAGTCAATTTACCCTTGAGTTAGGAAGAAAAACGCAGAAAATGCAGCAAAAAAAACGCAGGGTCTGTTGCCACCAGCACGTATGCGGTCCGTGGCGATACATGTCGGAGGCACAGATATACAGGGACACATGATTCCCAATGGCCACCTTCAAACATCCGTTATTCAGCACGGTTGGACCGTGTCGCCGTGTGGAGCAGACCCGTATCCTCCACATGGCGACGTGTGTTTTTTGCCGGCACCAAGGACCAATTTTGACACAAAACATGCTGCAGACGGATGTTCACTGTGCACAGACCACGGACAAAAGTTTAAAGTGTAAAAATAAAGAAATTTATACACACCTGCCTCGAGAGCTGCCTGCTCCTTTCACTTATGTAATATTCACTTCACTAAGCCCAGCAGTGGACCGGTAGTGAGGAGCAGCGGTGTTGGAGGCAGGCAAGTTTGCACTGACAGCCTGTCCATGTGCTATCCATGGATCCACACATAGCACACATGTCAGACAATCCGTAACACATGGATACACACCCCGCCCAACAACGGCCTTGACTCACACGTCTGTGGTTTGCACGATGTGTGAAACAGGCCTTGGACACAGTGCCTCCAGACCTGAAGGAACCCACAGCTGCCCTGTCCACGATCTGCAGTGGGTGCATGGTGGCTTCTACCTGCGTGCAACTGATGGTGAGCACTTCCAACTCCTCAGTAGGAAATAAACATGCTGTGGAGGAGTTGAGTGCCGACAATCAACATTGTGGCTGAAAACACACTGCAGTCAGGGAAGCATAGTGAGGATGGGATTTCTGCAAATCATCCGCTGTGCTGCTACTGTACAATGCAGCATTTTGGATGCAGCTGCAATATGCTGCATCCAAAACGCTGCTTTTACTTATCGTGACTATGCAGCCTAAGGCTATGTTCACACAGAATGTTTCCTGTGATCTTTTGGCATAAAAAAAAACCAGAAAAAAAAAAAAAACATTCAGCTTTTCATTAGCATGTATTTTATTATACAAATAAAAAAAACAAAAAAAGAAGTCTTATGTGAACATAACTTAGCAAATACTGAGGTAAAAACTCACCAAATACTCAGTGTGTGCACGAGGCCTTACATATACTGAGGAAAACACTGACCAAATACTCAGCGTGTGCACGAGGCCTTACAGATACTGAGGTAAAAAGTCACCAAATACTCAGCGTGTGCACGAGGCCTTACAGATACTGAGGTAAAAACTCACCAAATACTCAGTGTGTGCACGAGGCCTTACATATACTGAGGAAAACACTGACCAAATACTCAGCGTGTGCACGAGGCCTTACAGATACTGAGGTAAAAAGTCACCAAATACTCAGCGTGTGCACGAGGCCTTACAGATACTGAGGTAAAAAGTCACCAAATACTCAGCGTGTGCACGAGGCCTTACAGATACTGAGGTAACAACTCACCAAATACTCAGTGTGTGCACGAGGCCTTACATATACTGAGGAAAACACTGACCAAATACTCAGCGTGTGCACGAGGCCTTACAGATACTGAGGTAAAAAGTCACCAAATACTCAGCGTGTGCACGAGGCCTTACAGATACTGAGGTAAAAAGTCACCAAATACTCAGCGTGTGCACGAGGTCTTACAGATACTGAGGTAAAAAGTCACCAAATACTCAGCGTGTGCACGAGGCCTTACAGATACTGAGGTAAAAAGTCACCAAATACTCAGCGTGTGCACGAGGTCTTACAGATACTGAGGTAAAAAGTCACCAAATACTCAGCGTGTGCACGAGGCCTTACAGATACTGAGGTAAAAAGTCACCAAATACTCAGCGTGTGCACGAGGTTTTACAGATACTGAGGTAAAAAGTCACCAAATACTCAGCGTGTGCATGTGGCCTTACAGATACTGAGGTAAAAACCTCACCAAATACACAATGTGAACCCCACTGCCCCTCCATCTTGGATAGACATGTAAAATGCCTCTACATGCTGTATCATGTGCCCCTCTATGTGGATATTTTGCTTGAATCATGTATGTATGGACTCCATACATACATGATCCATCCAAGCAAGATAGCCACTTAGAGGAGCACATGATATAGCATGTAGAAGCATTTCACATGTTTCTGTGTTATCCAAGATGGCGGGGCATAATTTACATGGGGTAAATTTGCCCCATGTAGTTTCAGGACAGACAATCCGCTGTCCAGTAGTGTCTCCGACTCTCTCCCACACCCTCCCTGACCACTCCAGTGATGATCTAGTCCACAAATCATTTAATTATACACTTACTTCATAAATTCTTTTTACACTGTCACTGAGTCTTCCTGCCGTGCAGCAGCCAGCAAGAGATCTGGCAGTGGCACACACAGAGCACAGCCACAGCAGCAGCAGGAGTGACTCAGGACATATCACAACACTCACTGTCACACAGGCACGTTCCCTCTGTGCTCAGTGTCGGCATTCGGCAAGGTAACGGTCCCTCCTCTCTGATGCAAGCCCAGGAGATGGTGGACGGTCGGCTGGTGAGGTGACAGACTCAGGAGCTCTGCATCGTATGCCCACGGCTCTGCTCTGTTCACCTCATACAGACACAGCTCCGCTCCGTACGCCCACGGCTCCACTCCGTTCACCTCATACAGATACAGCTCTGCTCCATACACCTCATCCAGACACAGCTGCGCTCCGTACACCTCAGGCAGACACAGCTGCGCTCCGTACACCTCAGGCAGACACAGCTGCGCTCCGTACACCTCAGGCAGACACAGCTGCGCTCCGTACACCTCAGGCAGACACAGCTGCGCTCCGTACACCTCAGGCAGACACAGCTGCGCTCCGTACACCTCAGGCAGACACAGCTGCGCTCCGTACACCTCAGGCAGACACAGCTGCGCTCCGTACACCTCAGGCAGACACAGCTGCGCTCTGTACACACGTGGCTCCACTCCGTACACCTCATACAGACACAGCTACGCTCCGTACGCACTCGCCTCCGCTCCGTACATGTCTTACACACTAGGCTCCGTACACCTCATACAGACACAGCTGCGATCCTAAAGCACTCGGCTCCGCGTACACACTCGGCACTGCTACATCCACACTGTAAATCCCTCCCAACCCTATACATAAATTTCACCTTATTCAGCACTATGACAACCATCACGGCAGAGTCCTGCATATACTGAGGACTTGAACATGTGATCCCTTACTCCTCCCCACCATGTGACATCATTACAGGTCCTGTAAGTGACTCACTGTGGCCGGGACTCCGGTTTAGACAGGCAGTAGCTTCTTCCTCCTTGTCACGGGTGGACCGCGCCTGCCGGAAGTGGGCCCGGTTGAGTGCAGATCAAAAAGATGAAGACGTCTTGTGGGAACAGATTAAGGGGTTAATTTGTCGTGACGCCACCTATGAGTGTTTCGGTAACTGTACCGACGCTGCAGGACCTCCGGTAGATGGAATGCAGCAAGATGGAACGCTCCCCACAGGCTAAGCGATGATCCTCAGAGGCTGGAGCTGCTTAAGATGTTGTGCAGCAGCTGCGGTTAACTTGAAGTGCGGACAGACAGTTCATAAGAAAGCACGGACACTGTAAGTCTCTGTAACGGGTCTTTACTGTAACCAGCAAGCAGTACATGGCATACAGTTTGTAGATAGCAGACCGGGTGGACTCAGCAGTGATAGGTGTCCCTCAGAGATCCGCGGTGTTCCTCCATTCTATCTAAGTAAGTTGCCGTTGTTGCCCAGGAATACCAGATCGGGTACAGGGAGGCTGCTTGAATGCCCTATCCGGGGTATACGTTCTGGATGTTTTGGGGAGTCTTGGGTCCCTTGGTGGGTACACCGCTGGTTAGACGGGATTTGGCGGTGGTGGGGTGCTCCTGTAAAGCGGTCCCTCCACTCCTCTGGTTCGCATAGCAGAGGTGAACTGCTGCTAGCTTCGGTACCAGCAAACCGGCTGTAGATGGGCACGGGATGGTTTTGGACCCGCATGATGATGCCCGTAGTTGGTAGGGAGATGGCTAGCGAGGGTGGCCAGGGGGTCGCACGAGACTGTGCAACCCCCTCTCCTAGGTTGCAGAGCTGGGAATCTGCAGAGGTCTTCTAGGTTGCTGTTACTTCTCCAGACCCGAGACTAACTCTCTAAGCTGGACTAAACTTCTACTACACACTACCCTTGCACTCCGCCCACCAGGACCTTGATTTGCCCTCTAGACTAGGTGATGCATGCAGGGTATGGATCTCTGAATTAACCATATGGCTGCTGGGTCAGAGAATATTGCTGCTGCATTTATGGCTGCAATACCCTCCTGTGACGCACTTGTTGCGGGGCGCCACATAAGTAGAGCAGCCATGATACAGCCCTGTATATATATACATACACACATGGCAGGGTGCTGGGCTGCTCAAATATAATATATATAGCCCACAGCATCCTGCCATTCTCATTCCTATATACATATGTGCTGAGAAGCCCCCCATGCTCACCTCCACGTTGAATGGCATGAGGGGCATGCAGCAGCAGTGAGGAGCCTCCTGACCCCCGGCACACAGTGCTGACCTGCTCAGCTGCTGGGGCTCCTCCATCTTCCTGCCGGCTGTTTGAGCTTCCCTTTGGCTCTTTGATCCAGCGCACGTCACTGCTATTCACTCGCAGTGACGTCAGCTCCCGGTGCTGAGATAATGTTCAACAGCTGCCAGTCTGCCTGCCTACCACAGACTGCTAGCTGATACGCAGCCTTTGATAGGTCGCCAGTCAACTGACAGCGTCGGGATCTGACGTCACTGCAGGTGCATACCAATGACGTACGGTGGATGAATCAAAGAGCCGGCGGCCATTTTAATTCCCTAATAGGCGACGAGCTGCCACGGGATTGACGGCAGAGTCGGGCGGATTATAATGGGGCAATTAGGCTGGTCCCGGGGCTACAGCCCAGATTGACCTCATTATAATCCGCCACTGCTCATCATCAATCTGGCTCCAACTTTCTCTGATTACTGTTGCCTGATCAGCTTTGCAGGTTGGAGCCTTGTTATGGACCATTTTCTTCAACTTCCACCAAAGATTTTCAATTGGATTGAGATCCGGACTATTTGCAGGCCATGACATTGACCTTATGTGTCTTCTTTCAAGGATTGTTTTCACAGTTTTTTCTCCATGGCAGGATGCATTATCATCTTGATAAATGATTTCATCATCCCCAAACATCCTTTCAATTGATGGGATAAGAAAAGTGTCCAAAATATCAATGTAAACTTGGGCATTTATTGAAGATGTAATGATAGCCATCTCCCCAGTGCCTTTACCTGACCTGCAGCTCCATATCATCAATGACTGTGGAAATGTGCATGTTCTCTTCATGCTGTCATCTTTATTAATCTCATCGGAATGACACCAAACAAAAGTTCTAGCATCATCACCTTGCCCAATGCAGATTTGCGATTCATCACTGAATATGACTTTCATCCAGTCATCCACAGTCCACGATTGCTTTACCTTAGCCCATTGTAACCTTGTTTTTTTCTGTTTAGGTGTTAATGATGGCTTATGTTTAGTTTTCTCTATGTAAATCCCATTTCCTTTAGGCAGTTTCTTACAGTTCTGACACAGACATTGACTCCAGTTTCCTCCAATTCGTTCCTCATTTGTTTTGTTGTGCATTTCCTGTTTTGGAGACATATTGCTTTAAGTTTCTGGTCTTGACGCTTTGATGTCTTCCTTGGTCTACCAGTATGTCTGCCTTTAACAACCCTCCCATGTTGTTTGTATTTGGACCACATTTTAGACACAGCTGACTGTGAACAACTAACATCTTTTGCAACATTGCGTGTTGATTTACCCTCTTTTAAGAGTTTGATAATCCTCTCCTTTGTTTCAATTGACATCTCTCGTGTTGGAACCATGATTTATGTCAGTCTACTTGGTGCAACAGCTCTCCAAGGTGTGATTACTCCTTTTTAGATGCAGACGAACTAGCAGATCTTATTTGATGCAGGTGTTAGTTTTGAGAATGAACATTTACAGGGTGATTCCATAATTTTTTCCTCAGAATTGAGGGATTCCATAATTTTTTCCCTCATCTAGGTCTGAAAAAAGGGACCCTTACTGACTACCACATTTTTTTTATCTTGATTTCATTTAGTGTTTCCTAAAGCCATAAAGTTGCCATTTGAAATGACTTTAGTTTTGTGCCATGTCTGTGATCTGTTTTTTTTTCTACAACATTAAACAACTGAATGGCCATCCTCCGAGCCAGGTAAGTCCATAATTTTCAGGGGTTCTATAAAACAGCATTTTTAGTGGTAAAAAAAAAAGTCACCTTATTTTGAAGTTTTTTTATATTTTATCCCTTTCTTGTAAATTGTTTTACAATTAGCATCATATAGTAATTCTCACCAACATTTTGTAGTAATGTTCTCATCCTGGGCCACATATTGTAGCAATGTCCCTACCCTTGTCTCCGACTTGAAGTAATGTCCCCATTCTGGTCCCCATATTGCAGTAATGCCCCCTACTGGTCTCCATATTGCGGTAAAGACCCCATACTGGTCCCCATATTGTAGTAATATTCCCCATCCTGGTCTTCCTCTTGTATCCTATTGTGGTCCACATATTGTAGTAATGTTTCTTGTAGAAAGGTCATATTGTAGTAATGTCCCCCACTCTGGTCCCCTATATTGTGGTAATGTCCCCCCCCCAGTCTCCATATTGTGGTATTGCCCTCATACTGGTACACATACTGTAGTAATGTCTACATCCTGGTCCCCATATTGCGGTAATGTCCCCAATACTAGTTCCCATATTACGGTAATGCCCCCCATACTGGTCCCCATATTGCGGTAATGTCTCACATACTGGTCCCCATATTGCAGTAATGCCTCCCATACTAGTCCCCATATAGCGGTAATGCCCCCCATACTGGTCCCCATATTGCAGTAATGCCGCCATACTGGTCCCCATATTGTGGTAATGTCCTCCATGCAGGTCCCCATATTGTAGTAATGTCCCCCATACTGGTCCACATATTGTCGTAGTGCCCCCATACTGGTCCCTATTTTGCAGTAATGCACCATACTGATCCACATACTTGTCAACATACTGTAGTAATGTCTCCACTCTGATCCCCATATTGCAGTAATGCCCCCCATACTGGTCCCCATATTGTAGTAATGTCCCCCATACTGGTCCTCATATTGTAGTAATGTCCCCCATACTGGTCCCCATATTGCCTGCCTTACAATTTTACTTGAACTATGAACTAAAGTACTTTTTAAATATTTCACAAAAGATTTTTTCACACATGAGTTGCCGGATTACCTCCTTCCTTATCGGTGCAACATATCTTCCAGACGGGGATCTACTCTTCTGAGCACGTTAAAATGGTTCCCATATTGTAGTAATGTCCCCCATACTGGTCCCCATATTGCGATCATGCCCCCATATTGGTCCCCATATTGCGGTAATGCCCCCATATTGCAGTAATGTCCCCACACTAGTTCCCATATTGTGATAATGTCCCCATACTGATCCCCATATTGTGGTAATGTCTCTAGCCTGGTCCCCATATTGCAGTAATGCCCCCCATACTTGTCCCCATATTGTGGTAATGTCCCCATACTGCCCCCATATTGTGGTAATGTCTCCATCCTGGTCCCCATATTGCAGTAATGTCCCTAATACTAAGTCCCTATTTTGTGATAATGTCCTCCATACTGGTCCCCAAATTGTGGTGATGCCCCCATACTTGTCCCCATATTGCGGTAATGCCCCCATATTGCGGCAATGTCCCCCACTGTGGTCCCCATATTGCAGTAATGCCCTCATACTGGTCCCCCTATTGCAGTAATGCCCCATACAGATCCCTATTCTGGTCCCCATATTGCGGTAATGTCCCCATCATGGTCCCTATATTGCGGTAATGTCCCAATTCTGATCGACATATTGCGGTATTGTCCCCAGCCGTGTCAATTACTTTCATGTTGACACCTTTTCCTTACAATGGGTCAGGTCATCAATGCAAGATAGTTGGGCACCCTTGCTAATCAGTTGTTTCTGGTGCCAGAAGAATGTTCGCATTGGCGGAGCTGCACAACTCTATAGAGGACATGGCCTGGTACTGCATATTCGCCACTGTTTGAATGAATAGAAGTAAATCATAGAATAATAAACTGTTGGAGTTGAAAGGGACCTCTATGAATAAATATATTTAAACAGAAAGGGACCTCCTGGGTCATCTGGTCTAACCACCTGCTACAAGCTGGATTCACTAAAGCATCCCAGACAGATGTCCGTCCAGCCTCTGTTCGAAGACTTCCATTGAAGGAGACCTCACCACCTCTTATGGCCGCCTGTTACACTCGTTGATCACCTTCACTGTCAAAAACTTTTTTCTATTATGTAATCGGTGTCTCCTCTCAATTTCATCCTATTGCTTCTCATGTTTCCTTGTGCAAGTGAGAATAAAGCTGATCCCCCTACACTGTGACAGCCCTTCAAATATTTGTAGATAGCTATTAATAGTGCTGAGCGAGTGTAATCATTACTATTCGCTACTTGCATGGATAGTACGGTATTCACAATACTTGTTACTTGGCGAGTAAGGCTGCCTTCACACTACGGATTTTTAAAATCCGATGCTGACCGATAAAAATCGGATAGCTTCGGACCGATTTTGGGCCCCATGGAGCCCTATGGGCATCGGACCGAATCGAATGTGCACTAAATGCCATCCGATTTGGTCCGATTCGATTCTGTCCGATTTTTTTATCGGTGCAAAAATCGGAGCCTGCTCCGATTTTTGCACCAAAAATAAAATCTGACAGAATCGGATCGGACCGAATCAGATGGCATTTAGTGCACATCCGATCTGACCTGATCAATTTAACATGGGGCCCTATGGAGAAGGGTCCGAGGAAACATCTGATGTCTCCTCGGACTCGATTTTACTGTACTGAGCATGCTCAGTACAGTAAAAATGCTCCAAACTGGGAGCGCAAGGGTTAAAAAAAAAAAAAAGTTTATGCTCACCTCTCCCCGAGCCCCCGCCGTCTTCCTGCAGGCTCCCGGTGTCTGCAGAGGTCTTCTGCTGTACAGGACCTGCGGTGATGTCACAGTCATGTGACCGCGGGTTACCATGGTGGAACCTGCTGTCACGTGACTGTGACATCACCGCAGGTCCTGTACAGCAGAAGAAGACCTCTGCAGACACCGGGAGCCTGCGGGAGCCACCGGGAGCCTGCAGGAAGACGGCGATGGGCTCGGGGGGAGGTGAGCATAAACTTTTTTTTTTTGCCCGGAGGCTAAGATTTAATGCTGGAATCGGATGCCTATTTGGCATCCGATTCCAGGCATCAGAAGGGAGCCGATGCTGTCCGAATTTATCGGACAGCATCGGCTCCCTTCAAAATCGTAGTCTGAAAGTAGCCTAACGCTCATGAGTGATGTGTCGATCATTAGTGATCTGACACAAATTGCCAGCAAGGTGTTTTATGCAGTGAAAACCCTCCTGTCCTGTCTTGGAAATGCTTGTTTTATGGACGGATAATTGACTAACACTGGACTCACTATTTGGACGAATACGCGAGTATTACAAAGTACTCGTTACAAGTATAGTGATTATGAATATTTTGCTACTCGCTCATTCCTAGCTATTAAGTCTCCTCTTAGGCGGCCATCACACGCACAGATATCGCGCAAGATATCGCTTGAACGCGGCAGATTAAACATCGCGTAAGCGATGTCTGTGCGTGTGACGGCAGGATACGACGAGCGAGATCTGATCAAATCGCAAAATCGAGATCTGAGCTCCGGACCTCACATCTTGCGATTTACGATTTAGCGATCTGCTTCATCGTGGTGTATGACACCACGATGAATGATCTCCCAGCGGCAGAACCTATGCTGGGAGATGGTAACTATGGTACACGTCGCCTAGTTACCCGATGTGTACCATAGTTACCAGCGAGATCGCGGATCCACATCGCTGGTGAGTCTGTCTGTGTGACATCTCACCAGCGATGTGAGCGATAGTGTAAGCGATCGCGCGTGCATGAGATCGCTTACAATATCGTTCTAGATATCTGTGCGTGTGACGGCCGCCTTTGTCTTCTTTTTTACCAGCTAAACATTCCCAAATCCTGTAACTGTTCCTCATAGGAAATGGTTTGCAGATTGGTCACCATTTTGGTCGCTCTTCTATGAACTTGCTCTAGTATTCCAAATGAGGTCTGACCAAAGAAGAGCAGAGGGCGATAATGACTTCATGTGATCTAGACTGTATGCTTCTGTTAATCCCAGAATTGTGTTTGCCTTTTTTCCTGCTGCATCACACTGTTGGCTCATGTTCAGTCTGTGATCTATTAATGTACCCAAGTCTATTTCTCATGTGCTGTTGCTTAGTTCTATTGCTCCCATTCTGTCGATGTTTTGTTTTACATTCCCAGATGTAGAATTTTGCACTTGTTCCTGTGAAATACCATTCTTTTAGTTCCAGCTTATTTAGATCTCTCTGAATCATTTTCTGTCTTCTCTAGTGTTAACTATCCCTACTAGCTTTGCATCGTCTGATAAATTGATAGGTTTACCTACAGTTTCCTTATCTAAATCTAATATATAAAGCTGAATGTGTGTGTGTATATATGTGTGTATGTATGTCCGGGATTGGCATCTACACTGTCGCAACTACAGCCACAAAATTTGTGAATGGAAAAGTGTTGGTGGAAAATCGACAGCTGTCAGCTATAGCCACAAAATTTTGCACAATCACACGTCTGGACCCCGGGAGCGTCATAGGCTTGTTGTGAGGCGAAATTTTAACCCCGCGCATTCCAATTCACCAAACAATTTTGCCCCTATCTACATAATGGGGAAAAAGTGACAGTTACCAGTTGACAGTTGTGCATGAGAGGGGCTTAATGATAGCGCCAAAGACTAACAGCACATACCAGCATATAGTCAGTAAGGTGGGGCCCCAACATGAGCTATTCACCACGCACGGGGACATGTGAACACACCACACGCCTACAAAGAGTAACAGCAAGTGTATAGTCGCTAAGGTGCAGCCCCAATATTGGATACTCACCACGCACTCGAACAAACACACACACCACAAAGAGACACACACAACACAGAGACACACAACACAGAGACACCCCCACCCCCACGGGGACACACACCCTATAGTGACACATGCACTCACCCCACAGGAACACACACACACAACACAGACACACACACCACACAGACCCCCCCCCCACAGGGACACACACACATAGCCACCCTATAGGGACACATGTACTCACCCCACAGGGACACACACACCACAAAGAGACACACACACACCACACAGACCCACCCCCACAGGGACACACACACATACACACCCTATAGAGACACATGCACTCACCCCACAGGGACACACACACACATCCCAGGGACACACACCACACAGACAGACAGAGATGTGCACAAATCACCTCACACATCTCGCCTCATACGTGTGCTATCTTTAATTTCCAAACATAAACATCTGATTAAAAACAGCCAATGTGCAACACATGTGCCATATAGGGAATTAAGGCAGATGTCAGTCACATGAGTTGTCTATTATGTGTATGTGTGAGGTAACATATACTGCCCGGCCAGGGGGAGGGTTTACTGTTGGCTGGAGATTTATTAGGCTGCCTATAGCAACCAATCACAGCTCAGCTTCTATTTTCTTACAGGTCATTAATATAACATATTCAAATTCTATTTTGTTATAGCTAACATCAGTTATTTATTAACCCGGGCGTAGCCGGGTACTACAGCTAGTCATTTATAAAAATGTTGAACAACACAGGGGCCAAGATGGGCTGGTTTCACATTACGGATTTTTCATTTCCGATGCTGTCCGATAAAAATCGGACAGCATCGGACCGGTTTTGGACCCCATGCAGCCCTTAAGGGCATCGGACCGAATCGGATGTGCACTAAATGCCATCCGATTTGGTCCGATCCGATTCTGTCCGATTTTTTTATCGGTGCAAAAATCGGAGCATGCTCCGATTTTTGCACCAAAAATAAAATCTGACAAACTCGGATTGGACCAAATTGGATGGCATTTAGTGCACATCAGATCCGACCCGATCAATTTAACATGGGGCCCTATGGAGCAGGGTCCGAGGAAACATCTGGTGTGTCCTCGGACCCAATTTTAGTGTACTGAGCATGCTCAGTACACTAAAATAGTTCCTAAAAGTAAAGTCAGGGGTTAAAAAAAAAAAATTTATGCTCACCGATCCACGAGGCCCCCGGCGTCTCCTGCGCGTCTCCCGTGTCTCCCGGTGTCTTGCTGTTCTCTGCTGACAGGACCTGCCGTGATGTCACAATCACATGACCACCAGTAACCAGTAACCGGCAGTCACATTACTACCGGTTACTAGGTAACCGGTTGTCATGTGATTGTGACGTCATGCGAGGTCCTGTCAGCACAGAACAGCAAGACACCAGGAGACGCGCAGGACCGTGCAGGAGTCATGGACAGGTGAGAAAAGATTGGAGGAGAGGGGGAGCACATCGGAGGACTGGGGGACCACATTGGAGGATCGGGGGAGAAGAGGGGAGGATGGGGGACCACATTGGAGAACCGGGGGAGAAGAGGGGAGGACGAGGGACCACATTGGAGGACCGGGGAAGAAGAGGGGAGAATGGGGGAGAAGAGGGGAGAACGGGGGAGCAGAGAGGAGAGACAGAGGAGAAAAGGAGAGGACCGGGCAGTAGAGGGGAGAAGCGGGAGTACCGAGGGAGAGACAGCTGACAGGGAGCGAGGTGACAGGAAGGTGGGCATCAGATAAAATGTTGGAATCGGACGCCTATTTGGCATCTGATTCCAGGCATCAGAAGAATCCGATGCTGTCCGATTTATATCGGACAGCATCGAATTTTACAAAAATCGTAGTGTGAAAGTAGCCATAGAGCCTTGTGGTACACTACTTGAAAAACACTTCCAATTGGATATATTGATTGCATTGATTTATGACGACTCTTTGTGTCCGATCACTGAGCCAGTTATGAATCCATCTTACAGTTGTCTTGTCCATTCCACACTTGGTATTTTTTTCAATATGGATGGTATAAGATACTTTGTCAAATGCTTTGCTGAAGTTGAGATATACCAACTGCGTTGCCCTGATCCACCCAGTCAGTTATTCCATCATAGAATTAGATTAGTCTGGCGTAACTGGTTTACTACAAACCCATGCTGGTTCTGGTTAATTACTGTATTCTTATCCAAGTACTTACAAAAATGCAGTACCCCAATGTGGCCACTATACAATTGATGGAGCTATGCTTTTGCACTCTGCAACCGATTGCATCCTTCTGACAGCAGCATCGGGTATAGCGGATTGGCAAAGGAGCAGGGTGTTGCACCGCCACTGATCTGATATTTATGACCTATCCTAAAGAGTGGTCGTCTATGAAAGTACTGGAAAACCCCTTTAATAGCTGAAAAATTCTGTTTTTAACACAATAACTATATGAATGCTGGATGCCCAACCCTCATAACAGAGGGGCAGAGATACTTCATCCCGTGTCATTTTTATCCAGGAGCTGCTCACCCCCTCAGCTCCTTTGTGTGTCCCAGGACATATCCTAAACATAAACCATTAATGCAGTTTTCCTGTAACCCCTTCAGTGCTGGAATACATAACAGTATACCTAGGGGACTGAGAGCCTGGCAGGAAATTGTGGCGGTTCTGACCCGTCGCAGTAGCCATTGCTCTATATAGCACAAGCTGGTTCAGGAATTTAGATCTGTTATTTTTCAAAACAAAGTGGAGCTGAGAAAGTCAGAATTCAGCACATGAAGCGGATGATGAAAATGGAAACTACAGATTTGTGTCCTGATCGTGAAGTTGGGAAGTTTTTTATTTTTTTTTTACTTTTAAAGCACCACTCCAGCGATTTTGGGTAACTAAAATGATAACAGTCCTCTTGTCAAATATTTATATCTTTATTTACAAAACATATTGACAAAGTGACACTGACAAAATATAATACTTCTATTATACAATGTAAGGGACTCCTCCTGGAGATTATTTGGATCCCTTCATGTAAGACAGAAACATAGTGGAGGACATATAAGGGGTACCAGGTAGGACTGCAAAATCAGTCACCATTGCTGCATTGTAAAATAAGAGGCTGTATGGGTGACCACGGACATTGGCACTGGTTGAGCAGGGTCTAGAGTAGCCCCAGCCTAAATTCTTGTCCTCGGTATCTGGACATTATTCAATATCTGCAATGTGCAACACTTGACTGTATAACGCCAATATAAAGCTATACAATATTAATATGTACACTGGCAGACACAGACAGAAGAGGGCCTCTGTGTAAGAACAATATATGGGCCCTTTGCAGACAACCATAAGGCACAAGTCTGCCTGCTTTGTAGGTAAAGGTGTCCCCCTTATCTCTTGGCGCCCTGTGTGGGTTGCACTAATGAACATGTATCTCCACTGTGTGTATATAGATGTATTGAGTTCCTTAAGTATATCTAAAAAATGTTTATACTGTGTTAGCCAGGAGATAGAAAAATATTAGAATCTGAGAGTCCTCAGTGGTTGATACCTTTTAATGGCTAACTGAAAGGATGGCAAGAAAAAGCAAAAGTTTGGGACAATATGGCCCTATAGTGTCTGGAAAGCTTGCTTCACTTACCTTCTTTTCAGTTAGCCATTAAAAGGTATCAACCACTGAGGACTCTCAGATTCCAATATTTCTCTAAAGTATATCTAAACTTATAATCTGCAGTATAAAAGGAACATCACAATGTCACAAATTTTAACTCCGAGAAAGAGTGAACGGGAGTCAGAAATCAAAAAATATAATGAAGTCATGAGTATTACATGGTAGCAGTTGTGTGCATACAACATAGATTATTGAAACTTCTATGGTAAAGTAAATGTGAAGTCGGCATGATTGATACATTGCGGTTTTAAGTTATGGGAAAACAATTGATACTTTGCTTAAAATCTAAATGAGCCAATTGCTTTTGTTTATCTATAAATTAAAGAAAACGGATCCCAGAAAGAATTTTACCAAAAAGTGTGAAACGGCAGTAGTCACAGCTATGTATTCTGTGGCTTAGAGACAATAAAGTTTCAACTGATGTAACCTTGTTATTGAAGGAAAAATGCCAACTCCCGAATTTCTTTCACAACTGCATGAGATTTATCCACTAGGTGACAACGGTTCTTTATTAACCTGTTGATCAACTTTGTCAATAGACTTTTTGTTGCTTTATGTGTTGTCTACACACAGACACGAAGACATGTACATACAAAGCCGTATTATGGATGTGCCGTCAGTGCTAAGAGTGTACAGAGATTGTAATAAAAATACATTAACAACTACTTTTAAAGAGTTTTTGAAGCTTACAGTATTGATGACTTATTCATTGGATAGGTCATTGATATCAAATCGGTGGGCGTCCGACACCAGCACCGCCACTGTTCAGTTGTTTGCAGCACCGCCACTGTTCAGTTGTTTGCAGCACCGCCACTGTTCAGTTGTTTGCAGCACCGCCACTGCTCAGTTGTTTGCAGCACTGCCACTGTTCAGTTGTTTGCAGCACCGCCACTGTTCAGTTGTTTGCAGCACCGCCACTGTTCAGTTGTTTGCAGCACCGCCACTGTTGTTTAGTTGTAACTGGCAGCAACTAAATGTAATTGGTGAACAGAGTACCAGTAGAGTTCGGCTTATTGGGTTGTAGTCATCCTCAGGTGTTATAGTTCAGATCCGATTCAAGTACTTAGTTGCTCTGCAGCCATCCCCAGACTGTTCTACCACTACATAGTGAATATAGCAGTAGAGTTTCAGTTCTGTACATAGTATTTCCGGCCGCAAACAGCTCATCAGTGGGGACATCGGACCTCCACCCATCTGATATTGCTAACCATTATCAGATCGGTTATTAATATCATAAGCATAAAAACTCCTTTATGTGAAGGTGAAAGTTGTCAATATTTTTTTTTTTAGAAAAATAAAATAAACCACATTTATAAATACTGTATCTTACAAATCTAGAATTTCCCAAATGGGGAATATTTACATTTTAAGTGGGTAGGATACATTTATAATACTTTCAGTGTCATTTTTACATTATGCAATTATGTGACAAGTGGTCTTGCTACTTTTACATGGTTATAACACTGGTTACTTATAGCGCCCAAGTTATAGCTGAGATCCCTGGACCTACCTGAACCAATCATATAAACCTTTTAAGGGGAGCTATCAGCAGGTTTTTGCCATGTAATCGTAGAGCAACATTATGTAGTGGCAGAGATCCTGTGTCACGGTGTAGTGAGAATGCTGAAGAGGGAATGGCAGTTATGGGCAGGGTGACCAGGGAAGACTAGTCTGACCCTAGTCTAGGAACCCAGAATTGCCCTGATCCTGAAGGTGTCTCTGAAGGTGAGAAGGTTTGGGCTTCCAGCCTCTCCCTAAAACTCCTCCACCATCCCTGAGCTATTCCCCCCTCACCTCCCTCCATAGAACTGGGATACAGCAACTCCAAAGGAAAGGACTTCAGCAACACAAACACACAGGTCAGCACAGCATGGCTTCCAGGCATAGAGTGAAACTCTATCAGCAGCACCACCTGGTGGAAGGAGAGACTACTTAAAGGCTAGGGGGAGGGGAGTTCAGGAGTGTCACACATTAACTCCCCAACCAGCAGTTGAACCTAATAGTGAATGCAGTTCTGGAGCACAACACAGGAGGCCAGGACCTTCACAACTATCAACCATGCAGCTCTTAAAGACAAACATACACAGCAGCATCTAGCAATGTCAGCGCCAACTAAGTACGTGACATCCTGATTACAGTGATGTGTCACTTATTAGGCTTTGTTTTTTCAATAAAATCAGTGTTTTATCACCAGAAGATTATCACTACAGAACTAGGTGTCTCGGGACTCCTGGTCAACGTTTGTGTAACTGCCCCCACCATAAGCAGCTCTATGTCAATCTACAGAACACACAGAAGGCTGCCAACCAGTACTGTGAGTGCTGTTATACTGCTTAGCATTCTGAGCACTGCTAGATCTACACCACAGAAAAACAGTGATTCTATTAACATTTTGACATGCAGACAAGCAAATGAAACATCACTGGAATCAGGGTCTCAGCCCCTATATCATGCTGCTCTCAGATTAGAAGCAAAATCCTGGTGACAGAGTTCCTTTAAGGCCCCGTACACATGTGAGTATTTGGTGAGTTGTTTTGCCTAAGCCAAAACTAGGAGTGGAATATTCAGAGGAAAAGGAAAATGTATCCAATATGCTATTTTTGGAATACCAAATGAATTTCACTTGTCTAATTTTTCTGAATGAAAATCGGACCAATACTTTTTATTCGAAGATGTATTGAACCCTCCAGCATATACTTGCATGTGAGATATCCAAGCGGTCAGACAAGCATGCCAAACATTTGCTGTCCCCTTTAACAATCACCAGATATAACTTCAGGTGCTATGTGTAAAAAACTGAATGGTTTACAATATGCAACCCAAGTAAGTGATCGCAACATTAAGATTTGTCTTACAAATGACAATTTCATTGCTGCATCATAAAATAATGTGATGCTTGATCATCATGGCTTCAAGCCTACAGTGCCACCATCCATATTCTCCAAGCAGGCTTGCTTATTAAACAATAAATGTTTAAATTAAATCTCAATAAAGTCCCAATAATTATCGCCATATTTCCCAACTGCCTTCTTCACTGGATCCTTGGATATCAACGGGGAGGTGCACAGTCCAATGTTCTACAAATATGACCATTGTTAGTTACAAGGTGATCAAGGGCAATGCCCAATAAGTCTCATGAATCAGCATTCAGATACTAGGATATCTGTGAGCATAGCCAAGGGTTTAGTCTTAAGAAGTTCAATGGGATTTTACATGAAGCATAAAGTAGTCTCCGCCTGATCTTCAAGATGCTTCCAAGTGCACTTAGTAGTCTTTAACGCTTTACATCGTTTAACGTGTCCATAATTCAGGTACTACGACTGTAGCAAACACTGTGGTCTCAATACGGATAGCGCTCGATATTCAAATCTATTCCACAGGCAATAAGGCAGCAGTAACACAGTAATGCCTAGGGTTGAAGGAAGGTAGTAAACCCGAGCCTAGCTTCAAAGAACCCGTTTCATTCCTGACATGTAACACATGGGCTGTTCTATGTCTCCACATCCAGACTTGAAGGACAGAACCCACTTTGGTTGACTCAAGGATCATCCTGATGTTAACACACAACTTCAGGCTGAATTTCCTTCAAGGATGTAAATTGGTTCCTCACACCTTTGAGATCAGTCTCAAGGATTTCCAGGCATGGACAATGGACAGTGTAGGATGCTAAAAGCACAATTTCTTCTGAAGCGTCAGGTGTCTCCAGTTCACTTTCATTCTGCTCAAAACTTATGGCCTTCAAAGGCTCTGGTTCCTTGTATGATGATAACCATATATGTTTAAGACACTGGTCAGCTCTCGCTCGCTTCCTGTTGAGAGAGGCATGAGATAGGTTTAGTTCTACTTGGAAATTTATGGGTGAGTTACAATAGACAAAACCTTTACTTAGGATGAGTCCAATAAGGGTATGTTCACAAATGGTGTTTTTGCAGCTTTTTGTGTGTGGAAAATGTGCTGTGCTTTACAGTAACAGTACCTCTGCCCCTGATGAAGCAACAGCGAAATGTGCGTCAGAGCAAGCACATAGTGTGATGTGGTTTGTTTGATTCAATCTTATAATGTTTACTGTTTCTTATCTTTTGTCCCTGTGTGGTCTCTTATGAAGACACATTAGGACGGGCTCACTCATTATATGTTTTTGAATGAGACAGTCATTTATGCCATAGTAGGCAACATATTATTTGTTACACTCCTTTCATACTTTGCAGTCACTATTAGCATACTCACCATATATACTCGAGTATAAGCCGAGGCCCCTAATTTTACCTCCAAAAAGTGGGAAAACTTATTGACCCAAGTATAAGTCTAGGGTGGGATGTGCAGCAGACCGCCATCCTGGTATATCTGTCCCCATCCTGGTATATAAACCCCCCCCCCCGTCCGAGTATGTGTCTCCTTTCCGGTAAATAGCCCATCACAGTATATACCCCCCATCACTCTTTACAGTCCCTCAGTAAAATAGAAAAAGACAGCACCACATACCAAACGGGATCCTTCACAAAACGTCTTTATTCCAGCACCCCAGTGCAAGCGACGTTTCGGACTGTGTCCTTTTTGCTTGAAAAAGGACACAGTCCGAAACGTCGCTTGCACTGGGGTGCTGGAATAAAGAAGTTTTGTGAAGGATCCCGTTTGGTATGTGGTGCTGTCTTTTTCTATTTTACTGTTCTCAGACTGGGATGACTCCCTGGTAGGACGTGCACCACTATGGAGGTTTGAGATATCCTCATCCACCGTGGGTGCTGCAGGCTTTGCATTTATTTATTGGTCTTTACAGTCCCTCATCACAGTATATAGCCTCCCATCACTGTTTATAGTCCTTTAAGGCCACGTTACACACACACACATCTGTGACCAACATCTGAACAGATGTCTGGTTGCTGTGAAATCATGGACACATTGCTCCATTTTGTGGCTGTGTACAAAATGGAGCAATGTGTCCATGATTTCACTGCAACCAGAGATCTGTTCAGATGTTGGTCACAGATGTGTGTGTGTGTAACGTGGCCTTTATTCTGATATATATCCCCATCATGGTATATAACCTCCCATCCTGGTATATAGAACCTCATCACTGTAAAGAGCCCTCCATCCTGGTATATAAGCCCCTCATCACTATATATAGCCCCCCAACCTGGTATATAGCCCCTCATCTCTGTATATAACCACCCCATCACTGTATATAGCCTATCCCATCCTGATGTCTAGACCCTCATCCCTGTATGTGTTCCCCATTATGGTATGTAGCCCTTCATCACTGTACGTAGCATGCCATCATGGTAGATGACCCACCATTCATTGTATATAGCCCCTCATCATTGTATATAACTCTCCCCATCATGGTAAATGGCCCTCATCATTGAATCTATCCCCCTCATCCTGGTCCATGCCCACGTCTTTGTATGTAGCCCCCTCATCATGGTACATGCCCCCCATTATTGTATGTAGCCCCCTCATCTTAGTACCTGCCAACCATCATTGTATATAGCCCCCTCATCCTGGTATATGGCCCCCATAATTGTATATAGTCCCCCATGCTGGTACATGACTTCCCTTTTTACTGTGTATATAGCCTCCCCATCACTGAATATGGCCCCCATGCTGTGGCACACAATAAAATAATAAACAATTTAACTTACCTTTCCTTCGCTGTCCTTCAGCACCATCTCTCCTCTGGTCTTCCTGCTTGTGCCAGCATCATGTGGCTGGTGCAGCAGTGACATCATCGCTGCATCGGTCACATGATGCTGGCACAAGCAGGAAGACTGGAGGATGCCACAGTGCCTGCAGGATTATGACAGAAAGGTAAATTAAACCGTTTATTATTTTATTGTGTGCCGCAGTATTGGGGTCATATTCAGTGATGGGGGAGGTGAGTACACTTAGTGTAATGCAATAAGCGCTGCTTCCCCGTCAGTGATGGACAGCGGGTGCAGTGCATATAATATTACACTAATGAGTGGGAGCATGTGACCTCCCACTTTTTTTCTGCAGCCCCTGCCAGCCTACTCCAGCTCCTGGTCACCCCCCACGCTCTACAGCAAAGGCTGACTGACTCGAGTTTAAGCCGAGGGGGCCCTTTTTGGCACAAAAAGTGTGAAAAACTCGGCTTAGGCAGCTTTCACATCATGATTTTTGTGGATCCGTGGCCATCCGATTTGGCTCCCATGTATCCCTATGGGCATGGATTCCGTGGTAAAAAAAGGCAATTAGGACTGTGTTCACCAGACCCACGCTACCAATGGAGGAGATGGCCAAGAGATTGTTGATGGCAAGTGGTTTTTATTTCATCTGACGCGTTTCGGAGTCAAACCTGACTTCTTCCTTAGGGGACCACACAATATGGGCACGGATTGGTCCGTTATGGCCATCTGATTGTGCCCAAATTGTAATGGATCTGATTCTGTCCAATTTTATGCTGTATCCAGAATCGGAGACTGCTCCGATTTTGGGCACAGTGGACCAAATTGGACACAATCGAATCCGGCACGATCCGCGGCAAATAACATGGGGGTCTATGGAGCGCGGGTCCGGAAAAATCACAGACCCGGACACAGAAATGGCATCCGGAGTTCACATCCGGTCCTGTCCTTTCCTATCCGTGGGTCCGCAAAAAACAGGATCCCCACAGAGAGGAAAAATCGTGATGTGAAAGCAACCTTATACTGAGTATAACGGTATTTTCTATAACCTATTGCACTTACCGTATATACTCGTGTATAAGCCGAGTTTTCAGCCCAAAATTTGGCTGAAAAGTCTCCCCCTCGCTTATACACGGGTCATATACGGTACATGGTGAGGTGGGGCTTTGTCCGAGGCTGTGGAGGCTGCAGGAGGCGGGGAGCTGCTGTATGAGCAGCCCCGTCATGTGGGGCCGCTCATTAAATATGCACTGCTTCCCCCTGTCAATCAGCGGCAGGGGGAAGCAGTGCATATAGCCCCAAATGCTGGCACTCGCCCCCTTGTAAGGGCCCCCCCCGCTGGTTATATTACCATCCCGTCTTCTGATCAGCGCCGCTCCTCGGTGCTCCTCAGTGCTTCGTCCGTCCGTCCTGCTACATCCAGGATCTCCGGCCGTCGCAGGCATATGACGTCTTCGCGCGACGGCCGGGATCCCAGATGTAGCAGGACGGGAGCAGCGAGGACGGAGCGCCGAGGAGCAGCGCTGATCAGAAGACCGGGATGGTAAGAGAAGCGGGGGGAGGGCCCTTGCAAGGGGGGGCGAGTGCCAGCATTTGGGGGCTGCTGGGTACCCCCAGGGGGCTGCTGGGTACCCCCTGGGGGCCTGCTGTATACCACTGGGGCTGCTGTATACTACCACTGGGGCTGCTGGGGCTGCTATATACTACCACTGGGGCTGCTGTATACTACCACTGGGGCTGCTATATACTGCCACTGGGGCTGCTGTATACTACCACTGGGGCTGCTATATACTACCACTGGGGCTGCTGTATACTACCACTGGGGAGGCCTGTATACCACTGGGGGGGGCCTGTATACCACACTGCTGGGGGCTGTATACCTTGTGCTGGGGTCCACCCTCGGCTTATACACGAGTCAATAGGTTTTTCCAGATTTTTGGGGCAAAAGTAGGGGGGTCGGCTTATACACGGGTCGGCTTATACACGAGTATATACGGTAATTGAATTTCTTTTCTATATATAATATAATATTTTGATATCATTAGTTCAATGTATTTTCTATGAATTACTGTAATATTTTGTACACTAAGCGCTTTTTCCCCATATGTACTTATGAGTGCTGCCATTGTATAATTGTAGAATCTATATATTAAGAATGTTCACCATTTTAAGAATGTATTCTTCTCCTACTCTACTATTATTTTTATACGTATGTATTTTTTCTGCCTTCAACACTATATCAATTGCTGTATTTTGGAGCCAGTTTTTAGATAGCATGACCAATGATGTTTGCACATTGAAATTGTTCCACAAAATGAAGTACTGTATTTTTTGGACTTTAAAGACACACTTTTTTCCCCAAAATTTGGGGAGAATGTGGGGTGCGTTTTATTGTCTAGATGTACGGGACCTGGCTGTGGCAGTGGGGGGGGGGGTGCTGTGTTGTGGAGTGGGTCACTACCTAACAGCTGCTGCAAGTGATCACATGTGCTTCTATTAAAGGCAGTGAATATCCTGATAGCTGACAAATGTTTATATTCACCATCCATTGCTGCCCCACATCGCGATGTTGTCTTTCCATGCGAACCACTGACAGCATGTGGGGCACTGTGCATGAGAGTGATGTCATGCACTGCGCCTTACACACTGGTCAGCTCTCGTCATGAGTAGAGGATATCGCGTTGTGGGCGAGCAATGTACGGTGAGTATAATCGTTTATTTTTTTATGCGTTTGCCGTAATGGGGGCCATAGACCAGGATAGGAAATAATCTATACAAGGATTAGGGCAATAGGGGATCAAATATACTGTACAAGGATGGGGGATCATATATACCAGGATGGGGGCCATATACCAGGATTACGGATCATATACCAGGATAGGGGATCATATATACCACAATGAGGACCACATACCAGGAAGGGGGTTAATATATTCCAGGATGGGGCACATATTCCAAGATTTGGGATTATATATACCAGGATGGTGGATCAAATATACCACGATGGGGGAGGGAGGATGTCTTGCATTCCTGGTGGGGATGCTATATAACAGGATGGGGGATCATGTAGACCAAGATGGGGGCCATATTCCAGGATGGGGGATCATATTAACCATGATGAGGGATCATATGTGCCAGTATGGGGGCCATATATATTAATAATGTAATAATATTTATTCCCTTATATAGCACTATTAATTCCACAGAGCTTATCATACATCAGCAACACTGTCCTCGTTGGGGCTTACTATCTAAATTCCCTATCAGCATGTCTTTGGAGGGTGGGAGGAAACCGAGAACATGGAGAAAACCCACGGAAACAAAAGGAGAACATACAAACTCCTTGCATCATGACCACATTCTTTGCTTCCAATTTATTTTTCTCCTCCAATACCTAGGTACGTCTTATGGTTCAATGCGTGTTATGGTCCGAAAAATACAGCATTGCTCCCAGATAATTATTGCAATTACACTAATGTTGTCATACACATTTATTTCCTTTGTGTGTATTGGAACAACACAAAAAAACTGAAGAAAATTCAAATTTGACATAATGTCACACACAAAACTCAAGTTTATAAGTCCATCTCCAAAGATCTTAGCGTTCCTTTGTCGACCGTGTGCAACATAATCAAGAAGTTTAAAACCCTAGACGTGTACGGCAGAGAACAATTGATGGATAGCCTAGATAGTGAATAAGCAGCCCCAATCAAGTTCCAAAAAAATTCAAGCTGTTCTACAGACTCACGGTGCTTCAGTGTCAGCACAAACTATCCAAACTATTGAATGAATTGAATGATAATGGCAGGAGACCCAGAAGGACCCCACTGCTGACACAGACATAAAAAAGCTGCACTGCAGTTTGCCAGAATTGTACATTAGTAAGCCAAAATTGTTGAGGGAATGCATCTTGTGGACTGATGAGACCAAGAAAGAACTTTTGGTAAAACACACCGTTCTACCGTTTACCGAAAATGGAATGAGGTCTACAAAGAAAAGAACAATACGTACAGTCAAATATGGATGAAGGTTCAAATATGTTTTGGGGTTGTCTTGCTGCCTCAGGCACTGAGAGTCTTGATTGTATGTAAGGCATTGTAAAATCTGAAGATTACCAATGTAGTGCCCAATATCAAAAAGCTGGGTTTGTGTCCTAGGTCACAGGTCTACCAGCAGAACAATGACCCCAACAAGCACCCAGAAATGGATGGAAACAAAGCGTTGAAGAGTTTTGAAGTGGCAGCAATGGAGCTTCAAGATAAATCCCATTGAACATATGTAGAGAGATCTTAAAATTGCTGTCGGTAGACGCGTCTTCAAATATGAGAGACCTGGAGCAGTTTGCAAAAGAAGAGTCCAAAATTCCAGTTGAGAGGTATAAGAAGCTTGTTGATTTTTATCGGAAGTGACTGATTGCAGTTATTCATTTCAAAGAATGAATGGGCAACCAAATATTAAGTTGAGGGTGCCAACAAGTTTGTCCGGACCATTTGGAGGGTTTTGTGTGAAATTATGTCCAATTTACCTTTTTTCCTCTGTTTTTATTATGTTGTTCCAAAACACTCAAAGGAAATAAACGTGTAATTGCAATAATTATCTGATCGAAAAACTACATTGTTGGAACAATTTCAATAGTGACAACACTTTTGGCCATGACTGAATGTATGACTACCTTTGGTTGGTGAATATAGCCAGCTTACAAGATTCATTGATTCCCTAGAGATCGAAAACTTTTTCATGTACTAAAAAGCCTTACCTGGGGTTTTTAATAAGAAGAGACTTAATGAAGCTGATAGCATCATCTGAGATTCCCTCAAATTCTTCCTGTGAGTATTGTATGGCCACTTGAGAAATATTCAAGAATGTTTCCTGCTTGGTATCTCCCAAGAATGGAGATATTCCGGTAAGCATGACATATGTAAGTACTCCAATACTCCTGTGCCATAAAACATAAGAAATTAAATCTTACAATCTCTTTGGTTTCAAGCAACCATATTAAGACTAAATATGTGTGTTAATAGTAACCAGAATACATTATGGATGACGAAGTCACAACAGGAGACTCAGTGTTTGCCCACCAATCTCCATTTATAAACTATAGGGTATATACTCACCACATATCTGTCGCTGTGCTGATCGGTTCATAACTCAACACCTCTGGAGCTAAAATCAAGTAGAAATCCAATTAGAATATTCTTCAGAACAATAGTCAGAGTTTACATTTACTATATTCTTTAATATATTATTACACACACTGGGTTTAGCTTTTCATTTTTACACACATTCCTTCCACCATTAACATCCGACTCCCCTGCTAAATGTAACCTGTAATATTAAAGGTCTCTGAACATCTCTGTTCAAGGAAAGATTTATATTTTGTGTAGAAGACAACTCTATGGCATCTTTTCTCCAAGAAATTTAGGAACATTTTGATCACGAGAGTTTCCCGTTGGGGGCGCGTCCCCGCACAATCCTACATTGTCAAATCAGAGCAGGTAATCCGTCTACATTGGGAAAAGCCCCTTTGACAAAAGAAATAGTCATACTTTATTTGTTCCTAATTATTCAGGGAGAATGTCAGAGGAACGGCTTAACACAAACATATGAGGAAATCTAATCCAGAATTGTTATTTTATTGAAAATACAAGCATTTGCTAAAACAGACAAGCATGCTGACAAAGACAGAGGTGATACCAAACAATATGTCGGCTCTATTCACATATCTATTTTGCCAAACAGTTATATTCACCAAGAAATAAAAATTCTCATCTTTTCTTAGGACTCAGTGTTGAGACATTGCTCTGTTATTCAGCTGTGGCACGCTGTGTAGGCTCTGCCTCCTCTTATATCGCCGTATTTAGCTAAAGAAAGATTTCCCTGACAACCAGCATATGTCAGGTTTAGAAACAGCCTAGTGGGGACATCTTCTGGAAGGTGTTTGAAAGGTTTTCTTCCAGATTTCACTTATTAAGTATATTTGGAAGTTTATTATAGTCACATGCTCTACATTATTAAATAAAAATGTAAATGGTGGTTACACTTTAAGCATCTTGCGCTATAAAGAATGAAAACATCACAAATAAGAGGGTATGCCGCCTTCTAACGCTTGACGCGTTTCAGACAACATCCTTAATCTTAAACATAACTAAGGTAGAAGACTAAGGACTCTGTCTGAAATGCATCAGCATTAGGGGGCTGCATACCCTCTTATTTGTGATGTTTTTATTCTTTGTTGGAGCAAGATGCTTAAGTAAAGTTTTATGGAATAACCAGGTTCTCAAAATTTTCTCCATACTTGCATTTATTCAAGTTGATTCCAGCCATATTTTCTTTGCACCCTTGGTCTCAAGATACTCTGGTGAGCACTTTACATCCATTTACCCTTTTCCTCTTACTTATACGTCCTTCACTGACACTACCAATTGGATCCCATCAGTAAAGGGACACACCCCTTTAATAAATAGCAACACCCAACTGTCAATATATTCAGGAGGAATAATAGAGAAATGGCACAATGAGGTCTAGGCAAAGATGCTCCAGATTTATTTCATAAGAACTACAAGTATTTATTACACCAGACATGCCTATTTAACCATCAAAAAGTCAACATCTGTTTGAATTGCTAATTCTCCACTAAACTCTATGGATACTGTGACGGCTATAAATGAGTGAACCAAGGATCAGAGCCTGCACCACAACCTATCAGGAATTATAACATTTTGTGTCTATGTCATTTGCTTATGATCGGAGTGCCCCTAACTCACACTACAGAACCCCAAATCTTGATTCACATCCACTCACAAATCTTAACAACGCCGGCTGATATGCAATCAGTGCTTGAATGTGCTTATTAGTTTATTCAACATTGATCTGACTTACCTACATACTCAGGGGTTCCAAGTATCTCTCGCACCTCTTTAATGCTGTCTACCTGCCTGGACAGACCAAAGTCTACAATACGGATGTCTCCCAGTGGCTTACTGCTTGTAAGCAAAATATTCTGAGGCTGTAATGAGAAAATCAAGAAAACAAGATGAGCAAGAACGCAACTTTGCACAGAATAATGTAGGTAATGACATTCAGTCCTATGATAAATAAACAGTAATAAAAGGGGAAATCAAGTCAGATGATCTACTGATCTATAATAGGCGGCCGTCACACGCACAGATATCTTGCCCGATATCGTTTAAGCGATCTCCTTTTTGATCGCTTAAGCGATATCGGGCTTAAAATCGATGCATGTAATCAAGCGATTTACGATGTTAAATCGCTTGATCGTGACATCGCTGATCTGAGCTCCGGTTCTCAGATCTAGCGATGAGCGATTTGACGATCTGTCTCATCGTGGTGTATAACACCACGATGAGTGATTTCCCAGCACAGAGTCTATGCTGGGAGATGGTAACTATGGTACACGTCGGGTAACTAAGCGACGCGCGGCGCCTAGTTACCCGATGTGTACCATAGTTACCAGCGAGATCGCGGCTCCACATCGCTGGTGAGTCTGTCTGTGTGACATCTCACCAGCGATGTGAGCGATATTGTAAGCGATTGCGCGTGCACGTGATCGCTTACAATATCGCTATAGATATCTCAGCGTGTGACGGCCGCCATAGACACGTGCAAAAATCTCATTGGAGAAGTCGGTGATCTTGGTCCACCTCAAAAGGTCTTTATACAGTAAAAATAACCATACATTCACATCAGTGTGAGTTTGCGGAGAGGGTTGTGTCAGAATTACAGTATAGAGATGTTCATTCTGAAAATTATTGGTGGTCCAAGATCACAAACTTCCCAATGTGATCTTCTCACATGTATCTGACATATCAGTAGATCATTTTGACTTAATGTCCCCTTGAAGATCATAATGTAGCTTGTTCTGATCACAATTTATGTTTCTGGATACTGCCTTGACAGGTCCTTATAAGGCCGGTTTCAGACGTTCTCATTCATGCTCATAAATGAGACTGTTTAGATAAGGAGATTGGCGCTCCATTGTGGTTCGTACTTGGATATGAATGTTGGATGTGGAAAAAAAGCCTGAACTGAAGATAATTATTTTTTTTATTATATTATTACCTTTAAGTCAAGATGGACAACATTATTTCTGTGTAGGTACAGCACACCCTGCAGGATCTGTCGTATGAGTCGCACAACATCCTTCTCGGTGAAAGCTTCGTCTTGGTCGGCCACACATTGATTAAAGATTTCACCTCCTGCCGCACTAGAAGAGGAAGATTACGGAGAGTTATAATTTATTATAGAGTGAGACATTATAAGATTATGATCATGTGTTGACACATGCAAATTTCCATCCACAGGGTGACTAGTTCTACCTTAAAGTATATAAGACAAACTAAAAACAGGTCATCATGAAGATGTTCAGTATGATCATGGGGAATTTCCACTTTGATGCCTATCATTCTGACATACCAATCACTGGATCTGATGCTGGGGGTGCGTGTTTACTGGCATGTAACAGCCATTTTTTTTGTCAACAGCCATCCATAAGTCAAATTAAAAAGGAACATAGATACAGCTCAGCCACAAGATGAAAGCAGCATTTTTTATCACCCAATCCCAAAAGTGCTTCAAAGTATAATTGAAAAACACCCAAAAACTTCCTAAAACTGCAGAAAGTGTGCAAAATGCACATGAAGGGTGCAAAATCTGTCAACCAGAAACAATCCGCACAAACTGAAATTCTGATGATAAACTCTTCCATAGAAAATCGGTCACCTGGACATGACTTCACAACGTAGAAGACTTCATAAGAAACATCACACAGATGCTCAATGCAGTTCCTTTAACAGTACGGTATATGCAGTACAGGGCGGTAATTCCCATTTCTTTGGACATACTAGTAGTGAATTATGGCTCCTGAAATCATATCGCCTGGGGCTATGAAAACATTTTGTTCACCTTCCTAAATGGCAGCGTGTAAGCATGTTGTGATTGTTGGAAGTACAGAACAATCTGTATCCATGTGATTCTGAACCAACACAAATATACAAGTCAGATCTTGTCACCGGATTTCGCTATGGGCTGTCATAAGTGGTGAGTAAGTCTGTGTCCTCTGACAAGTTTACAGCTAGCAGCATAATATCCTGCCAAATCTTATATCAGTAGGATATGTTCCTGTCTATGCACATCTAGGTTTCTCAATGAAAGACTAAAAACAATCCCTGTGCGGTCTGACCCTCCGGACATAACGTCATCCATCTGTCCTCATCTGTATGTACATTAGAGGACAGGTGGAGGGGAGGATGACAACCGCGACAGACTACATACGCTTTATTTAGATCCGTGGAGACTTATAGGACCACATGAAAGCTGTATAGACAAAATATGTTTTTAAATAAAGTGCTATTTCCTGCACAGTAATTGATGTAATAATAATAATAATATATGGTAATAATAATACATTTTATTTATGTAGCGCCAACATATTCTGCAGCACTTTACAATTGAGCGGGATAGTACTAGGGAATATTATAGGATATGCCATCACTTATTGATCACAGGTGCTCTGAGCTCTCTGACCAGTGCTGCATCCCCTTTTTCTGCTTTTCAAGCACATTGATGCTCCTGATAACTCGGCTGCAGTCCGTCCATCCACATGAATGGTTCTGGGCTGTTGCGGACAACTGTGAAAAAAATGATCGATAAGCAGCACCGAAGCATGCCCTTCATTCTCAGGATCGATGAAAGGATACTAGAAATACTGTATGTTATCACTTTGTGAAAAGGGATACCACCCCCCTCCCCTCCTTTACAATGGTGCATTAATTTTCATTTTCACCACATTTAATAGATTAAAAATATGATTGAAATAAAAGGCAAAGCAAACAAGTTCATAGGAAATTCCACTTTTAAAAAAAACACAGTTCTGTGGTGAAAGGGACATATAACCAGCCATGTACATAGTGGAGAAGAAGATCTATAGTAAAGACAACAAGCAGTTCTCCATCTTCTTCCTTCTAGACTTGTCCTCAGCCTTCAACACTGTTGACCACTGCCTACTGCTATGCATTCTTTCTTCCCTTGGCATCAAAGACCTTGCCCTCTCCTGGATCGCCTCATACCTTTCTGACCATGCATTTAGCATTTCCTACTCCCACACTATCTCCTCATCCCGCCCTCTTGATACACCCAAGGGCCGTGGGGTACTCAGAACCGGGATGTTAAGCGGTTCTGGAGAGTCACAGGAGTCGAGACCTGACTTCGATGACCCTGGGTTCAGTTCTAAAAGGTAGTTCTTGGCCAATATAGGGAAAGTTATTCATGATGCCACCCATGGTTTGTGGCTATGGGTAGCCACCGCTGCTGCAGAACCGCTGGGGATGGTGGACAGGCAGCTAGGATGGAGCGGCTCCCCACAGGCGGAGCGGATCCCCAGGGCAGTGGATGTTGAAGGGTGTAGGGTGCAGGATGGAGGGTGCGCATTAACAGTCAAACTCACGTTTTGTTGGTTCCTCAAATCTTTTACTGGTAAGACCGTTTCCACATAGATGTTGTTCTGCGAGTCTTTATAACCTGGGAGCAACTTGGGTTTCTCCACACCCGGCAAGTTCTGAGGCCTCCCTGCTGCTCTTTCTGCTGCGGGTCCCTGCTGCAGCTTGAAGCTGAGCTGTGCCTCTCTTTCTCTCCTGCACGTGACAGTTTGACAGGCAGCTCTAGTGTTTTATTAGCCCCAGTTTACGATCGGCTACTTCTGGGCTCTTCACGCTGCTTTGCCTCCGGGCACTTGATGTGGATGGGGAACTTGGAATTTCCCACCCTCCGGTATTGGCTGCCGGGTCATTATGCCCTGCACAGCTTTGGACTCCGGTGTCCGTTGTCTGGCGCTTACTCCTCTAGGGTGAGCTTGGCATCGCTCTGCTCCCCAGGCTCTCCTCTACTTCCTTAGACCCTTGCCTACGGGTCACTCAAGCTAAGTCTGGCTCTCCTGGACGAGTTTAGCACTGCTACAGTCCAAAGGATGTCTTCCTCAGTCCTCTAGGAACTGAACTGACTAATTCAGCCCCAGACCAAAATATATAGGGGAGCTACCTGAACCCGGGTTTAAATCTCCCCCTTCAGGCCTGGAGGCAGAAAGGTGTTGTGCGCTTTGGTTTTGCCTGGTGCAGGTTCTCTCCATTACTCTCAGGTATGACATTACCCCCGGGGGAGATAATGACATAGTGGTATCCGGACTCTGGGGTGCCACACTCTCTCTGTTGGAGTCCCACAAAGCTCTGTCCTGGGGCCCATGCTTTTCTCCTTCTACACCATTGGCCTAGGCAAACTCATAAAGTCCCACAGCTTAAGTACCACCTGTATGCTGACGACACTCAGATCTACCTTTCTGGCCCAGACGTCACCTCTCTTCTGTCCAGAATCCCGAAGTGACTATCAGACATATCCTCCTCCTTCTTCCCTTCTCGCTTCCTAAAACTCAATGTAGACAAAACCGAACTCACCATCTTTCCTCCATCTCATGTATCTTCCCTACCTGATCTATCTATTATGGTAAATGGCATCATGCTCTCTCCTGAAACCGCTGCCTCGGAGTAACTCTTGACTCTGCCCTGTCCTTCCAACCGCACATCCAAACTCTCGCCACCTCCTGTCACCTCCAACTCAAAAATATTTTCAGGATTCGTCCCTTCCTCAACCCTCAATCTAATAATATGCTTGTACACAACCCATCATCTCCCGACTTGATTACTGCAACATTCTCCTCTATGGCCTCCCCGCTAACTTTCTTGCTCCTCTCCAGTCTGTCCTCAACTCTGCTGCCCAACTAATCCACCTCTCTCCACGCTACTCCACTGTTTCTCCCCTCTGCAAATCCCTCCACTGGCTCCCAATTCCCCAAGGAATACAGTTTAAACTCCTCACACTGACCTACAAAGCCGTCCACAACCTGTTCCCTCCATATATCTCTGAACTAATCTCCTAATATCTTCCCTCATGTAATCTTCGATCCTCCCAAGACCCCTCCTATCTTCCACACTTATTCGTTCCTCACATAGCCGTCTCCAAGACTTCTCCCAAGTATCTCCTATCCTCTAGAATTCTGCACCCCAACACGTCCGATTATCCACCATCCTCAGATCCTTCAGACGGAACCTGAAAACCAGCCTCTTCTGGAAAGCCTACAGCCTGCAATGACCACGCTGCCGCCTTACCATCACCAGAGCTGCCATCTCACCACCACCATAGCTGCCACACCCCCGACCTTCTGTCTCTTCCCCTTTATCCTGTAAAATGTAAGTCTGGAGGGACAGGGTCCTCTCCCCTCTGTACCAGTCTGTCTTTGTTAATTTGTTTACTGTAAACTATATATAAAATTATTGTATGTAACCCCTCTCAAGTATAGCACCATGGAATTAATTGCTATATTAATAAATAATAATAATAATAAAGACCAAAATAAGCCATCATTCTCTTTCTGCCAAGGGCAGAAGGACTTACATAGGTCTCCCTGCAAGCAACATTTCTTATGCCTGGCAGGAGGGCTTGTTGTATGAACCATGACAAATAACTGGTAAATTAAGTCTGTTTCTTAGGTAAGTTTGGAAATAAAAATAATTTCTGCTTCAATATACCTTGCAAATACAAGGGAGTCTATGCACTTCAAACTTCATCAATACTACATGTATGGAAAATTGGGGAGCATATCAGAGGATTTTTCTTATTCTTGCAGTTTACCAACGTGGACTCCACACCACCCTTTTTTCCCATTAAACAGTCCATTCTGCAGCATAAACTCTGGCTAGATGAGCTGATGATGAGAGGGTACCAAAGAGGAACGGTGACTAAGCACGTGAATTTGTTATGGGTGAAGTCATTGTGTGAAGTCAGGTTGAGGGAGGTGGAGAGATATAAATTGGGTCCTGTGAGCAGGGGGTTGGACCAGATGACCCAGGAGATCAATTCCAACTTCACCATTCTGAGTTGCAAGATTCAATACAAAAAATGATGTGGACAAAAAAGTGAAAAGAGGTGCATGTGGCTTATGATACGTACATGGCATATTTTTCATCTTTATAATTAAGTTTATGAAATATAAGTGCAAAAGTTTATGAAATGCTACAATTGAGAGACAATTCTGATTTCACCTTGCTTGTAACACTTTCCTTATAGGACTGTGGCAGTGCACATTACTCGTCTAAGGCCCCTTTCACATCAGCGGTTTTTTTAAACCGCATCTGCCGCGATTACTGCATAACCGCGACACTTGCTGCACAGTTGCGGCAAGCCCCATAGAATGTCTATGCGGGCTTGCGGCAGGTGCGGCAAGTGCGGTATCGGCACTTGCGGCAGGTGCGGCCGCAAAAAAACACGGCTGACTGCGTTTTTTTTTCGCGGGCCGCACTTGCCGCAAGTGCCGAAACCGCACTTGCCGCACAGTTACCGCAAGCCCCATAGACATTGCATAGGGCTTGCCGCAACTGTGCCGCAAGTGTCGCGGTTATGCGGTAATCGCGGCAGATGCGTTTTTTTCACTGCATCTGCCGCGATTTCAAAAAACCGCTGATGTGAAAGGGGCCTTAGGGCCCTTTCACATCAGCGTTTTGCGCTGATCGCGGCAGTTGCGGTGAAAAAAACGCATCTGCCGCGATTACCGCATAACCGCGACACTTGCGGCACAGTTGCGGCAAGCCCCATGCAATGTCTATGGGGCTTGCGGTAACTGTGCGGCAAGTGCGGTTTCGGCACTTGCGGCAGGTGCGGCCGCGAAAAAAAAAACGCAGTCAGCCGCGTTTTTTTGCCATAATTACCACATAACGACCGCACTTGCGGTTCACTTGCGGCAAGTCCCATGCATTGTCTATGGGCCTTGCGGCAGGTGCGGTAAGTGCGGTACAGTTGTGGTTTCGGCACTTGTGGCCGCGAAAAAAACGCGGTTAGCCGCGGTTTTCCCGCGGCCACACCTGCCGCAAGTGCCGAAACCGCACTTGCCGCACCTGCCGCACACTTACCGCAAGCCCCATAGACATTGTATGGGGCTTGCCGCAAGTGTGCCGTGATCGCGGCCGTTATGCATTAATCGCGGCAGTTGTGGTTTTTTTTCACCGCAACTGCCGCAATCAGCGCAAACCGCTGATGTGAAAGCAGCCTAAACAGGAAAATGTCTGCCATCTCCTAATTCACCATAATGAACATCCCTACTGTGCTATATAGCGTCCCCATAGTGTAAAGGCTATGAAAATGAGTGTGGACAAGTGATTCCTTTAGTGTAACTGCTGTTATGATCACTCTGAGCATAAAAACCTCTGGTTGATCTGTAACTTTGTAGTCCCAAATGTCAAACAGAGGGCTGTTCATGGAGCCAGATTATAGGTGCTAACCAAGTGCTATATAGCTGGAGGAAAACTACTTAACATGCCTTTGTCAGTATGGAAAATGTAAATCACCGCTTTCAGAAAGGTTCTGCAAATTTTAGCTCATAATATCCTTCAAAGCCTGTGAACTGTCAGGTCCCAGTCTTTGTAGTCTGCCTTTTTATTTCAAACATTGTTTTGGTAAGGAATAGTTTCAGGCCTGTGGCGTCTACCCTACACAAGTGACAGATTCATAAATCCCTTTCTTGTTGCTCGTCTTCTGTACTTTTCCTGATAGTATGTTACAGATGTCTTGTGATTATAGGTATAGTGAGTCTATATGGGACCGTACATCGGCCAAACCCATCGATCTTGGTAGAACTAGCTAAACATGTAATGTGCATGGGGGTCCTCTCTTCACCAATTGGAGATGTGGAAATGACGGATTGGTTTTCAACATGTCTGATCCTTTTGTTCTTATGGGAGATATATTCTCACTGAGAATAAAATTATGCTTGGCCGAGTCAAGAGTGAGAATGTATCTGGGCTGTCAGGGGAATAGCTATCGATGCTATCCGCTATCTAAGGGTAAGGCCACTATTACATTAAATTACATTAAATTACATTTTCACCTCTTTTCATTTCTCTTTTTAGCAACAAAATGTCTCCTGCAACTCAATTTCCTAATATCTGAAAACTGGATTGTGCTCCCCACTGGAGAGAAAGACCATTGTGAATGGTCACTTCACCATTGACATAAATGGTGACACTGATCTCTGCTTAGCACCATGGGATCTGTAGTGCCGCAGTTGAGAAAAAAGTGGGAAGAGACCATTCGCTGTTTCACCATGGACTGACACAGTCTTCATAAAACTGCATCAATTCATGATAACACTGCATGTGGTTTTTGTCATAAAGGCTATAGGAGTAATAAATGGATATTTTGCACTGTCCGTCTGATGTAATGCAGATGACTAAAGGCTATAACTATAAGAAGACTAATCTACACTTAACAAACTATTTGTTATTCAGTCCAAAAAGATGCAAAAAATAGTCTTCCATCTTTTTCAGGATACTCTTGGTACCGCAAAAGAAACTAGACCACTGAATGTTCCCCTTGTTGGCCAACTGACCCTTAATTTGGGGTCTCTAATAAAATGTAGACGTACTGCTGATTTCTGAAACTATAAAACCTATTTGACATTTGCAGTCGCCCAAGCAAAATCCTACAAAAAGACAAGAGCTGAATAGGTTAATCTCCTCCCTGGCTGCGATAAGATGCCTTTATGAAAATGTATTGTCTCAGCGAATTCCATGTCCAGAGGCCTGCAAGTCCCATTTACTGTCTACACGAGCGGCTAATGAGATCTCAAGCACAAGGCCAACTGACAAAGAAATAATTAAAATCATTATTTCCTCACGGTCCTCTCATCCCCAGCTGCTGAGTATACGTCATGGAAAAAAAAAATCTAATAATAAGCTAAAAATACAGTGTGAAGATAATCTGCCGTAGAATGTACACACCACCTGGCCCTCCATTTACAACATTAAGTCAACTGTGCAGGATACACCAAAAGTCCATTCAGTGGTTTGTAGGAAGAATGTCATAATCCTATTTACCTCCTAGATAAGGCTGGCTTCAGACTTGCAGATGCATCTGCAGCGTTTTGCAGATGCATCTGCAAGCATCTGCATGCAGACCGCGGCCCTATGTTTATAATGGTGCGCACGGCGGTCTGCAGATGCTTGCGGACCGCCGTGCGCACCCATTCACTCCTATATGTGATCTGTGCGCACGCGGATGCCTGCGCACAAATCACACACTCCCGCCCGCACCATGGACGCGAGATGTCGCGTCCCTGGTGCGGACGAGAGTGTGTGATCTGTACGCAGGCATCCGCGTTCGCACAGATCACATATAGGAGTGAATGGGTGCGCACGGCGGTCCGCAAGCATCTGCAGACCGCCGTGCGCACCATTATAAACATAGGGGCCGTGGTCTGCATGCAGATGCTTGCAGATGCATCTGCAAAACGCTGCAGATGCATCTGCAAGTCTGAAGGCAGCCTAAGTGTGGCTTTTTGTTTCCATACTGCTGTATCCTTACTAAAGAACATTTCCCTTCCTAATAATAGGGCAGAACGGTGGCTCAGTGGTTACATTCAGTGGTACAGCACCAAGGACAACATCTGCAAGGAGTTTTTATGTTCTCCTTTGGTTTCCTCCCTCACTCCAAAGATATACCAATAGGGAGTTTAGATTGTGATCCCTAATGGGGACAGTGATGATCATGTCTGCAAAGTGCTGCGGAATTAATGGATTACATGTGGTAAAAAGAAATAAAAACAAACAGCAAAATAATGTCCTTCAGTTGTTCCTGTTACTGCAAATCCCCCCACCCCACAAAAGCTAAGCGTATTGGGGGAAAAATTCCTTCCCAACTACACAACTTGGACAATCACTCTCCAATCCTTCAGACAAATTAGACATCCAGAAGAAGTGAGAGAGCAGCTGCAGCTTTCATTACCTCCGGATGTCAGTTTCGTCCAAAGATGGGGAGAAAGAAGCAGCCACTGATTGGTGCAGGGACCGGGGAATGCAAGTGCCGACACGGCTGCGATGGCACCTGCACTGGACAGGGCTGCCACCAGGAATTTCAGGACCCCTCATTGGCAAAATTTTGGGGCCCCCTGAGACTCCGCCCAGCCTCCATTGCAGCTCCTCCTCAACCCAGGCTCCACCTCCACCCAAACATACACACACATACATATTATATATATACATATATACACATACACACACACACAATTGAGACTGTTTTGAACTGAAAACACAATAGCTGTATACACAATAGAGACTGCTGCTGGCTGTATACACAATAGAAAATACACAATAGAGACTGCTGCAGTCTGTATACACAATAGAGACTGCTGCTGGCTATACACACAATAAAGACTGCTGCTGTCTGTATACACTGTAGAGAACACATAATGAGGTTTTTGCTTGCTGCATACACAATGGCGACTGCTGCTAGCTGAATATACAATAGAGACTGCTGCTGGCTGTATATACAATAGAGACTGCTGCTGGCTGTACACACAAAAGAGAATACACAATAGAGACTGCTTCTAGCTATATACACAATGGAAACTGCTGTGGGTCATATACACAATGGAGATTGTTGCGGGACATATACAAATTAGACACTGCTGGCCATATACACATTAGAGACTGACGGCCATATACATATTAGAGACTGCTGGCTGCATATCTTGTATACACAGTACTATACTGTACATACAGGTCCACACTAGTTACATACAGAACATAGACACACTAATATAGTATGTAGTGTGGACCTGTATACACAGTATAATGCTGTGCAGAGACAGACACACAAACACTAGACACACAGACACACAAACAGACACACATACGCTCACACATCATACCACCACAGGACCTGTGATGATGTCACATGATGGGGAGGAGTTAGGGGGTCACATGATCGACTCAGGGAGGTATCAGGGATATGATGAAGATGGTTGGTGGGCCCGGGATGTGCACCTGTCAATCCTGATTGGTCTGAGTAGGACTAGGGCCCTGCTTTGAGGAAATGGTACTGCTCCCTGCATGTCCTTGGCCCCACCTCCTGCATGCCGAGGCTTGCCGGGCCCGTCTGCTTCAGTTGGGCCCCTAACAAGAATCAGGCCAGTGAGCCCCTGATGGAGACCCTAGCACTGGAGGCGACCAGGGCCGGCCTTATGTTGAATGGTGCCCTGTGCGAATTTGCCTTATGGCGCCCCCACGCCATTACTTACTCAGAACACATGAGCATACATGTTTGTACATGATCTATTCATGGTCTTCAAGGAGAGCAGGGAGGGGCGTTGCTATGCTAGGGTCAGAAAAAATCAGGGACCCAAGACCTATATCCTCTCCCACCTGTCATTACCAACCCTCCCATATATAGAGGTGTTACCTGTCATCTTACAGGAGGAGGAGGTGAGCTGTGATATCACCTATTGTGAATGGTGGATCCTGTGTTATCTACTGTATATAGAGGTTATCAGTCATTGTACAGGAGGAGGTGAGCTGTGATATCACCTATTGTGAATGGTGGATCCTGTGTTATCTACTGTATATAGAGGAGTTATCAGTCATTGTACAGGAGGAGGTGAGCTGTGATATCATCTATTGTGAATGGTGGATCCTGTGTTATCTACTGTATATAGAGGTGTTATCAGTCATTGTACAGGAGGAGGTGAGCTGTGATATCACCTATTGTGAATGGTGGATCCTGTGTTATCTACTGTATATAGAGGTGTTATCAGTCATTGTACAGGAGGAGGAGGTGAGCTGTGATATCACCTATTGTGAATGGTGGATCCTGTGTTATCTACTGTATATAGAGGTGTTATCAGTCATTGTACAGGAGGAGGTGAGCTGTGATATCACCTATTGTGAATGGTGGATCCTGTGTTATCTACTGTATATAGAGGAGTTATCAGTCATTGTACAGGAGGAGGTGAGCTGTGATATCATCTATTGTGAATGGTGGATCCTGTGTTATCTACTGTATATAGAGGTGTTATCAGTCATTGTACAGGAGGAGGAGGTGAGCTGTGATATCACCTATTGTGAATGGTGGATCCTGTGTTATCTACTGTATATAGAGGTGTTATCAGTCATTGTACAGGAGGAGGTCAGCAGTGATATCACCTATTGTGAATGGTGGATCCTGTGTTATCTACTGTATACAGAGGTGTTATCAGTCATTGTACAGGAGGAGGTGAGCTGTGATATCACCTATTGTGAATGGTGGATCCTGTGTTATCTACTGTATATAGAGGTGTTATCAGTCATTGTACAGGAGGAGGTCAGCAGTGATATCACCTATTGTGAATGGTGGATCCTGTGTTATCTACTGTATACAGAGGTGTTATCAGTCATTGTACAGGAGGAGGTGAGCTGTGATATCACCTATTGTGAATGGTGGATCCTGTGTTATCTACTGTATATAGAGGTGTTATCAGTCATTTTACAGGAGGAGGTGAGCTGTGATATCACCTATTGTGAATGATGGATCCTGTGTTATCTACTGTATATAGAGGTGTTATCAGTCATTGTATAGGAGGAGGAGAGCTGTGATATCACCTATTGTGAATGGTGGATCCTGTGTTATCTACTGTATACAGAGGTGTTATCAGTCATTGTACAGGAGGAGGTGAGCTGTGATATCACCTATTGTGAATGGTGGATCCTGTGTTATCTACTGTATATAGAGGTGTTATCAGTCATTGTACAGGAGGAGGTCAGCAGTGATATCACCTATTGTGAATGGTGGATCCTGTGTTATCTACTGTATACAGAGGTGTTATCAGTCATTGTACAGGAGGAGGAGGTGAGCTGTGATATCACCTATTGTGAATGGTGGATCCTGTGTTATCTACTGTATATAGAGGTGTTATCAGTCATTGTACAGGAGGAGGTCAGCAGTGATATCACCTATTGTGAATGGTGGATCCTGTGTTATCTACTTTATATAGAGGTGTTATCAGTCATTGTACAGGAGGAGGAGGTGAGCTGTGATATCACCTATTGTGAATGGTGGATCCTGTGTTATCTACTGTATATAGAGGTGTTATCAGTCATTGTACAGGAGGAGGTGAGCTGTGATATCACCTATTGTGAATGGTGGATCCTGTGTTATCTACTGTATATAGAGGAGTTATCAGTCATTGTACAGGAGGAGGTGAGCTGTGATATCATCTATTGTGAATGGTGGATCCTGTGTTATCTACTGTATATAGAGGTGTTATCAGTCATTGTACAGGAGGAGGTCAGCAGTGATATCACCTATTGTGAATGGTGGATCCTGTGTTATCTACTGTATACAGAGGTGTTATCAGTCATTGTACAGGAGGAGGAGGTGAGCTGTGATATCATCTATTGTGAATGGTGGATCCTGTGTTATCTACTGTATATAGAGGTGTTATCAGTCATTGTACAGGAGGAGGAGGTGAGCTGTGACATAATCTATTGTGAATGGTGGATCCTGTTTTATCTGCTGTATATAGAGGTGTTGACTCTTAAATAATGCAGCATTTCAAATAAGAACATACTCCAAAAGCTTCTGGGGACCGAGACAGATAGGAGAGTAGCAAGAGAGGCTAGTCCCTGGCGAATTCACCCCATTTGCGTGTATACGGAGAGACCGGTCACTCAAGGCAGTCAGCAGGGAGAAGCCTTCAGGGAACAGACTTTCTGACTAGTCTCCAGCAAGATTTGATCCCTGACAGAACCCCCCCCATAGTATTCCACATAGTATATTGCACCCCCAAATTCCTCCATATATTATGCACCCCAATAGACCTCCATATAATATAATGCACCCCCATAGTCCTCAATATAGAATAATGCACCACCACAGTCCTACATATAGTATACTAGATGGCGGCCCGATTCTAAAGAATCGGGTAGTCTAGAATCCATATATAGTTTATTTACTAATAGTTAGGGGAGTGCGATGAAATGAATTGTGTGTATACAGGTGGCTCAGTGGGTAGCAGAGTATACGGTTGCTCAGTGGTTAGCACTGTGCGGTGGCTCAGTGGTTAGCACTGCGCGGTGGCTCAGTGGTTAGCACTGCGCGGTGGCTCAGTGGTTAGCACTGCGCGGTGGCTCAGTGGTTAGCACTGGGTGGTGGCTCAGTGGTTAGCACTGCGCGGTGGCTGAGTGGTTAGCAGTGAGTGCGGTGGCTCAGTGGTTAGCAGTGAGTGCGTGGGCAGAGTGGTCAGCGCAGCGCCGTGGGCAGAGTGGTCAGCACAGCGCCGTGGGCAGAGTGGTCAGCACAGCGCCGTGGGCAGAGTGGGCAGCGCAGTGCCGTGGGCAGGGTGGTCAGCGCAGCGCCGTGGGCAGGGTGGTCAGCGGTGGGGGGACGGACACACACACACAGACACACACTCCGATATATTTACCACCGTCCCCGCTTCTTCCCTGCCACCTGCGTCTTCCTGAGTCCTCTGATCTGCCGACATGTCGCCACACCCAGGACTGGATCCAATATTGCGTCCGGGAACTCTCGGTGGCCCGATTCTAACGCATCGGGTATTTTAGAATATAGAAATAGAGATTGCATGGGGAAGGCGGTGAGGGCTGAATTGGGAGGAACTTTGAAGAAGGAGCGGCCGGTGAAGAACGGCGTGGCAGGGGGGAGGAGGGAGGACAGAACAGCAGGGGGAGGAGGATGGAGGACAGAGGAGGTAGCGGCGGGGTGTGGGAGGATGTAGCAGCACAGGCAGGGGGAGGAAGGAACGGCAGGGGGAGGATGGAGCACAGAGCGGCAGGGGGAGGAGGACGGAGGATGAAGCGGCGGGGTGGGGGAAGATGGAGCAGCACAGGCAGGGGGAGGACAGAGGATGGAGTGGCAGAGGGGAGGAGGACAAAGGAAGGAGGAGGAAGCGTTGCGGTGGGGGAGGATGGAGCGGCACAGGCAGGGGGAGGATGGAGCGGCAGGGGGAAGATGAAGCACAGAGCGGTGGGGGGGGTGGAGGACAGGATGAAGCGGCGGGGTGGGAGAGAACGGAGCAGCATAGGCAGGGGGAGGACGGAGGATAGAGTGGGCGGAGGTGAGGAAGGAAAAGGAAGGAGGAGGAAGCGGTGGGGTGGGGGAGGATGGAGTGGCACAGGCAGGGGGAGGACGAAGCGGCATGGGGAGGACTAAGCACAGAGTGGCGGGAGGGAGGAGGGTGTAGGATGAAGCAGCGAGGTGGGGGAGGACGAAGCAGCACGGGCAGGGGGAGGACGGGGGATGGAGTGGCGGAGGTGAAGAGGACAAAGGAAGGAGGAGGAAGCGGTGGGGGAGGATGGAGCGGCACAGGCAGGGGGAGGACAGAACGACAGGGGGAGGACAGAGCGGCAGGGGGAGGACAGAGCGGCAGGGGGAGGACAGAGCGGCAGGAGGAGGACAGAGGACGAAGCGGTGGGGTGGAGGAGGATGGAGCAGCCCAGGCAGGGGGAGGATGGAGTGGTGGAGAGGAGGCGGACAAAGGAAGGAGGAGGAAGCGATGGAGGATGATGGAATGGTACAGGCAGGGGGAGGACGGAGCACAGAGCGGTGGGAGGAGGATGATGGAGGACAAAGCGGTGGGGTGAGGGTGGATGGAGCACTGTAAGGCAGCTTAGTGGTTAGCAGTGCGCGGTGGCTCAGTGGTTAGCAGTGCGCGGTGGCTCAGTGGTTAGCACTGCGCGGTGGCTCAGTGGTTAGCACTGCGCGGTGGCTCAGTGGTTAGCACTGGGCTGTGGCTCAGTGGTTAGCACTGCGCGGTGGCTCAGTGGTTAGCAGCGAGTGCGGTGGGCAGAGTGGTCAGCGCAGCGGCGCTGTGTGGGCAGGGTGGTCAGTGCAGCGGCGCTGTGTGGGCAGAGTGGTCAGCGCAGGGCAGAGTGGTCAGCGGTGGGCAGAGTGGTCAGCGGTGGGGCGGACGGACACACACTCCGATATACTTACCACCGTCCCTGCTTCTTCCCTGGCGCCTGCGTCTTCCTGAGTCCCGACATGTCGCTGCACCCAGGACTGGATCCAATATGGCGTCCAGGAACTCTCGCGAGACTTCCCGGATGCCATCTTGGAGAAAGTATGTCGCCACCCCTGGAGCCATGGATCCAATATGGCGTCCGGGAAGTCTCGCGAGACTTCCCGGACGCCGTATTGGATCCAGTTCTACAGGGGCGGCGACATGTCGGCGGTGGAGAAGACGGAGGAGAGGTGGTAAGTATAGGCGACTGTGTGTGCGTGTGTTGTGTGTGTGGTGTGTGTGTGGTGTGTGTATGTGTTAGGGGCTGCCATAAGCGTAGCGGGCTCTATGAGTCCCGCCTCCCGCTTACGGCCGCCATCTTGGCTCACCCTGAGCGGGTATAGCTCTGCCGGACGTTGGGACAAAGTGACGGATGTGAGGTCACAAATCCTTCCGGCTTTTATATACAAGATTGCACACCCACAGACCTCCATATAGAATAATGCACCCCCACATTTCTCCATATAGAATAATGCACCCACACAGTTCTCTATCTAGAATGCACACCCAAAGTCCTCCATTTAGTATAATGCACGCCACAGTCCTCCGTATAGTATATTGCACACTTAAAGCATGACATATAGTACAATACACCCCCACATTCCTCCATATAGTATAATGCTCCGCTCCGTACACTTCGTACACACGCGGCTCTGCTCCATACACCTCGTACACACTCGGCTCCACTCCATACACCTCATACACACTCGGCTCCACTCCATACACCTCGTACACATTCGGCTCCGCTCCATACACCTCGTACACATTCGGCTCCGCTCCGTACACCTCGTACACATTCGGCTCCGCTCCGTACACCTCGTACACATTCGGCTCCGCTCCGTACACCTCGTACACACACGGCTCCGCTCCGTACACCTCGTACACACGTGGCTCAGCTCCATACACCTCGTACACACATGGCTCTGCTTGGTACACCTCGTACAAACTCGGCTCCACTCTGGAAACACACGGCTCCGCACACCTCGTACACGTGGCTCAGCTCCGTACACACGTTACTCTGCTCAGTACACCTCATACACACTCAGCTCCGCTCCGTACACACTCGGCTCCGCTCCGTACACCTCGTACACACTCGGCTCCGCTCCGTACACCTCGTACACACTCGGCTCCGCTCCGTACACCTCGTACACACTCGGCTCCGCTCCGTACACCTCGTACACACACGGCTCTGCTCCGTACACCTCGTACACACTCGGCTCCGCTCTGTACACCTCGTACACACGTCTCCGCTCTGTACACCACGTACACACGCGGCTCTGCTCCGTACACACGCGGCTCCGCTCCGTACACCACGTACACACACGGCTCCGCTCCGTACACCTCATACACACTCGGCTCCGCTCCGTACACCTCGTGCACACGCGACTCCGCTTCATACACCTCATACACACTCGGCTCCGCTCCGAACACCTCATACACACTCAGCTCCATACACCTTGTACACACTCGGCTCCACTCCTTACACCTCATACACATGCAGCTCTGCTACATTCACACTATACATCCCTCTTGATCCCACACAAACTCACCTCTTTTCACAAACTCATTTCTTTACCTCTTCACTTTTTGCTTGGTGGAAGCTGCCCTGCATAGTCGGAGATGCTGATCATGTGATCCCTGACTCCTCCCCCTTCATTGACATCATCACAGGTCCTGTAAGCACAGGCCTGTGCAGCTCCACAGGTGGGCTCACACTGCAGGGTGGGGGGGGGGTCAGGACTATAGTAGAGAGAGTGGCATCAGCAGGGAGCCCGCGCTACCACCGGGCGCCCCTGCGGATGCCGTCCTCTGTCTACTAGCAGCCGCACAGATCTAGCAAAGCCCCTGGGAGCGGGAGCAGGGCAGCAAATAACAATGACAGCTGTCTCCCTGCGGCGCCCCCTGGAGCGTGGCGCCCTGTGCGGCCGCACGACTCGCACATGCCAAGGGCCGGCCCTGAAGGCGACTATAGCCAATATTATTTTATAAGGGAGGAACATGGTGATTGAGAAGAGGTTGTCCAAGTAGTGCACAACTTCTTTAATTCCATTTATTATAGTTTACTTATAATTTAAACAAAGCTTAAAAATTGATCCGGAGCACGAGTTGGTATACATGCAAAGCATAAGAGCATGTTCACACTGGCCATTAAACAGACAAAAAAAAATAAAAAATAAAAATTGTATGAACAAATACCCTTCTGTAAATAAATAAGCAAAATAGCAAGTGCAGTTAAATAACATAGGGTATTTGGTAAAAACTAATTTTAATTAAAAAATAAAGTCATCCCACTGTGACAAGGTGTACCCATACCTAACACACCCTAATATTAAAACCTTACAGACCTCAATATGAATAAAGGTGACTGTGATGGCAGCCCATATTGTTATTGAGGAATCCAATTTTATTAGGAGGCTCCAGGGTAACAAAAATAGCCGTGCAGAAAAATAGATTTTACATTGATTCGCCTTAGTTTCTTAACTCCTATCCTTGAAGGCTTTTGTATCCTAATAGTAGTAGCCATACACATTGGATAGAAGTAGGTTGATCAACAAGTGAACGATCCTTACGTAGAAGCCGTCATACACTATTTAGCCAAAACATTACTAATGACAATGGATGAAAAAGATTTCTGGGAACATTGTGGGACTATTATTTAAGGAAAAATCCTTTATGAACTATTGACTTATTGGACATAATAAAAAAACATGGCCAATTTCTTTGCTGATGATGACAGTCAGTAATCATTCAAATTAATTATTTTATTAGAAATGGTTAGTTTTGATCCATTTTTGGCAGAAGTAAAAGCCTACCTTGTTTATTGAGGGCTGTACCTTATGACAGACTGTCTGCTATAGATAACAGGTAACTGGATCTTAGCACCCCAGCCTAGCTCACTGCACATATTCAAAGGCATCAAAGTGACCAGGAGCTTTGCATTGCTATACTTATCATTTGTTTTCTGATTTAGACACTTCATTTAAATGTTTTAGGTTTTAAACATGTGATATAGAATTGGTGTCAAGATAAGAGATATTTTCAGCAGCAATAAATCTCGCATTTAATAGGTGTGACCACAACATTTTTAGTAGACACTTTCACAAGCTCCATAAAAGGGTATACACTTCAGCCTCGGACGGCTTTATAGACATTGTCGTCTGAGAGCTGGGCAGGAAGTGGTTACCTGGGATCAGCCGACACAGACACGAATATACGCTTCTCAGAAAGACGCTACCCGGTCTTATAGCGTTGTGGTGAGAATTTCCTCTGTGTTGTGTGATTACCATCATTACAGTTTCGAAACACTTCACTTACATCAGTTCTTAGCACCGTGTGGCGTGCACTTCTTGTCACAGCAAGGTAGACGTCTAGAGATTTGTATGACCCCAAATTCCCTGTGACAGCTTCAGACATCAGTATAAGTGACTACACTACTTACTATTCCATGACGAGGATTATTTCACTGTTTGTCTCAAAGACTTCATGCAGGTCCACCACATAGGGTGAGAATCGAGCCATCTCCAGAATGGCGATCTCATTGATGATGTCACTCCGGCAGTCTTCACCCTTTCGTCGTTTCCTCAGAAACTTTGCAGCGTATTCCTTGCCGGTCAATAATTCTACACATTTCTTGACAACTGCAAACTTCCCCCTAAGACAGAAGAACAAACAGTTTACAATTTATATTAGCATTTGGCAGATATTCTCAGTAATAATGGAAGACACAATTGGGAAAAATATCTAGATGTGTCAGAAAACAGCCATCTCTTGTCAACAGTGAAATAGTGCCAGGGGTGGCCACACTTGTAGCCCAAAATTCATTGTTTTAAAGGGAATCTGTCACCAGGTTTTTGCCACCTAATGTAAGAGTACATAACTGTGTAGACCGAGGCCTTGTCACATACTGGGCTACTTGCTACAGTTTTGATAAAATCACTGTTTTATCTGCTGCAGATCTGCCAGTTCTCTGAATGCTGAGCTCTGTATAACATGTCCACATACATCACTCATTGGCACCTTTCATTGGTAGAAAGCTGCCAATCAGAGATGGAGGTTGAGTTATATAGAACTCAGAAATTCAAAGAACTTATAGATCTGCAGCAGATAAAACAATGATTTTATCAAAATGACAGCCAGCAGTAATGTGACACAACGCTGGAATTAAGGTCTCTGTCCCTACATCATGCTGCTCTTAGATGGAGTTTCCAAACCTCTCTGACAGGTTCGCTTTCAGCATAATTGAGTCTGTAAATCCAGCTTGTTTGTAATGTTGTTTGGTAACGTGCACACGTTCAGTATTTGATGATTTTTTTACCTCAGGATTTGTAGCCAAAACCATGGTGGGTGATAAATACAGAAGTGGTGCAGGTGTTTCTATTAGACTTTTCCTCTGATTGCTCACGCCTGGTTTTGTCTACAAATCATGAGGTAAAAAACTCATCAAATACTGAACATGTGGCCTAAAGAGAGTCCTATGACGTGCCATCCCTTTTCCTGTTAGTAGGAACCTATTCTGAAACCCCTTCTCATGAAAAAGGAATTGGAAATATGTAAAGTACGATACTGGTTCAAAGGTCTTAGGCTGCCTTCACATTTGCGTATGTGAACGCAGCTTATGCTGCGTTCCCATACGCATTCAAACGCATGCGCACTGCGGTCCTATGTTTAACATAGGAACGCATAGTGCCTGCGTTTGGCAGCGTTTGCTGCGTTCGGGTGCGGATGCGGACCATATCTGCTCCTTCCGGTGTCCCGCGTCGCACCCGGACGCAGCATGTCGCGTCCCGGGTGCGGGCGAGAGTGTGTGATCTGTACGCAGGCATCCGCCTGCGCACAGATCACTAATAGCGGGCAATGAGAGCGCACGGTGATCTGCAAGAATCTGCAGACCGCCGTGCGCTCCATTATAAACATAGGGGCCGCGGTCTGCATGCAGATGCTTGCAGATGCATCTGCAAAACGCTGCAGATGCATCTGCAAGTCTGAAGGCAGCCTAAATATATGGGGGACAGGAGAGCAAACACAAGGATCTTATGTGCTGAATGGCAAAGCCCTTCACCCTATCTCTGTGTGTGACACTGAATATATCTATATTGTCAGCACCGTGGACTAAATTATAATAGAAGTGTCAGAAATAAAACAACGTAAGCAAAAAAAATTACAATGTTTCCGAGCATACTGCGTTCTTATCCTAGTTATGTGAGTAAAATACAGAATGCTGAAAACCATTATACAATGTTCTCATGATCAGAGAGGAAGCCAGATTGTCTTCAGTGAAGCGTGTACATCCCACGCCTGCTACATACATCTGTTAATTGTGACTACTTTGCATTTCTCAGTTAACAGGAAACATGAGTTTTTAAGGTATTATAGAACGTTTAAAGTATTCATGATATAACAACAAGAGCTCCATGTAGCTTTTTTGTTGTGCTTTTGATTCTACTTTTTAACACCTGAAGAAGGCTATTGTGAAAAAATTAGCCGAAACGCGTTGTGTTTTACTGATTGTGCACAATAAAAGTTCTTCATTTTTTCACATGTGATGAGAATATAAATTATTTTTTTTGGGAAGCGCCATATTGATGTCTGAGTCGGATACCTGTGATCCTTTAAGATATAATGCATAAATGCATAGGGAAGTGCACCAATAGAGACACAAGAGCAGTATAAAATACATTGATGGTAATACAGAATATGTCATAGGATCAGGTTATAAGTAATTCATGCATTAAAGTTGTGTATGGCTCAACCTACAGACTTTGATAAAGTGCTCGTGCTATTTCACAGCCATAGACACAAAGTGCTCTGTGCTCCATAACAAAATTCCCTACATATCAGGCTTTGCAATATGTAGACCGAGAGATCCCATACCACTCCAGTCCTAATGCACGTTTCACACATCTGGCTTCCTCAGGGGGCCAAGTTGGAAGACCGCTGTGAGCCACACATCATGAGTTTGCGAGCCACAGGTTAGGGACCCCTGATCTACAGGTATTGTGATATAAATGGTAGTCTGTATTCTGTACTGAATAATAATAGTGAGTAAGGAAAGTTAGCCTGTTTAATGGTTGTCACACAGTATTATCACAAATACATATAAGAAATGGGTGCTTGGAAGGACAGTATCATTTTGAGACCTTTCTTTTTTGTTACTCATTTGTCACCAAAGTATATTAATGGAAACCTGAGGTAACCATATACATCAATGTCAGCTGAATCTGTTCATTTCTATAAAACTGGCTGACCATCCAATATGCCTGGGGCTATTCTATGTGACCCTGTCCTGACGGCATATAATCGAGGATGGAGAGATTGGGACTGTTGGATTTGAACATGCACTACCCTTTGGTTCCTATAGTTGATAAGCCGCCAGCAGTGAGTTACTCCCTTCTGCTCATTGCGGACACATGTTCATTGATAAGTGCAGTACACATCTGAATGAGGAGATTAGGGAGAATAGCTTTCAGTTGAATGAGCCACATTCTGAAGTTTATGTCCGGCCTTAGGGTATTGCTTCTGTGTCAGTGACTTGAATAAATACTAGCAGTAAGGCCTCGTGCACACACTGAGTATCTGATGAGTTTTTTACCTCAGGATTTGTAGACAAAACCGGGAGTGGAGCAATCAGAGGAAAAGTCTAATAGAAACACATCACTAATTCTGTATCACCCACTCCTAGTTTTGGATTACAAATACTGAGGTAAAAAACTCACCAAATACCCAACGTGTGCACGTGGCCTAACCTTCCTATACCCAGTGAAGCATATAACTCCGCTCTGCAGCAGCACTCGGTGGTTCTCACAGACTTAATAACCCCTGAACTAAGGTTATTCTGCAGACTTCTATTATTTCAAGCCTACTCTCTGGGAAAACCTCAAAGATTTGCTCTTTTGTGCTCGTGATCGGCAGGGGGTCGAAATACTAGACATGGATGGCAGATCCTAGTGATATTCCAGCACTGTCTGTCATCAAATAACCCCTATAAAACATTTTTTCATTACCGTATTTAGCTCCTTCTTTATCAAGCTGATTTTATAAGTGTTGTCATCTGTCAGGACATACTGGGAGTTGTAGTTTCACATTAGCTGGAAATACATCTCGCAGACCATTGCATTTTAATCACATACATTTTCAGCTATGGTAAAAAAAGTCTGAATTTTTTTAATTGCTCATTTTTTTTACCTGTAATTCCCACTTCACAGTGTTTCTCATGGTTACCTGGCTGTTGGCCACAGAATTTACAGATAACCTTGAGATGTCCTGGCATGCTGCAGATGGACTCCACCACTGAGAACGACAGACCTTATCTCTGACTGGAGCCGGTGAGTATTTACTGACTTAGCTTGAAAGATACAGGTGTTGGAGGCGAGTGCAGGCTGCGTGGGTCCACGGGGCCTAGAGAGTGACCTCATAAATGGTGACATTCGCCACAAACCGCATTGTGTAAACCCTCTAGTCTGGCTACAGCTGGCTAAATTGACCTATAATCTGGCAGCTCTGGTAAAACAGCTCAATATTCAGTCTCTATTGTAAGCAGCCCCAGCCCAACAATATGTAGAACTGCTGTGCATTCACATTTAAAGGAATCTACCTGCAGGTTTTTGCTATGTAATCTGAGGACTGCATGAGGTAGGGGTTGAGAAACTGATTTCAGGGATGTGTCACTTATTAAGCTGTGTGCTCTTGTTTCAAAACAATGAGTGTTTTATCAGCAGGTGATTATCACTGTCTGGACTAGACCTCTTGCGTCTCCTGGACCAACCCGCCCGCAGCACAGATTAGTAACTCAATGTCAATATACAATATGAATAGAAAGCTGTGGTGTGTGCTGGGTTAGCTTTTGGAGCTCTGCTACATCTAAATACTCTGATTGTATCACATCTGATGCACCCAGTAAACTAAATGATACATCAATGCAATCAGGGTCTCTTTTCCTACGTAATGCTGCTCTCAGATAAGGTAGCAAAATCTTGGTGGCAGATTCACTTTACCATTTTGCTTTTGGAGATCTTCTATCAAACAAAGGCTGTTTTATATGTAGCCAAGGGCGTATCTATAGGGAGTACATTTGTAACAGAGGCCAGTGACCTATGCCACAAACCAGTACTATGAATGATACATAATAGTTGGGGAAGCCCTACTTAGATAGATTTTGCAAAAGGGGATTATCACCTGTAAATAATATGGACACTAGGAGAGGCATTTTGGCTAAACATTATGTTTACAATTTGCTTTTATTAAAGTATTAAGTAACAGTGAATACTTTAGTGAACTTCTTTTGATACTGGTAGTAGGGTAAGTAACCCTTCTACCTTCTGAACTTAGTTTTTAAGCTCATTCATGACCACACCAAAGTTAGACTTGATGTGGTCTCAAGAAGGCCAAAACTGATAGAAGCAAGATAGCAGTTACAGATACTGCTGTTGGCAGAATGAGCTCACTGATGAATTCTCTGGTAACTCATTCTGGAGGCAGTTATGCACTGGAGCCATGTTATGTGATACATATAGGCTGATAAAGCCAGTCATATTTTAATGAAATCCTATCGCAAATATGATTTTTATCCATATATACTGTACATATATTAAGTAACACAATGACTGTTCACTACAGCCCTGTTTGTTTATTGCAACTATGCTGTGCTACTTTTTCACCTACTTTTTCATATAGTCCTGTAGATACTGAGCCACTATGGATTTTAAAGGTCATACAATTTGCAATGCAACTGGATTCAAGTCAACAGTGAGTTCATACTATGACTACGATTAGCATAGGGATTCATGGTAGTCTAAATTTGATTCCTACCCATAAGAGATCCGGATAATACAGATTCTAAAATGCGTTTGCATTAATTATGTCTGAAAGTAATAACAAAGACGTCTACTGTGTAACGTCCAACTTGTGACAGTCCCACCTTATACCATATATATTAACAGATGACTTTACCCAATTTTATTGTATACAGAAGTGAAAGAAAACTGTTTGATGGAAATGGGCAGTTAACTAAACAAATTAACCTCACGATGGCAGTCCAATACTAACAGGGATTGCTTGGAATTCTAAACATGCTAATGTTTTCCACCTGTGCCCTGTAGGTGCCCACTCTGAGACCTTCATCTTCAAGGTCAGATACACAAGAATGCAGGAGAGCAGATTAATTCCAAACCTTGTTATACTTATCCCCAAGAGGTGCCCAGGCCTAATCCTGCAGCTGTAATTCAATTACTTTTCTCCTGAGGCTCTGTTAGTATCATTTTATATCAGACGCAGTTATTTTATTATTCACAAGAAAAACAGATGATTTGCAGCACTTTTCCTGAAGAAATCAGGAGGGACGCATGTTATTTTTCCAGGGTTCCACCCGGAGCATAAACACGTAGAAGAAAGAATACCCAGACAGCGCCCAAATGCAATAATGTCACCAAAGCCTTAGTTTATTCTGCCATATACAGCAACGATTCGACCCTGAATGGGTCATTATGAAGCTTGATAAAGACCCTTTGGGGGTTGAATCGTCGCTGTATTTAGCAGAACAAACTAATGCTTTGGTGACCACCTTCACTGCATTTGGGCGCTCTCTGGATGTTCTTTCTTCTACTTGAATTATTTTATTATTCTGCTATTTCCCCAAAGCAATCCTTATAAGACTTATTAACTTCTCCCTTATAAGAGATGGAAGATACCTGTCACGGGTGTGTCAGGAGGCACAGATAAGGCTGTAGAGGCCACTCTCAGAAGGTCGCTGCGTCTGGCCAAACAGCCAAAATCCTAAAAATGGCTGTCCCTTTTAGAGGCATTTCTCCCTTAATGAGAGCTGGAGGTCACTAGGATCCAGCTGATCTCTTATCTTCAGCTGTCTATTTATACCCCTTGACTTCCAGGATGCACTGCTGGCGATAGCTCGTCAAGGGTTGGAGGTTGCTTCTTAGCTCTGCAGTGCATCCAGGACTTTTTGTTGGATTGCTGTTTGGATCTTCATAAGCTAAGTCTTTCTCCCTTTCCCCTTTGTTTCCCTGGTGTGTTTCTTTAGTAGTTAGCCGGGTTGACTAGTGTTCACCCGCTCTGATCCCTGTGTAGTCGTAGTTCAGGAATAACAGAGCCAGGTATCCAGTTCGGTGACAGTTGTGGAGACTGTATAGGGTCAGTAGGGGAGTCAGGTGTCAGTGCAAGTTTATCTAAGGGTCACCATCTCCCCTTTGCCCTAGCATCAGGGACTTCCCCCCCCCCCTTCGTCGTCCTGCACTGGGTGACTCCTTACACCCAGCGTGAACGTACTTAGGCGGCACTCATGCAACCTGTTTGCATTCTTTCAAAAGGTACTTTTTTTTTTTATAGAAAAAGACATCTTCACGGCAGATACCTTATACAATGCACACTCCATCAAATGTCTTCTACAGTTTTCGGTGTCTTCAGTCACCTTAAGGTGTTTCACTCATCTTGAAAACCCTTTCTTAAAAGCTTTGTGGCACAGAAGAACAGCAAAAAAAACTCAGCATTTTCCTACCGTACCAGCACTGTTCCTGCAATGTCTGTGTCATGTAACCAACATGCTAAATACTGCTTTACCCTAGCATCTGCCAAAGTATGAGTCAGGACAACCCTATAGAAATTAGATATGATTGATGTCCCAGAATAAGCTGACATATTTCAATATATGAAACTTAAAAATATTGGATTCTTAGCAGATTTTGCCAAATTTCGCTGGATTTGCAAATGGTTTGCAGATAAATATTCAAAATGTGTGCCCATCTTTAAAGAGGTTGTCCCCATTCATAAAATATTTCTCTTTCTTTAAAATGATATTGGCTGTAGCCAATCTTGGATTTTGGTTGCTTTGACCATGTAAATGAAACCAAGGCTATGGAGTCGGTGTCGGTGTTCATTTTGGTGGAGTCGGATTCAGGGAAATTGAGGAATTGGATGTTTGGCTTACTGAATTCACAGCAATGGTTGTGGAGTCGGAGTCCATTTTAGTGGAGTTGCAGTCGAATTCAGGGAAACTGAGTAGTCTGAGCCAGATGTTGGGTTTACTGACTCCAGAATGCTGTGTGAAACGCCCTGTTCTGAGCCACTGATGTCAATACGAGGTGTCATCAGAGCTGCAGCCAACATGAGATACCTGGAGCAGCGGTGGAGAATAAGCAGATGACTCAAGGACAGTGATTGTTTCTTTTACATCAAACTGCACCTAGGGACAAGTATTTTCTGAAAGCTGGGACCAGCTAACCAACTAATAGGTATGAGACCCTCTTGATTCTACCCCTGATGGCAGATGTTGGGAGAGATCCATCTACTTCATATCAACCCTTTAGATCCTTTTAAGGTACCGTCACACGTGGCAATTTTTCTAGCAATTTCACTGGCAATTTGCTGGTTGCAGTGAAATCACGGACACATTGTTACATTTGTACACGGCAACAAAATAGAACAATGTGTCCATGATGTCACTGCAACCAGCAAACTGCCAGTGAAATTGCTAGCAATATTGCCACGTGTGACGGTACCTTTATTCTCTGCTCTATTGTCCTCTTAAAGGGGGGTGTGGACCATAACTGTTGGAGAAAAAACAGATTGGTCAAAAGATTTAAAAAAACAAAAACAAACCATGGCCAGCCTTAAAATTATATTGCACAACAAACTGCTGATTCAATCAGCTATTATCAATGGGACCGCCATTGTAAGGAAAAAAATATAGTATTACGCAAGACCTACTAAAATTACCGTATATACTCGCGTATAAGCCGAGTTTTTCAGCCCAAAAATTGGGCTGAAAAGTACCCCCCTCGGCTTATACGCGAGTCAGTGCGGGGGCTGCTGTATACAGCGGTATACAGCAGCCCCCGCATCCCCAGTAATGCAGGGCCCCCCCCTCATGCTCCGGTCACCTGTAAAGCAAGTTATACTTATCAGTGCCCGCTGCCGTCCGCGCCCGCCGCTGCCGACATGCGATCCTCCATCTTCATTCATCTTCTTCCTGCTTCTGTGCGCGTCGCAGGCAATGACGTCATTACCGGCGACGCGCACAGGAAACAGGAAGAAGATGCATGAAGACGGAGGATCGGGATGTCGGCAGATGCGGGCGCGGACGGCAGCGGGCACTGATAAGTATAATTTGCTTTACAGGAGACCGGAGCATGAGGGGGGGGCCCTGCATTACTGAGGCTGCCTGTATACTACCACTGGGGCTGCTGTATATAGGGGCCCTGCATTACTGGGGCTGCAATACCACTGGGGCTGCTTTATATAGGGGCTGCAATACCACTGGGGCTGCAATACCACTGGGGCTGCTGTATATAGGGGCCCTGCATTACTGGGGCTGCAATACCACTGGGGCTGCTGTATATAGGGGCTGCAATACCACTGGGGCTGCAATACCACTGGGGCTGCTGTATATAAGGGCCCTGCATTACTGGGGCTGCAATACCACTGGGGCTGCTGTATATAGGGGCTGCAATACCACTGGGGCTGCAATATCACTGGGGCTGCTGTATATAGGGGCCCTGCATTACTGGGGCTGCAATACCACTGGGGCTGCTGTATATAGGGGCTGCAATACCACTGGGGCTGCAATACCACTGGGGCTGCTGTATATAGGGGCTGCAATACCACTGGGGCTGCAATACCACTGGGGCTGCTGTATATAGGGGCTGCTGTATACACCACTGGGGCTGCAATACCACTGGGGCTGCTGTATATAGGGGCTGCAATACCACTGGGGCTGCTGTATATACCACTGGGGCCTGCTGTATATCATACTGCTGGGGTCTGTATACCACTGCTGGGGGCTGTATACCTGTGCTGGGGTCCACCCTCGGCTTATACGCGAGTCAATAGATTTTCCCAGGTTTTGGGGGCAAAAGTAGGGGGGTCGGCTTATACACGGGTCGGCTTATACACGAGTATATATGGTAATTGGTCACCACCAATTCACAGTAACTTTTTATCTGTCATGATCTCTAGTTAATAGAAGGGGGAACCTGTAGACTTGTGGACGTGGGTTATCTTAAGGAACTACCCAATTAAAGAATTACTCAGTCACGTTCATGAGTCACGGAAAAACAAATTTTGCCCTCAGATTTTTCTGCTAAGTAGGAAACCAGACTTTCTTCTTTTCGTCTCCAATGAGAGGGCAGACTGCATTGGTCTGGCATGTTATCGTCACAATTACTCGAGGTTAGGAGGTCATAATTTAGGTGATATTAGTAAATGTTTGCTCTCTCTAATGCATCAGGGAAGATAAGGAGCATTTTAACGTGTCACTCGTCTATTGACCAAACAAAAGACTTTGCCCTCACATTCACTAAATGGATTAGCAGCGTTTATATTGATATCTTTTTTTAACGTCTGTTTATGGGGATAAACATAGACTCCTTTTTTTCTCTTTGGCATCAAAGTAACTTGACATAAGTCTGATTAGGAGTCAAGGACACATCGCAATGATGTGGAGTACCCGAACTAATTCCATCCGGCTTGACATGTTTGTCTTTGTGGTGGTACAAATGGGGGAATACATTTCTGAATCTTAAATACATATAAGAAAACATTATTTATATTTTAAATTCTACTTAAAGGGGTATTCCCACCAGCAAGATCCTATCCCAATATGTAGTAGGTGTATTAATAATATTAGCAAATACCTCCAATTAGAGATGTAGTATAATTCTCCTAATACCTCATGTGCAGGACATTGCAGCTTAGGTATCCATTGTTAGGACAGGTCATATAATGACAGTTTGTTGCTAGTGGTCGTAAGGGGAGTTAAGAGACATAGCTAATCAGGAGACCAATACTACATTTCTAATTGGCGGTATCTATTAATATTAATATTACACCTACTACATATTGGGATAGGATCTTGGAGATGGGAATACCCCTTAAATCTAAAGTTTGCTAAGATTTGACATTTGGTCTATGGGATAAGGCCAGCATTACATATAAGGGCCCTTTCACATCAGCGTTTTTTGAAATTTGCGGCAGATGCGGTGAAAAAAACGCATCTGCCGCAATTACCGCATACCGGCTCCACTTGCGGCGCAGTTGCGGTAAACGCCATGCAAAGTATAGGCGTACTTGCGGCAGGTACGGCAAGTGCGGTTTTTGCACTTGCGGCAGGTGCGGCAGCGAAAAAAACGCTGATGTGAAAGGGCCCTAAGATGACTTTTTGTCAAAAGTTGTCCTGGTTGGTAGTAATTACCACGTATTCCTCATTAACGTTTTTAGATTCCCATTAGATTAGATACCCATTGATTAGATTTTAACTAAGATTTAACAATTGAAAATTCTTTCATACTTTATTGGTGGTTACACAGACACAAACATTCGGGGTAAACCTAGACGTGTATACCTATTATTTCCTATACTTGCTTAAAAATAACATTCTGCAGCCCTTTTTACTCACTGGTTCCATTGGGGAACTAGAATTTAAATTCCCCATCAGTATGGAGTATGAGGAAACTAGATAACCCAAAGTAAACCCACAGAGAACATGCAATCTTCATAAAAATGTTGTCCTTGGTCTGATTTGAATCCAAGGACCTCAGTGCTGAAAGGCAGCAGTACTAATGACTGAGTCATTAACGTTAAATTAATGTCAACCAAATCAGCTGAGTAACGTGTATGGGACCTCCAAAGGTTCTCATGACAAAAGTCAGGGGAGAAAAGTACTAGGTTGATTTCAAAGCATGTGTATAGGGGCTGTCAAGAAAATCAATAGTCAATAGAGGGAGCATACTAGTAAGCATCCATCATAAGTAGAGGGTCAGCTGGGGCCCCATACACTGTCAGACTGGAGTGGAGCGAGCCCACAAGTAACATTGGTTGTTCTGTTATATGAAAATATATTACCATCATTCATAAATTTACTGCTGCTCCTATGCAAATATAAACTGGGAGATTTGTTGAATCAATGAGGAGATGCTGCTTTTATCTGCATAGGAATCAAATATATGTATGGAATTGCTCATGTTGGGGGGTGAGTAAGTGGCTTACTCTTGCACAATGGCCCATCGGGGGATTCACCTTTTCCGCTATGGCATAGTCTGAGCCTACCTAATAATAATAATAATAATAAAGCTTTATTTATATAGCGCCAACATATTCCGCAGCGCTTTACAATGTAGGGTTAGAGTACAGAAAATATACAGTAAGTAATTAGAGTAGAGAACAAATAAAGTACAATAATTGGATACAAAACAATAGGCATAGAATCAATGTAAAAAAGAAAATACAAGAAATAAAGCAAGAAATGAAGGTGACCCTGCTCAAAAGAGCTTACAATCTACAACGGGATAGGGGTTGTACAAGGTACAGGGGCTTATTGCACTGATGGTCCAGGCATCTTGAGGAAGTGGGGCATAGGACTAAGCTTACATGAATGGTCATCAGACAGTCTGTGTAGACCTTTTTGGTTTGGTGGAGTTTGTAGAACAGTAATGTCCAGAGGGATAGCCCATTCACTGTCTACAGTACAATGGACTTCTATTAGGGAGTATGATAGGCTGCCTTAAAAAGATGTGTTTTTAGGGATCGCCTGAAGCCATGCAAGTTGTGGATAGTCCTGATTTCTTGGGGTAAAGCATTCCAGAGGTTTGGTGCAGCTCTGGAGAAGTCTTGGACACATCAGATTATTATCTATAATAATATATCTATTTTGCATTAATCAACACATTAGTGCCAGTATGATGTTTCAATCTGATACAATGATATAGTAACACTGCCTATAAATACAAGGCTTCTGCTGTACCACAAGCGCCAATCAACTACTTATACCAGGGAACGTCTTGATACACATATTAATACAATGCATCCAATGAAGAGGAGAAGGGGCATAGTGCTATTATACAGCCCTCAGCATCCATTTAGGAATTCAGCAATGTTGGGGAGGAAGCAAATTTCAGACAAAGGAAAGCCCTAAGACAAGAGGCCCATTGTTAATATGTAGAAGGTGGTCAGCCAGGGGGACAGTGAAAATGTATGCTACAAACAGGGTGGGATTCTTGGAATTCCATCCCAGCAGAGGTGGTGAGCCCAGCAAAATGCCTCAGATTTCAAAACTGACTTTCACCTGAATCTAAGCCAAGATTCTAACAGCACTTTTTTATATATAAAAAAAAGGACAGATGGTGCCCACAAACCACAAAAGCTGTTTTCCATGTTTTCTCCATACCAATGAAGCAGTCTCCACCTGCTGCAGCTTTGTTCTGGAACACTATGGACTATGGCGCACTCCCACCTCTGTTTGTACCTGGAACTGAAGTTACATAAGTGTCGTAATTCAGTCAGGCGCAGCTTCAGGTTCTTCCCAGTTTGGCAGATTTATTACAGAGTGATGTAAACGCGGCTGTTGACACTGTCAGGGAAGTGGTTTTCTAACCATAAGATACATGCCAGGATTGACAGATCATGTATTGCAGATGATAATCATTAACTGTACCCATAACCCTTGACAGTTTTCATATGGATCCAAGCCAGAGAAACATATTTTGATATGGTGCAAAAAAAAAAAGAAAAACCACAAAAAAGGCTTGTCTGTTTCTCAACTGTTTCCAGGGCTAACATGAAATCTAACTTTATGGGGTCAGCTTAAGTGTCCTTCATATATTTTATGTTGGAGACAAGAATTCAGTAGATTTTTACATGTTGCGGTCATGGTGCGGACGAGAATGTATGATTTATACGCAAGCATCCGCATGCGTACAAATCACACATTGGAAGCAATGAGTACGCACGGCGATCTGCACCCGAGTGCATAGACCGTGCGTCCCCATGTTAAATATAGGGATCGGCAGTGCTTGCGCTCGGCTAGCGTTCGTCCGCTGCAATGCGCAGCGCAGGCGAACGCAAGTGTGAAGGCACCCAAAAGGTATTGAGCAGCTGTTTATCTCCCTCTCTCCACATAAACTACTCATTTATTTGATCAAAAAAGTGTGAAGTTCCAATACATATCAGATAGAAACTGGTTCTGCCGAAATGTGTGTTGGGATCTTATAGTGTTATTTTTATTGTGATAAATGGTTTTGTCGGAAAGTGCTTGAAAATGTAAACTACGCATATAACAATTTATTCCTAACAATTTCACGTCTTCTTAAGATAATAACACTTTTCTTTTGTTTACAACTCCTTGCCATGTAGATTGACTACAGTGCCTAGACATCAGTACATGTGCAGTGCTTACTAGCTCTTTTCTACTGAGTTAGTAAGCACTATTTTGAATCTAGACAGGATTGCTGTTACCTTCTGCTCCCAAACAGCTTCGGTGCAGTGCTTACAAGCTAGACAGCAGTGGTGGTCAGTCTCCTAGGCAATAAATTGTAAACAAAAGTGTTAATCTCTCAAGAACGGCTACAAATTTTAGTAAGTAGTAAATTGCAAAAGTGCTGTTTTTTTTTACATCAACCAACAATTTAGATGTATAACAATGAGAATAATCCTTTAGGGCTTGGTCAGAGGAGCAAGATATATGTCTGACAAAACAACAGTTTCCTAGATTCTGGCCAATGTAGTAGATCTAAATTGGCCATACCCATACAATTGCTGATCACCGAGGACTCACTAGGTCGGGACTCGGGATCTTTCTTTCCCAACCCTCCCAAACACATGAGTGTTGTGACTCAGCCGAGCATTTATGAGATTTCAGAGGAAGAGCAGAGAAAGCAGCTGACAAATTTGTTAGTGGCTTATCTCCTAAAGAGCAAAAGGATCGGGCATTACAATTCAAACTGCCCATCCCTTAACTCCATGGATACTGTCTTTTAAGGAAGAATCGGGGAGCCCCAACACTTATAAGACTGTCGTCCGATTCCTGTGATATTGGGAAATCCTGTTCAAAATTATTCCGAGCGACTAGCTATTTAAAAAACTATTTCTCATGTAATATATTCCTTATATCACTATAATTTCTACTATTTTACCTTTAGTAATGTTTTACATAATAACAATTAACTATGGAAAAATGATATTGAAATGTTTGTGTGACTGTTAATATGTTATCTTCTCAAAGCCAAAAATTTTAGCCCATAAATGGAAAATAGTAAAAAACAACGGGAAAAACTACGAGGGGCGTTCATTAAAGATTTCCCCTCACCCACTTCTATTTATCGCAGGATGCTGAAGGATGTTGTACATGTGTAATGATAGAAGTCTCTATCGGTTATGCACCAATTTGCAACACTGAACAGATAACAGTCTATCTTTAAGGCTGGTTTCACATCACGTTTTTTTCCTGCCTGTGGGATCCTACTTTTTGTGATTATCATGGATCCGGACACAGTGGGGCACTTTCACTTCCGCAATGTATAATATACATTGCGGAAGTGAAATTTAGTAAAACAAAGAGTTAAAAATAAAAAATCTGCATGCTCACCTGTCCGCGATCCACCACCGCCTGCAGCAAAGTCCGGGTGCCTATAGGACCTGCGGTGATGTCACAAACAGATCAGCTGATCGGGTCAAATAACCGCAGTTACCACGGTAACTGCGGTCATGTGACCCGATGACGCTGCCGGGTTGTGACATCACAGCAGGTCCTATAAGCACCCGGACCTTGCTGGGAGGCAGCGTTGGATCGCGTACAGGTGAACATGCAGATTTTTTATTTTTAACTCATTCTTTTACTTAATTTCACTTCTGCAATGTATGTATATACATTGCAGAAGTGAAATTAGACGTTAGGAGCAATTTTAGTGTACTGAGCATGCTCAGTACACTAAAATCGGGTCCGAGGAACGATCAGCTGTTTCCTCGGTCCCGTGCTCATTGGCCCCCATGTTAAAGGCTGAGGATCGGATCGGATTTGGCCTAATTGCCATCCGATTTTGTGGGATCCGATTTTTTGCTGTGCCCAAAATCAGAGCAGTCTCTGATTTTGGGCACAGCAAAAAATCGGACACAAATAGGATCCCTCAAAATCGGATGGCAATTAGGCCAAATCCGATCTGATCTGACCCCCATAGGATAACAGGGGGGCCAAATCGGATCCGTGGCTGTCCGTTTTACAGCAGACAGCCACGGATCCAACAAAAACGTGTTGTGAAGGCACCCTTACAGGTGCTGAAGTAGTGTGAAGTGTGATAATGGACCCAGTGGAATACGGAAGCAGTCATCAAGTTTCTTTACTTGAAAGGGTCGCACACCAAGGGAGATGTTCAATGAGATGAAAGAGGTTTATAGTGACAATTCCCTACCATATGATGTAGTCATGAACTGGCATCGTTATTTCAAATGTGGTCGCACATCCGTGCAATCGGCTCCAGGGCAACCCATTCCGCTATCGATGAATGCACTTTTCAAGTAAAGGAACTTGATGACTGCTCTGTATTCCACTGGATCCATTATCACATCTCACACCACTTTAGCACATGTAAACGAAAGAACGTTTTTATATTTTTGGTGTGTTACTTATGGTCGTTATTGCCCACACTCCAAAAAACATTCAGAAATCAATTGACTTCTTATGAAATTGGGTTAGAGTGCATGTAAGAGGTTAAAACAGTGAGATTAAACAGTGGGCTCTGTACAGAATATATTACTGCTCTAAACATAATGATTGATTTTAAGTATTTACAGTACAGACTATATCAGCGCACCATGGGCTTATATCATTAAGTATGGATTGCAGAGTCGAACATATATTAACTGCTGGAATGTATTCGTATCTGCAAATACTTTGTACTTCATGGTTCGACTTATATTTATGAGGTATCACTGAGGAAGGATGTCCTGTTACAAATATAGACTCTAAGATTTAATGTATGCAGGGTTTTATGTGTACATTTTAATGCAGACTGCCTCTCTCAGATGCTCATGGCATCCAAAGGCATCAAGAGAGGATGTGGTACAAAGAGGTACCCAAATATCCAGAGTTATAGCTACTTCTCCTATAAAGAAAAGATTCAGTTTGCTGTATTACCACAGCAGAGTTTCTTGTTGGCATCATAATCCGGACACGTGTCTCTGGCCAGTCCCTTTATATAAACTTTAGGTGACTAATCTGATTCTTATTAATGTATTTAAAGAGAACCAGTGACACCTATTCCCGTTATTATATAAGCATACGATGATCAAAGTCATCCTACAATCAATAGAATGTCAATAGAATGTCAATAGATCGGTGGTCCGCTGCTACTTCCATCTGGAAGACTGAAAGAAATAGTAAAGCACTATAGTTGGCTATTTTCCTCAGGCTCATAAAAAATGGAGTTGTAGATTGCAATATGAACACTGCATCCACACAGGATATGTGCCCTCAGTTCTTGTGATTGTGCACAGGTGCTAACATTCATAGAATTATAACATTTCCTATGTTTATGTGATACATTTAAAACTAGAAAAGGGAGAGAGAAGCGCAATAGGGTCTTATCATTGATAAGAAGGTGGACTAAATTTAATTAGTCACTCACCTGGAGGGGTTGTGTAGCACACAACCAGCATCAGGACAAAAGGTAATAGCTGCTGCAAGGATCCACACCACAACGGTCAACGTAGTTCAAAATAGCAGAGCGTGGACGGCGCAGGTCCGTATACACCGTCCACCCTCTGCAATTTTGAACTATGTGATAAATTTGTCAATCGATCTTGGGATACCATGATCTGGACTACAGTTTTATCAGCAATCACTTCCACATATTGAAGGTGTGTGGTCATCTTCTGTCTTCAGGAGCCTCCTAAAAAGTGACAGTTCAGACCAGTACCAAAGACGCACTTGCTGATCTGAATTCTACGCGCTCTTATATTGCTAACAGAGGCAGTTTTGCTTCTGCAGCTTGGAAGACATGAAGAGATCATGAAGATGGATGGATCCAGGGATTCTGCCAGCTTCAAAACAGCTCTTATATAGTAAACAGCTTCAGGCAGTAATTATTTCCTGTACGATGTTTATTTCACCATACCACGCTTTTCAACATAAAACATACCTGATGAATATACCTGAAGAATATACCTGATGAAAACTGTTTTATGTCGAAATGCGTTGTATGGTGAAATAAAGATCGTACAGAAAATAATTACCGTATATACTCGTGTATAAGCCGACCCGTGTATAAGCCGACCCCCTACTTTTGACCCCAAAACCTGGGAAAACCTATTGACTCGTGTATAAGCCGAGGGTGGACCCCAGCACAGGTATACAGCCCCCAGCAGTGTGGTATACAGGCCTCCCCAGTGGTAGTATACAGCAGCCTCCCCAGTGGTAGTATACAGCATCCCCCCAGTGGTAGTATACAGCAGCCTCCCCAGTGGTAGTATACAGCATCCCCCCCAGTGGTATATACAGCATCCCTAAAGGTATAAACAGCAGGCCCCAGAGGCATATACAGCAGGCCCCAGAGGCATATACAGCAGGCCCCAGAGGCATATACAGCAGGCCCCAGAGGCATATACAGCAGACCCCAGAGGCATATACAGCAGGCCCCAGGGTTTATACAGCAGGCCCCAGGGTATATACAGCAGGCCCCAGGGTATATACAGCAGGCCCCAGGGTATATACAGCAGGCCCCAGGGTATATACAGCAGGCCCCAGGGTATATACAGCAGGCCCCAGGGTATATACAGCAGGCCCCAGGGTATAAACAGCAGGCCCCAAGGTATATACAGCAGGCCCCAGAGTATATACAGCAGGCCCCAGGGTATATACAGCAGGCCCAGAGGTATACAGCAGGCCCCAGAGGTATACAGCAGGCCCCAGAGGTATACAGCAGGCCCCAGGGTATATACAGCAGGCCCCAGGGTATATACAGCAGGCCCCAGAGGTATACAGCAGGCCCCAGAGGTATACAGCAGGCCCCAGAGGTATACAGCAGGCCCCAGGGTATATACAGCAGGCCCCAGGGTATATACAGCAGGCCCCAGGGTATATACAGCAGGCCCCAGAGGTATACAGCAGGCCCCAGAGGTATACAGCAGGCCCCAGAGGTATACAGCAGGCCCCAGGGTATATACAGCAGGCCCCAGGGTATATACAGCAGGCCCCAGGGTATATACAGCAGGCCCCAGAGGTATACAGCAGGCCCCAGGGTATATACAGCAGGCCCCAGAGGTATACAGCAGGCCCCAGAGGTATACCGCAGGCCCCAGAGGTATACAGCAGGCCCCAGGGTATATACAGCAGGCCCCAGGGTATATACAGCAGGCCCCAGGGGTATACAGCTGGCCCCAGGGTATATACAGCTGGCCCCAGGGGTATACAGCTGGCCCCAGGGTATATACAGCAGGCCCCAGAGGTATACAGCAGGCCCCAAGGTGTATACAGGCAGCCCCCCAGTGGCACTAGCCCCCCCATCATGGAAAGAGCCCCCCACACTGTGCAGAGCCCCCCCCCCCCGCTGCATTAACTTACCATCCAGCGTCTTCATCACCGCGGGCTGTCGCGTCCTTCCTCCCGCGCTGTCTTCCCGGTCTCATGTGACCCGGCGGTCGCTGTGGAATGACGTCATCGCGCCGGGTCACGTGAGACCGGGATGACAGCGCGCAGGACCCGCGGCGAACACACTGGATAGTAAAGCAGCGGGGGGGGGGCTCTGCCAAGTGTGGGGGCTCTTTCCATGATGGGGGGGGGGCTACTGCCACTGGGGGGCTGCCTGTATACACTGGGGGGGCTGTATGCACGGCTCCCCCTGCCTCTGTGATGGGCGGGGGGAGCCGTGCATATCTAATGAGCGGCCCCACGTGACGGGCCGCTCAGTCATCAGCCTCCCCCCGCCTCCTCCAGCCTCCCCAGCACCCGGACACAGCCCCCACCACATATATTACCGTATTGACCCGTGTATAAGCCGAGGGGGTGACTTTTCAGCCCAATTTTTGGGCTGAAAAACTCGGCTTATACACGAGTATATACGGTACTTTACTACCTGTATTACCGAATTCTTGGGAGCACATTTAGCCTGGAGGAAAATTGAGTCGATTATATACCTATTTTAACTCCAACGGGGTTATGGAATAGCCACCAGGAACGTGCAGCACACCAACAGTGAAGGACGTATGCACTACTAAGATCCTTAGTGATTGATAAGCAAGACAGCAAGGTATAGATGAGCGTAAGATGTCACCATAAACATTCATCATAGTAATACAGCTACATTTAGACCGGTGCAATCTCTGTTGTCTTTCTTTTTTTCGGTGGATATAGCAAACAGCTTGAAATTGCATGCTCCTTTACTAGGAGACTGGCCACTACAAGGTTGCTGGCAATCTAGGTAGTGTATAATAAATGGTATTTCCAGAATCCATCCTTTCCTCAGCCCTCAATCTACTAAAATGTTTGTATATACCCTCATCATCTCCCACCTTGATTACTGCAATATCCTCCTCTGTGGCCTCCCTGCTAACACTCTTGAAACTCCCCAATCTGTCCTCAACTCTACATCTCGACTAATCCACCTCTCTTCTTGCTACTCCCCTGTTTCTCACCTCTGTAAATCCCTCCAATAGCTTTCAATTCCCCAACAAATCTAGGTCAAACTACTAACATTGACCTGTAAAGCTGTCCATAACCTGTCTCCTCCCTATATCTCCGAACTAATCTCCCACTATCTTCCCTCATGTATTCTCCAGTCCTCCCAAGACCTCCTCTTCTCCTCCGCACTTATTCGTTCCTCACCCCATCGCCTCCAAGTCTTCTCCTGAATATCCCCCATCTTCTGGAATTCTGGGCTTCAACACGTTTGATTATCCACTACCCAACGGATCCTTCATCAGGAAAGCTTACAGCCTGCAATGACCCTACTGCCACCGATGCTGGTGGTCGACCACCACCACCATTAGTGGAGAGGCCACCTCACCACCACTGGAGCTTCCACAACCCCCAACCTACTCTCTCCTCCCCATCATTGTAAAGAATGTCAGCCCGTGAAGGCAGAGTGTTCTCCCTCTTTACCAGTCTGTCACTGTTAATTTGTTCATTGTAACCTACAACTATATATTATATGAAACCCCTTCTCATGTACAGCACCATGGAATTAATGGTGCTATATAAATAATAATAATAGAATAAAATTCCCTCTGTTCTACTAATAAGAAATAAAATGTAAAGCTACTTGCTCTTAAAAGCATTTATATATTTTAATCATTGAACATGGTTAAATCATGTTACTCTACAAATTATAAAAAAGTTCCTTGCTGTTACTTTTTAACAACTAACAAGTGAAATTCATCCAGATGACTTTAGACTATTAATGGTAACATAATACAATCATGAGACCAAAATTATGACCACTGAGTGAATGCCATAGGGATGTGGTTGCATGATTATATAGTTAGACATTTAGAGGATCGATAACATTCAGGCACGTTACCTGAGTCCTTATTACTTTTGCTCATGAAACACATTAGAAAGCCGGAGGAGTGCTCCTGTGTTCCCTACAAGAGAACCACTAGTAGACCCCTCTTGCAGCAGATTGTCTCACTGCTGAACAAAAGGACCAGCTGGCAAAATTCAACAGGCAAGAACCTTCTCTCCAACATTACTCTGAAGAATTAGGAAGCCATCATGTATATTATAGTGTTAGCTAGTCTATCTGAAATTGGTGGGTTTAGTCTACTTTAGTCTAATATGTATGGGGGCGTGTATGCATGGTCAGTGGATAGGCAAACATTAGGGGGTGTATCAGTTTTGATACCAAGGTCCTGATTCATCAAGACGAGCGTTGTTCAGAGGCATGTTGGAGCCAGACATTCCTCTTTCATTACAAGGTGAAAACCTCCTAATGAATGCAGCTCATCTGAAAAGCAACCTCAATTTGGAGACTAATCACAGTGTTTTACACCTGGTGTCTTGCAAAACACTTGGATAAGTCGGGGTCCAAGTCTTTACTGCTTTGTGTTCATGAACACAAGGGGTCACACTTTTTCCATTGACTTGCTCACCATTCTGATCAATTGTCTTACTTTGATAGCAGTACAACAATCCCTATGTGCCAAATGACTAGTTGATGTAGCCCATGACACATTGCATCAATAATAATGATGGCTTTTTAACTACTATACAAAATAGTTTCTTGTCTCCACTTGTAACCAAAGTGCTGAGTGCTGATGCTCCCCATGTCTATCACTCAGGCTTTGATGTAGGCCTACATGACCCGCTGTGTATACAGATGTTCCAATCTCACGATAAGGTAGCTCCTTTACTGGGTCATGAAAGGTTTAGCCTACATATCTGTAACTCCCACCATGCTCTTGTCATGATAAAGACAGGCTCATCGCTTACAGCAATGCCACGTCTTTTATCTCTTTTTCTCTCTATTCTATGTTTCTTTTTTTAGATTTTCTTAAACTCAATTTATAGTAACATTGTAGAGAGGAAATCAGTGACTAATGAATGTGCATGTGTTATTAGCAAAATGGCTCATTGACCTCCAAGACACAGCCAGCAGTCCCATACAAGTGTACCCTTGTACTGTAAACAGTACGGCCCTTTACATTCGGGTAGCTTGGAGAATGGCATATATTCAAAAAAGAAAATATGGCTTGTATTAACCACCCAGAATCGCCGTTCACTTGGCCGTCATCTAACTCCGCCGATGGAGTAACTTACTGATTACAGACTGTATTGAATACTGCGGTGCATTACTTGATTAAAACATCTTTCTGGGAAGATATAAGTGTAGCATGCGCTGATGTAATGTACACAACTAATTACAGACGTTAAGCCTGATATAAGGGATGGGGGCTACATGAAGAGGTGGGGGTGACCCACATGTCTTCTATAGATGTTAGTGTATTAGCGTACTCTAGATAGAGCTAAAAGGACCCATTTTATTTCAGACCTCTTTACAGATTTGGGAAAACTACCGTAGAGAGAATTTATAAATTAAAAGTGTCATTTTCAATGTTTTACGGTAAATGTGGTTTCCTACTATAGAGAGAGACGCTAAGCAGTATGTTTACACATTGAATTTTTGAGCTCAGTTTTACCTTGGTTTTATGCTAATCTAAATCTGTGTTTTTGATTCCCAGCAAAACCTATGTGATTCAGGGAAATGCTGTCCACACACATTGGTTTAATATCTTTGGAGCATGAATGAGCATGTCAATTCTTTTCAGGCATTTCTGCAGTGTTATATGGGCAAAAATGCAGAAAAAAATGCAGAAAAATAAATGTTGCAAAAACACATTAAAAACAAGTAAAAATGCAGGTTTTCTCCTGTTAAGAGATCTGGATTTACTATGGATATGGAATTAACTATGACACAGACCCACTAAGGAGAATGTGGTGGTGAAAGATGCACCAAGGCCTCCTTCAGACATTCGTCATTTTTCACATACAGAAAAAAATAGCATTCTTGAAACTTGAACAGTGTTTTGGTTCCAATTTCATCTATGTTTGATTGGTGTCAGTTTTTACTATCAGTATTTTATTGATGATTTCACATATGAAGACAAAGCTTCTCCTGTATCTTACAATATTAATCATGGACAGTAGACGAGTTGTACACGAAAAGCCTTTTATAGGTAAGAAATCCACACAAAAAAAGGACATGTGAGTAGAACCATAGACTTTAAAGGGAACCAAGCACCAGTATTTTTGTCTACTATGTAAAGCCAGTGTCATACTGGAGCTAGCATTCTAAAAGCAATCAAACCTTTCGCTTGAATATTCAATGCTTGATTGTAGAAAAAAACGTCTGTACACTTGCAGAAATGTGTGCAGAACTTGACTGACGGGTGCATCAGGGAGAGCCTTTGTGGCCTGGGTCCTCTCATAGATCTTCCGCCTCCAGGCTTGCCCGCCTTTCTTTATTTAAATTTTGCGCCACGCCGCCATTCCTGCTTATGTCAGTGCTTGTGCATTGGAATTGTAATAGTGACGTCATTAAAATGGCGCAAACGTGTACCAATACAATGTTCTTGTGCTGAGATAATCTTGTATATGTGTTCCTGCTATATACTGTGTAATGGGTGTTTCTGACTGTACAGGGACATGGTCTGATCATAACACATCTCCTGCGCTGAGATAATCTTATGTATGTAAGAGTATCTCAGCATAGGAAAAACATTTATTAGACACTTACAATTGTGCAAATTATTATTATTATTATTATTATTATTCCAAGATCTATTGATTAAAGACAACTTTAAAATTAACTTTTTGTGTGGGATAACCCCTTTAATGGCAGCCTCCCTCAATGTACATTACTATTATGGCTCGTTTGGTTTGTGACACAGTAGGGATCCCAGGAGCTGGTCCTTCACTTAGGGTACCGTCACACTTGGCGACACACCAGCGATCCCGACAATGATACGACCTGTTAGGGACTGCTGGTGCGTTGCTATGTGGTCGCTGGTGAGATGTCAAACAGTCAGATCTCACCAGCGACGCAGCAACGATCCAGAATGATATGGAGGTCATTGGGACCCTATTTCTCAGACCTCTAGTATTGAGGTCGTTGGTCGTTGTCCCTGTCAAACACACCGATGCATGCTGCCCAGCAGGACACCAATGATCAAAAAATGGTCCAGGCGACTCTGACACGACCAGTGATCTCACAGCGGGGGCCTGGTCACTGCTAAGTGTCAAACATAGCGAGGTCGCTGACGAGGTCGCTATTGCGTCACCAAACTTGTCACTCAGCAGCGATCTCGCTAGCGATCTCGCTTAGTGTGACGGGGGCTTAATCAGACAACGATGGTATATATGATTTTGGTGGGAACTTTACTGAACGCCAAAATAAATACATTAAGTTAGCCAAAACCCTTTTTTTAATTTCAGTTTATACATTAACTGAAGATAGAAGGAATGTCTGGTAGTCAGCTGTCTTAAGCCTGGGAATCCTTGTACTATTCCATGCAAATTATTTATAAATACTGTAAATTACAAAGTTTTCTAAAATATTCTTGTTTGGCAATATAGGCAAAAACAAGAGAAAACAGAGAAGTGGGTACGTCACTAATGGGAAACTCTGCTGCAGTGTTTGCAATCAGGGAGCCTTTCAGTTCATCTAATGAAGATTTGTAATGTATGTTCATTCTGCTGCCTGCCTAGTCCTGCAGTACCATGTCATACTTTGTAGATGGGATAGCTTTTCTTTTTTGTTTTAGCCTATAAATGAAGTATAGTTGTCCCTGACTAACTGGCTACAAGGATCCTTTGATTTGTCCTGCTCTAATTTCAATCATATGTCCTGATCAGGGTCCCAAGCCAAACATTGACCCCCATACTCATTAGACTAACGTCAACCAAACCTGCAGATTGGCTGGATCGGATGAATTTCTAATATGTATGAGTCCTGACTCTTCCCTGTCATCTTCCACCATGTCCAATTTTGGACAATCATAGTTATGACCATTCTGTTTACATCTAATCAGCAGAGAGTTCAAAAAAATCTTGAAGGAAAGCGGCCCCCTGCTTAGAATGTCTGTCAATGTAATTCTGTCAGGATAAGATTCCACATCTCTACAGGGAGATGAGGTGCAGACAAGATTCAGAGGATGAAGGACAGAAATGCAAATTGTTCAGTGAAATGGGTCCTTCTACGGGATCTCAAGGCAATTTGAAGCAAAAATGTATGTATTTATTCATAAACAGAATGTATGGATAACAAGTAATGATGGACAAATACCCAGCAGTACCGTCTCCAAAATCTAAAACAAAATATACAGATACTGACTCGCGATTGGTTTATGTAGTTTTACTTTAATGGCCGCTTTACACGTCCCGATATCGTTGTCCAACAACGATAAAAAGTCACGTAGTTCGTGCGTTGGCTCCGATATCGTTCGTGCATTGTATGGTGTAAATGACCAATTCGATGCAAGAACGATGCCAAAACGATATCGGGGGGGGGGAGGGAATTGTGCAGTCTCTCCAACTGCCCGATATTGGATGGACAATCTGGCAGGATCGTGCTGTGTGACAGCCCAATAACGATTTGGAGCACAACTTCCCCTATTCACTCCCATGTTAAATGGTCGTTCCTGGGTCACTCATACGAGGGGGCGTAAACATCGCAGTTGCGTTGCATGCCGATATCTCCCTGTGATCAGCTCCTATGTGATCTTGGATTACTGCCAAAAATGTGCGCGCTCCCGTGCCGTTGTATCTAATATCGGGACGATATTGGGACATGTAAAGCGGCCATTAAGGGGAACAGGTTACTAGATTCATGTTGTTCAAGCAACAGGTAACAAGAATCAGATTGGCTGCACAATTGTTGCCAGGTGTATATTTAGCGGAAATCCATCTGTCCGACTTCTACAAGCTCCAGGTGATTGACAACTTTCCTACTAAGTGCATCACCTGAAGCGGTATAGGGAGAGGCATACAGGGCCAGACTAGTCAAGTCTCTACCATAGGGAGCAGTCAGACTGCTGTACAACTTGGATAACGAGTGCATCACAATGCTTGGATTGGCCGGAGGCTCTCCTGACTCAAGCATGACAGCTGCATAGAAATACATGCAGTCATGCTCAAGTCAGGAATGCTGCTAACCAGTCCGATTTTGTGACGTGATCATCGTCTGAGTTGCACGGTCGTCTGACTGCTCCCTATGGTTCTAGCCAGTACTACTAACTATATTTTGTTAATAAACCAAAATAAAAAAATGGTGCACTCACCCGTATCGACTTTTGCACTAAAGTTTATTGCGGTGGCATATTTATATGGTGCAGGGAGGGAGGGAGGTGGGTGAGGGTGGCGAGTAAGTTCGCGCCGACTTTGCGCTTCCACTGGTCCTAGATAGTCGATATGGGTGAGTGCACCATTTCTTTATTTTGGTTTATTACCTACATTTGCCTGCTTAGGATAGCACCCCGTGACTATAGTACTTTTTTAAATTGCCAATCATTTGCCCAGAGTAACTATAGAGCGGGCTCATACATGAGTGGTGCCCGGAGTCTATCTACAGGACTTTCTAACTATATTTTGTTTGGGGCTAAGCTTTTTTCCTTGTGGAGAGTGACATGTCAGATCTTGAATGCCAGTAATGAGGAGACTTAAAAGCCGCAATGCTTCTCTAGGAAATAAAATAGGCAAATTGTCTCAGCAGAGAGGAAGAAGACAAACTCTAGTGCCACTTATTGGAAATAGCAATCATAAAAGTCAATATATACTTCCAATAGGTGGCACTAGAGTTTGTCTTCTACGTCTCTGAAGAGACAATTTAGATTTTCTCTGAAATGCAGAAATGTTTTAGAGAAAATTGATACCTTGCACAATCATGGGTTATGCTGAGATTCATATTGCCAGGGGTTTTGGCAGAATGAATCGAATGGCAGGTACCCTTTAATACAACATTGCACAAATAGAGACCAAGTATCCTCGTATTTGTCAGTATGTGTTAATCTAATCCACCATGTGTCTATGGGAAGATTTGTTTTATAGACTGCATTGTCAAAAATGGACAAAACTAATAACCACATAACCTAATACCTGGAATGTAACAGCCATGATTGCATCTCTTTTGGTAAGTATGGACAGACAGAAAAGCTTCACTGCTACTTACACAGTTGACCAAAGCCTAAGAAACTAAAAAGAAGGCGCACGTCCTAATGGTAAATAAGCAGTGGGGTCATGTAATCATTGTCTTCTGACCTGGTCAGGCTGCCTGGAATTCCTACGTGTCAGCTCACAGCTCTCACATACACAGGGGTATCGTTTCTCCTGTAAATGTATAGCCAGAACCCTAGTATCAGAACACCTGACCGTCTTCGGATCCCGCGCTAACATTCCCAGACGGACAGTCACATATTCTCATTGTGTGGTGTGGTAATAAATTCAATGTGGCTCCAGCAAAACCGCAGGGTCCACAAAAGAGGAAGTTCCCTTCTGACTTTTTGCATAATATGATTCTCACAGTACAGAGAAACCTTCCAGAATTTACTTATCTCATGCAGATCTAGCATGACTAGCATCAAGCTCAAGTGAAGTAAAAATTAATATATTCCTTATACAGGGTGGGCCATTTATATGGATACACCTAAATAAAATGGGAATGGTGGTGGTATCAACTTCCTGTTTGTGGCACATTAGTATATGGGAGGGGAAAGCTTTTCCAGATGGGTGGTGACCATGGTGGCCATTTTGAAGTCGGCCATTTTGGATCCAACTTTAGTTTTTTCAACTGGAAGAGGGTCATGTGACACATCAAACTTATTGAGAATTTCAGATGAAAAACAATGTTGTGCTTGGTTTTAACGTAACTCTATTCTTTCATGAGTTATTTACAAGTTTATGACCACTTATAAAATATGTTCAAAGTGCTGCCCATTGTGTTGGATTATCAATGCCAACTCTCTTCTCCCACTCTTGACACACTGATAGCAACACCGCAGAAGAAATGATAGCACAGGCTTCCAGTATCTGTTATTTCAGATGCTGCAACATCTCGTATCTTCACAGCATAGACAATTCCTTCAGATGAGTGATGAGGCAAACTTTTTTGTCAATCGTGAAGTTAACAAACAAAAACACCGCTATTGGTCTGACACTAACCCACAGTGGATAGATTCCTCCAAGACTGTTGGAACACAAAAATTGATGGTATGGTGTGGAATATGGGGTACAAAGATAGTGGGGCCATTCTTCATCAATTCAAACCTCAATGCCACTGGATATCTGAAATTGCTACATGATTCAGAAATCCAGTGGCATTGAGGCTTCCACTGTAAGTAAGGTTGGATCCAAAATGGCCAACTTCAAAATGGCCGCCATGGTCACCACCCATCGGGAAAAGTTTTCCCCTCCCATATACTAATGTGCCACAAACAGGAAGTTGATATCACCAACCATTCCCATTTTATTTAGGTGCATCCATATAAATGGCCCACCCTGTAGTTATTCCCTTTTAGATGTATGACACCAGCATAACCTGTAGCATTGGACAGTGTGATGTCTGAAGATATCAAAATAAGAAGGCTATCTCGACAGACTAAGAACAAACCGCTCCGATAGGCAGAACCCTGATAAACCCTGACACCCTTTAACCACTATAGAGGGATCTGCATTTACAAAAGGGTTAAGGAGATTACTGCCTATGGAAGGGCAGAAGTCCAGAGATATTATAGCCAAGCAGACTCAAGAGCCGATAGGTAAGGAAAAGGACAAAATCAGGATCCAATAGTGTAGTCAGGGAGCCAGGTCAAAACAAAGATGACAGCAAAGTACAAAATTGTGAGGCAGGAAAAGTATCCAAAAAACAGGCCGAGGTAAAACAGGACAACTCAATTCTAGACAGGAAACTATGCAGGTGAAACAAAAACTACTTCTGGCAGCTTGCAGCACAAAGCTGAAGGCATTAGTAGTGTGTGGTGCTTTCCAATAGGCTGCAACCCAGGAGTAATGACTTTAGCTAAGCAGCACGCACAGACCCATCCATTCTCTCAGTCTGTCAAGCAATGCAGGTCCCAACCACTCTAACATGATGAGGAGAACCTGCGCTCAGGGATTCTGGTTCTGATTTCTCCATCACCAGCACCACCTACAGTTTGAATATGGCAGTGCCTGGTAACAAAAACAGGTGTAGATGAGGCAAGCTATGTTTGGGATGTGACAGACAGAGAATAAATTGTCAATGAGCTGCTCATCTAACTTTTTGTAACCTTAACCACTTGCAGTTGAGTTGAGATGCCCATAATTAAGGTCCATTTAAATGCACAACTATCGTTAACTTAATCACGATAATCATGCAATCTAAATAGGCTGCTGATCACCCAACATACGAGCCAAACACTGAGTTGAGTTTAAAGATCTTTTTATTTTGCACAAGGACGATGCGCTGCCGAGAATAATGGCAGCCTATGCACAATGAACGATGGTCTCATTGTGTAAACAAGCCATTAAAAGCCCACCAATCAGAAAATTATTTGATGATTGGAGGTCGTTTAGTGCTTCCAGTTGTAAGGTGTAAACGTCCTCAGATCTTGTCAAAACAAGGTGTATGGGGACCTCCCAATTTCGCCCAGGAAGATGATGTCAGGAGGGCAGAAGAATCGGACATAGTAAGTTACAACAAATGTAATTTTGCTGGGAGATAAGACATCACAAGAGGTGCCAGGCAGTAGTTTACCCAGCTCCTTAAAGTGAAACCACATGCATGTTGCCAGTTGAATATAAATGTGTATGGAGGTAGATAAAGAGAGCCAAGAAAGTATGAGCACCTTTTTTTGGGTGAAGAAAGAAGAGTAGAATTAGGAAACTCTTCTGAAGAACCTGCAAACTTCACTTAGCTGGTTCCCTGGTTAAATTTGAACCCATAGCATGAATGATGCCACCCTATAACTTTCCAAGTGCAAATTATCACGATGAGCAAAGGAAATCAATATCATTTGCAGATGGGTGACAGTCTTTTGGCTCTATTGGTATTCTTGGGTACCACTATCGGCAATGTGGACACCTCAACCTTTACAGTGTTTGTTCAAAAAGACAAAGGGCATTTATTAAACAAAGAAAAAATGAACATATAAATGAATGCACTGTTAATTTTAAAGTAATGTATTATGTCTGCAAAGTAATTCAACTGAACTATAACAGAGCTGTGTGCGGATACACTAACCAATTAGTGTTAGAAACCTGAACTTCAGCTGCCTATTTTCGGCCTTGGATTTTCAGAATAATCCACAACGTATCTAATTTTGATAAATGTGTGCCTGAAGAAGCCTTATTATATGTCTTTTCAATAAGTAAGCAATTACATGTGGACATCCGTCTCTTACAGGCCATGCTGAGTTATAGCTAAACAGGTGGAAATCCTTTAAGTAATGGTAATAGGTCTAGGTCTTGCTATAAGTGGTTTTTCCATTAACTCATCACCTTGTCCACAGGATTTATGTCTTTAAAACCCTTGACCTTAGATGAACAACTTCCAACTACCTGCTCAAGGTATTTTGTTACAGACCACAACTTGGCTTTACACAGCTTGAGCCATGAAGTACATTGTGCAGAGAACTTCTAGTTCTCTTAAAGAACTCCCATGTATCATCCTGACACCAGATCATTGCTAGAAGCCATTCAAATATATTTTCAGGTATAAATAATGGGTGCTTAATCCGCCATGCTTAAATTTGAATGTGAGATACCACGTCCAAACAAACAAAGGAAGTGACCTTGAGTTTTACTGAAATCCTTTCACATTTATTAACTTACAGGTGCAACCACAATGTATAACAATGGAAGTAAAAATCAGATTTAAAGGGGCTTCTCAACTTCATTAATATGGGCATGAAAGTAGTTGAATGTTGAATAAAATGGTACCTTGATCCGATGTATTATTCCTGAGAAATCCATGTTTTTCCTATAAATCAATTGTTAAAGGGATCCTGTCACCTCCAGAACGCCTCCTAAGCTATCAAAACATGTCTCTGCACCATCCTATCACTAATCTCACACTCCTTTTGTCTCCCAAAAGCATCCTGTGAAAGTAGATAAAAATGTTTTAATACTTACTCATTAGTGATTATAATTAGCAGGGGCTATATTCATTAGTCACCAGGGCGGGCTGTTTTGCAGGCTCCAGGATCCTCCCTCTCTCTATCTGTGTGCTTTGCTTGTGCAGGCTTTACCCTTCCCCCTCTCTATCACTCACAGAATGCAAATCATTAGTCCTGCCTTCAGCTCCACATCACAGCAGCACAGATAGAGAGAGGGTGGATCCTGGAGCTGCAAAACAGCCCGCCCTGGTGACTAAAGAACATAGCCCCTGCTAATTATAATCACTAATGAGTAAGTATTAAAACATTTTTCTCCACTTTCACAGGATGCTTTTCGGAGACAAAAGGAGTGTGAGATTAGTGATGGGATGCTGCAGGGACACGTTTTGATAGCTTAGGTGTTCTGGAGGTGACAGGATCCCTTTAAGAGCTATAGGCTGTGCTCTGTGAATCTGCCTCCAGAGGTTATTTTAAGTTAAAGAGGGTGTTACCAGTGTGACATGGGTAGGACAGACTGAAAGTCATTACATGTCTCACACGCTTTCATTTAAAATACGTCCTGGAGGCAGATTCTCATGCAGACCTGTATCTTACCTATAAATCTTATGATCCATACCACAAAGTTTATTGTTTTAACCCTTTATTAGACCTTTAAACAGTTAAATTAATACTTATTCATGTCATTGTATTTACCTTTGCTAGCAACAGGGGTCATTGCATAGTATAGACCAATATCAGAAGCATTGCACAAGTATGACACTGGTCTGAACTTTTTGTATTCTAGAGCACATTGAACCTTGTCAGGTATGCCTTGAGGCAGGAGAGTGGTGCGCTCCTGAAGAAAGATTTTGAGAAAACCATTTAACTTCTAGCCTAGCTTAATATTGACACATTTTTAAGCTGTAGGATATAGGCCTTTTCCTCCATACTATTTGTTTTACTTGACATACAGCTGCATCTCAATGAATTAGAATATCAAAAAGTTTTCTTTCCAGTAATTCAATACAAAAAATGAAATGCATATATTATATAGAGTCATTACAGAGTGATCTATTTCAAGTGTTTATTTCTGTAAATGTTGATGATTATGGCTTACAGCCAATGAAAATCCAAAGGTATCTCAGAAAATTAAAGTAGGGAAGATGAAGGGGTAAATATTGCACTGCCGTATTTCACAAGACATCAAAGGGTGAATATAATATTGATTTATTAGTTAACACGTTTCAGGGCTCCTTGAAACATACTGAAACATGGCAATATGATATTGATTTGTCCTGAAGAAGGGGCCAGGGAGCCTTGAAACGCATTGACTAATACATATATTTACCCTTTGATGTCTTGTGGAATACAGCAGCGCGGTTTTTAACCCTTCATCCTTCCTACTCTATATGCACTACGCTGAGGACTGCAGTGGCTGTGATCTGCTTTTATAGTGGTTGTGACTCTCACAACCACACAAGGTGAAGCCTCTGATACCTATTTAGGAAATATTTTATCTCTCAGACCCTTCATCCTACCTACTCTATATGCACCACACTGGGGACTGCAGCTGCAGTTCTATGCTTTTATGGTGGTTGTGACTCTCACAACCACACAAGGTGAAGCTTTTTCTGAGAAAATGAACTTCAGGTTTTCATTGGCTGTAAGCCATAATCATCAACATTAACATAAATAAACTCTTGAAATAGATCACTCTGTTTGCAATGGCTCGATTATATATAGGCATTTCACTTTATGTGTTGGATTACTGATATAAATTAACTTTTGATATTATAATTCATCGAGATGTACCTTTAGATTTACAATGCTAATGAACAATAAAAGGACACAATGTACAGTATATTCATAAATATGTCTCCTTCCTAATGTTAAGACATCGCGTGTGTGGGGGAGGATAGAAGACAATTACCGTAACTATCCCTAGTTCTGTAATTGAAGCTAAGGAATGAATGTGTAAGGTTAGTGTTACTCTTAAAGTAACTGTATATATTGCCAATAGCACTGTGGTGTGAATGACCCATGATGGGAGCAATTACCCCACTATCTCTTATCTCTTCTTTACAGATTCCCTGGCTTGGATAAGCACCACTGATCAGCAGTAAAAACGTAGGGCTTTTGAAGGCCCACATTCATTACACTGCTAACTGGAGATACTGTCTCAACCCATGTCTTAGGCTGCTTTCACATTGCGTTTTGTGAGGATCCGTAGCTGTCCATTTTAAAATGGACAGCCACGGATCCTATTTGGCCCCCATGTTATCCTATGGGGATCGGATCGGATTTGGCCTAATTGCCATCCGATTTTGTCAGATCCGATTTGTGTCTGATTTTTTACTGTACCCAAACTTGGAGACTGCTCTGATTTTAGGCACAGCAAAAAAATCGGGCACAAATTGGATTCCACAAAATCAGTTGGCAATTAGGTGTTCCGACAGCTGTGGGGATGTTTAACAAATGTATAAGTGTAAAGCATCCCAAGACTATGTGAAGTTCTATGTGTATGGGGGGAATAGGTGAGGTACATGTACCAGTCTACCCGCATCTGCTGTCCATATAGACTTATTTTGTAAAGTGTGAAATGTTCTTGATCTTTGTTCTGCTGCTGTAATACTGTAATTTCCTCCGGGATCAATAAAGTTTATCTTATCTTATCTTATCTGATCCGATCCTTGGCCATTAACATGGGGGCCTATGGAGCACGGGTCCGAGAAAACACAGGATCGTTTCTTGGACCCAATTTTAGTGTACTGAGCATGCTCAGTACACTAAAACTGCTACTAACCATCTAATTTCACTTCCGCAATTTATATACCTACATCGCAGAAGTGAAATTTAGTAAAAGAAAGGGTTTAAAACAAAAAATATGTATTCTCACCTTTCCAGCGATCCTCCGATGCCTCCAGCAAAGTCCGGGTGATAGGACCTGCGGTAAAGTCACAACCCGATCAGCTGATCGGGTCACATGACCGGTAACCACAGTAACTGCGGTCATGTGACCCGATGACGCTGCTGGGTTGTGACGTAACGGCAGGTCCTGTAGACACCCGGAGCTTGCTGGAGGCACCAGAGGATCGCTGGAAAGGTGAGAATACATATTTTTTGTTTTAAACCCTTTCTTTTACTAAATTTAACTTCCGCAATGTATATTATACATTGCGGAAGTGAAAGTGCCCGCTGCTTCCTCAGCTGGTTTTTCTGTCTCCTGGTGGCGCGATAATCACGGCCCCGGACACAGAAATAGGTCACCTCCTGTGGTGTCTGTTCCTGTCCATGGGGTCCTACAAAAAGTACGATCCCACGGACAGGAAAAAAACGCTATGTGAAACCAGCCTTAGCCACATTAACAATATGTTTATGGTTTTATAGATCAAGTCTAAGTACTATAAGGATCAATGCTTTGTCCTCTTAGTCTAGAAGTCAAGTTTAATTTCAGTTATCATAAAGATCACGCTACGGTATAGTAAACCATAGTTCACTTGTAAAAACAAGGGAATCTCTAGGCTTCTTTTTGTATAAAAGGTGAATCAAAGGATAAAATCGGCAATCATAAGGATCTAATTCTTACAGCAGCAAAACTGTTAGTTGATCCGGTCACGGAATCTCCAAAATGGCAGAACTTGTAGGATATTAGAACTATGCAATTGTTAATAGCTATCAAAATTGGTCCAAGCAAGGGCAACTGTAAGTGCAACACTGTAAGGGTTGCCCAAGGCTCACTAATGCATTTGGAGAGGATAGGCTTGTCTAACTGGTTTGAACCCACAAAGGAGCTTCTGTATTCTTTTTTTTTTTATTTTTTTTTTAACCATTTAAATTTTTATTAATACAGATGCAGTTACATCGTCAAGTTTCAAACAACAATAATAAAACAGTGGTGGGGAAAATGAAAAGGGGGGGGGGGGGGAAAGGGTAGGCAAAACAACTAAGCTGTATGGATTGTTCATCAAAGGTTCAACACAAACAAAGGTTTAGACATGAGCCGTATGGTACAAAAGTAGCATTAGATAAGAGAAACTCTATATCATAACATACAAGAAAATAAAGATAACATTAAGCAAGTATTGTCATCAGGGTGAGGATGATGAGAAGTGTAAAGCAGCTGCGATGGGGGATGACACCCACGGGTCCCACCACGTCAAAACCTTGTTTTTTTTGGATAGGGAGTCTGCAGCTGTAGTCTCATGGCAGTAGTGAAGATTAAGTTTGGCTATAAGCTCTGCTCTGGAAGGGATCGACTGCAATTTCCAGTGACTAGCTAAGCATTGCCTGGCCGCTACTAAAATATTGGAAATTATTGGTTGTAGGGGGGAGGGATAGTCTATCAGTGAAACACCCAGAACTGCCAGCTGTCTTGATAATTTGAAGGGTATATGGATGATTTCAGTAATCAGCACTTCAACTTGGGACCAGAAGGCAAGCACTTGTGGGCAATCCCACCAGACGTGGGCGATAGTGCCATTACTGCCGCAATTCTTCCAGCATAGCGGGGAGGAAGAAAGGTGGATCTTAGCTAGCTTAACAGGAGTAAGGTACCACTGAAGCTGAATTTTCTTTGATTGCTCAAGATGTCCCAGGCAGGAGGAAAATTTAGACGCGTGGGTCATAGCAAATTCCCAGTCTTGAGCTTCTGTATTCTTAACACTTTTCTTTAAAGGGGTTGCTCACTGTGACAATTTCATTCCATGAACCCTTTTAGAGCATCATTAAGGGGATCCCTTACTTGGAATATCACCTGCAACTTAGAGCGGGGAGTAACTAGTTATAAGCGGCTTTTATTCTGGATGACCTGGATCCTGTATGTTATTACAAGGATGGATATTAATTTGAATAGCTTCTGACAAAGTTAACTCAATAGTAGGAAGACAGTGGATTGTTGCTTACTGCATAGCCACACACCAATCACAGTGCTCATGCTAACCCCTGTGCACCACCAATAGCGCCTACAATGAGTAAATGAACATCAGAGCTACACCATGTAAGAAAACAATGGACCTAGTCTAGGCAATGTTCTGGGTCACATCAATCTGGATTTCAATGTTATTTTAACACATAGCACCTACAGTATCTATACATTGTTGCACAACAAGCAGTGGCATCAGGATAATATAAATTGTTTAGGAATGATTTCATGAAGATGACAAAGATTTCAAGGTGTTGATTTGGCCTCCAAATTCTCCAGATTATAAACCGATCAAGCATCTGTGGGATGTGCTGGAAATACCAGTTCAAGCTATGAAAGCTCTAATTTAGAGAACTAATATCTGCTAATGTCATAGTGTGAGATCAACAGGACTCCTTTAGAGATCATTAGTCTATGAACTAGGTAGCGGTCATTATGATATTGTTTCTCCAAACAGTATAGGGAGACAGCTTTTATTCCCTTAAGGCCCTGATATACACTAGACTAATGCCAATATTACATGGGAGAGTAGGCCGAGTAGCATTGTTTGGCCAACAGCCATCTATTGTGTATTGCCAGCTTTATGGCCTCTCAATAGTCACTAATAGCATTACCATCAGCAACGTTTTTTTAGGGTTTCCAATCATTGTCCTAATTTAGAAACTACAGCATGGACTGGACCTTTAAAGAATCCAGAGGGAAACCTTCACCATGTAGGCTCTCTCAAAATCTGCACTGGGCAGAACACAGAGATCGGTTTTGTCTGGAGTCTTCATTCAAAACATCAATGACTTAAAAATAATAAAAAAAAAACTTTAAAAAAGTACACACAGCCAATACAATAATGGAGTAATATGTGTTAGGAAGTGAGTAGGTTTGCCAACACATGTGATAACAATAGTTGGCTGTCGGCTGAACGATGGTTCGGCTGATAATTAAGCTGGCAGCAGTTTTTCCTGACTACTCCATATCCAGAAATGCTGCAGTGTTCTCAATGAGAGAGCTAAGGCCAGACTTCTAAAGACCCCTGACAATATCAGTGGGTTTGGCTGACTTTAGTCTTATGGGTATGGGATCCTTTAAAGTGAACCTGTCACCAGATTTTGGGTTTTTAAACCAAAAGCGCCACCTTCAGCAGCACCTGTGCTGCATTCTAAGGTGGCTATTATGCCACGACTGTCCCTGTACACTGAATAAATGACTTTTAAAAACTTCCCACCATGTATTATAATTACCTGTTTCCAGTCCGATGGGTTGGATTGCAGCTCGGTCCATCCCACTTCTCCTCACCATCTGACAGCCTCTTCTTCTGATGAATATCCAAATTGCGCGCCTTTGGGGAGGCTTCTCTGGATCACACAAGTGCGCTTTGCTCTCCCTACTGCAGGCAGAGCACAAATTCATCTACAAATGTGCAAACTGGATGAGGCTTTACACAAATTTCATCCCGGCTCTCAGGATAATATCTGCATTATTCACATAACCGGGTGAATCTTGCGCATGCGCAGTAACCTCGGCGGTTTGCACATGCGCAGATGAGTTTTAAGCTGTGCCCGCAGTAGGGCAGAGCACAGTGTGCTTGTGCGTTCCAGAAAAGCCTCGGTGCAGGCACGTGATTTGGTTATTAATCAGAAGAAGAGGCTGTCAAACAGCGAGGAGAGGCGGGACGGTCGGTGAGGAGAGGCAGGACTGACTGAGCTGCAATCAAACCCATTGGACTGAAAACAGGTAATTATAATACAGGATGAGAAGTTATTGAATATAATTTATTTGGCTTACAGGGGCAGTCAGGGTATAATAGTCACCATCTAAGAATGCAGCACAGCTGCTGCTAAAGGTGGCACTTTTAGTTTAAATCCTCCAAATCTAGTGACAGGTTCACTTTAATAGTGATATTCTAGGTTACAATAGTATTATTTCAGGCATCTATACACTCACAGGCATCTGGAATATACATCTGTTGTATCCTCAATTCTAAAAAGGTGCATGGGAACAGAGTGGCACTATTATCTTAACCCATTTGAACAAAGCATATAATTGGGCAAAGTGCCTAAATCAACACCTCATAATGATTACTAATGATGCGTTGGGAGGAATTCAGAGAGGGTACTCCATAGTATTCCATACCTTTCAAGCAAGTAAATCAGTTAGTCATATGGACGACTGAAGGTCTACTATGCCGGTGTGAGGACTGTAATCTAAGATCAATATTTAATAGATTTATAGTATGTAATTTATAGCTCTACATTATGTACTCAGTCACTAATTCACTGCTCAGTAGAGATGATCTGCAGGGAGAACATTTCCTAAGTATTCAATGAATTTGCAAAATTAAGAACATTTTTTGAACACAGAACTTCTGATAGTCTACTACTGATTCAAAGGTGACACATTATTGAGGAGTTAACTCAGGAACATCTACCAATTTTATACTTGGAGATGTCATCTCTAAATGGGTAATATGGTTAATGATATTTATGGCTTTGCCAATGTGCTTTAAATATCTGGTGTGGGACTGTCTATCAGCTGATCGTGGCCATTACAATAGTTTTGTGGAGGAGAATGAGAAGAGTACAAGCTGTTGATTTGCCTACTTCTCTAGCTTAGGTCTGTTGTCGTTACAGAAGCGGCAAATAAGCCATAATTATATTTTGTCTGAATTCCTATTTTTTTTTATTTTTGTGGTGCAAATGGAGTATATGAATCTCTACCAAATGATCACTGGATCCAATGGAGTCAAGTCAATACTTCTCAGCCACTGAAATTCATCAATCATGTCATCTTATAGGAAAGGTTCAAAAGGGATTTTCTACAGAACACATCAAGGAGATTCACAATTGCCAAACTGAATCATGTAGATTTTGTTTAAGATGTTCCTGCAGAAATCAACTGGTCTAGGTCTATAAAAGAACATTGTACTCACCTCACCAAGCCCCTCGTGCTGCTATGATGATCCTTGCCCAGGTGGCCCTTCCCTGGTCTCCCGCCAGTCTCTTCCTGGTCTAATGCCTGTCTCTTCCTTGGTCCCCTGTTAGTCTTTTCTCTAGTCCTCGCCAGTCTCCGATCTGGTCCCCTGGAGTCTCTCCCTGGTCCCTACCAGTTACTTCCATTGTCCACCGACAGTCTATTCACGATTATCCACCAGTCTCTTCAGTGGACCCCAGCCAGTCTTCATCCTGGTCCACTGTTAGTCTTTTCTCTAGTCCTCCGCCAGTCTCTGATCTGGTCCCCCTAGAGTTTCTTCCCCTGTCCCCTGCCAGTTTCTTCCTTTGTCCACCGACAGTCTATTCCACGATTATCCACCAGTCTCTTCAGTGGACCCCAGCCAGTCTCCATCCTGGTCCCCTGCAAGTCTGCACCCTGTTTTCCCACAAGTCTCTTCACTAATCAAGTGCCAGTCTCTTCCCTTATTCTCCAGGAATCTATTCTGTGGTTCCCTGCCAGACTCTTCCATGGCCCATGCCAATCTCTTCCATGGTCCCCCATAAGTCTCTTGACTGATATCCTGACAGCCTAGCCTCTTCCCTCGTCCCCCGCAAGTCTCTTCCCTAATCAAGTGCCAATCTCTTTCCTTATTCTCTGACAGTCTATTCTGTGGTTCCCTGCCAAACTCTTCCATGGTCCCCCATCAGTCTCTTGCCTGATGTTCTGGCACTCATGTCTCTTCCTTGGTCATCACATGAAATGAAGGAAGGTAGGTAAACAGAGACCAGCGAGGAAGCGGGGAATCCTTGCAACAAGAGCACCACAGGTTTAGAAAGAGAAGTATTATTTTCAGTGTTAATTTTCAGTGTTAATTTTGCTCCTCCACAGGTAATCTGCCACAAATCCCCTACACTAGGATATGACTGCAGATTATGACTTCCCATTTATAGTCTGTGGGGAAAATGTGCAACGTCAGTGGTCATTCTACAAAATAATGTAGAAACAAAGCACACGCCAATTCCTCTGCACACAAGTGAAGTCGTTATATCTATGGTGGTCATTCTGCAACAGAAGTTGACCCCATACAGAAATATAATCTCACACCATAGGTCAATATCCGAAGAATTATATGCAGAATGTATGACATCCACTTACCTCCTGCTGTATCCAATGTCACGTTTCTGTGAAATATCTGCCCCTGTAGATATTCACTAAGTGGTCCCTGGACTGATAGTTATCATTCTCAGAGCCAAAAGCATCCTCATCCTCAGTAGATACCCTGACAATTACTGGTGGCCAATAGGACTGGGATTATGGTACAGGTACACACTGGGTGCTCAATAGAGATTAAAAATAATTTATATATTCTATTAATTCTATAGCGCTTTCCATACATTAGATCGAAAGTAATCAAAATGTAATGTAGAGATAACTTTTCAATTAGTAAGGTAAATGCTGGTACCTGTAGTTCCACAACTTCTATCAAACAAATGCAAATATAACAGAAATAACATCTGACATTTACCTGCCCAGCTCCTTGCCCACCACACTGTAGTGGTCAGTGAAGGGGTCAGTCCTCAGGACAGTCTGAGTGTGGGTGACCAGGCTGCTTTTATCCATCATCTCAAGTGCAAGTGTGCCAAATAGTCAGAAGTGAGCAGGAACAGTCAGAAATCCAGAATTGTCCACACTGAGGAGAAAGAAGGTGCCCAGGCTGCGCCTATAGAGCCCTCACTGCAGCCTGTCACTAGGGAATGCCGGGGACATGATCAGGAGCTGCACGGTGTCCTGTCGGGTGTACACAGCCTCCGGAGCTGCGCTCACACTGCAGCCTTCCTCCTCCACAGCTGTCTGTGTCTATATAGAACGTGCAGTATGTGCGGGGACTCCGCTCACAGCTGCCTGCGCCGCAGCCAATCACAGCAGACGGCTCCGCACAGCGCCCCCAGTGGCGGCTTTGGGAAATGCGGATTCCTGTGACAAGTTCATATTTCATCAATTAAAATGGTAGTAAAAATAATGTATATAAAAAGACGGTTGTAAATGTATAAATACAATTTATAATGACCATTTCTGTGAGCTGATTAAGTTGTTCAGATGATGACTGTTTTCCTAATACTTTTTTAGGATACACAATGATGGATCTTATCTTTAGGCTATGTTCTCACAGTGCATTTTTGCTGCGTTTTAGACCACAGTAAAAACGCCCTGTGTGCATACATACCCTAAGGCTAGGGTCACACTTGCAGATTTCCCCTGCATTTTTCACACATGTCATTTGTGAAAAACACATGGAAAAACGCATCCATAGACCCCCATGTAAAAAGTGCATGCCCCAATGCCAAAATCGCATGTCTCAGGGCCCTTTCACATCAGCGTTTTTTGAAATTCGCGGCAGATGCGGTGAAAAAAACGCATATGCCGCGTTTAACGCATAACCGCGACACTTGCGGCACACTTGCGGCAAGCCCCATGCAATGTCTATGGGGCTTGCGGTAAGGGTGCGGCAGGTGCGGCAAGTGCGGTTTTGGCACTTGCAGCAGGTGCGGGCGTGAAAAAAAATTAGGTCAGCCGCGTTTTTTTTTGCGGCCGCACCTGCCGCAAGTGCCAAAACCGCACTTGCTGCACCTGCCGCAAGTCCGCCTATGCATTGTATGGCGTTTACCGCAACCGCGCCGCAACCGTGCCGCAAGTGCAGCCGGTATGCGGTAATCGCGGCAGATGCGTTTTTTTCACCGCATCTGCCGCGATCTGACAAAACCGCTGATGTGAAAGGGCCCTTAAGGGCCATGCGTTTTTTGGATGCGTTTTTGCATGCGTTTTTAAGGGTGCCCCATTCCTATCAGCAAAAACGCAGCCCAAAAACGCAGGCTGGAAAACAGCACCTTAAAAAACGCATGCAAGCGCCACCCCCGGGCAGCAATGAAAACATGAATGTGACCGCGGCCTTAGGATCTTCATTACCTCCAATCCCTTCTCAGGTCAAGTTAATGGAGCCCAAGAACTAGCTGCAGCCCCTTTTTCTGAAGATATTCGGGTTCTGGACATAAGACATCCACCAGGGCTGCTAACTTGACTTTTTATTTTTTCTGGACATCTTACGGACATGTCACGGACAGACAATGGTTTTTTACGGACACATAGGTGCTCCATGTCTACACCTTGCTGTTCTGATATGAAGACATCAGCTCTATTCACTATAAACTGTAAAATGATAATAATAGCCAAAATAACCAGTATGTTTTCTCAGCCCAACAATATGGCCACTCTGTTGGTCTAAACTGAGCTCTCACTCAGGCTGCTTTGCCTCTGTTTCATGGGAGATGTGCAGTGATTTGCAGTGGTCTGATCCAGGGATCTGGTCAGCTTCAGAGCGGCATTAACAGTCTCTAATACAGAGAGCAGGTGTGGAGCCCCTCTGGCGGGACGCCACAGGGAGGTACTGCACCCTAAAAAGAAGGTGTAGTATCTCCGTAGTCACAGGAGGAGGGGGAAACTACAGAGTCTGTACACAAAACCCACCCACAGACACCCTAGCATAGGGGACTGTAATTCAGTAGGTCCCAAGGGGGTGAAGCTTAGGAAAGCGGGAGACGTGAGTGACAGTTGGGAGACAGGCTAGTCAGACGATGACAGAGAGAGAGAACGGATGGACGCAGGGGACCCTGCTGTCCTGAGGAGAGGGTACCTCTAAGGGGCAGAGGTGACCCAGACACTCCAGGTCTGGTCGGAGCCATCTGGAGTGTCCAGGTCACACTGGTAAACTGGAACCGAGGCGGTTTTGATCAGGTTTATCCCAAACCGCAGACCAACGTATTGTGGGCCTTCATAAGGGAGCCACGACACCTACCAAGAAGCCTAATCTCTGTCCCGCAGCTAGGTCCAAGACGCCAAGAGGTAACAGTGACTTAAGGCAACAGACCTGGGGACTAGTAACCAGACTTCAGCGTGGGAGGGCAGAGAGCCATTGTGAACAGAGCCCGAGAAAGACACCTCTGACGGACTCTGTAATGAATCCTAAAATCTGTGGCTACTTGCACGGCAGTAGCACCTCCACTGCTCTCCACAAGGTCAGTGGATGCTTTGTGATGTCTGTCTATCAAGCATTGCTCCCACCCAGCCAGAATCCTGCGCCACACTGATGAGGGGGCAACAACCCCGAAACAGCTGTCTGTGGTTGCATACCTAGTCCATGGTAAACCCCTGGCCATATCTTCAAGCTCGCAAGGGCTGGATATTGACTTAAGGGCTACTAATACCCTGGGCTAGGTCCTTCCCTGGTGGGATAACTGGCTGGTGTCCATGTTGTAGACTCTTAACCGAGGCTCCATGGACTTCATCTGCATATTCAAATTCTAGGGAGCAATGCACCTTGGGTTTTACTGTGTTTGAGTGCTTTAACTGGTGCCTGCAGTGTTATCCTCCACTGGTCTCCACAAGGTCAGTGGATGCTTTGTGATGTCTGTCTATCAAGCATTGCTCCCACCCAGCCAGAATCCTGCGCCACACTGATGAGGGGCAACAACCCTGAAACAGCTGTCTGTGGTTGGATACCTAGTCCATGGTAAACCCCTGGCCATATCTTCAAGCTTGCAAGGGCTGGATAGTGACTTAAGGGCTACTAATACCCTGGGCTAGGTCCTTCCCTGGTGGGATAACTGGCTGGTGTCCATGTTGTAGACTCTTAACCAAGGCTCCATGGACTTCATCTGCATATTCAAATTCTAGGGAGCAATGCACCTTGGGTTTCACTGTGTTTGAGTGCTTTAACAGGTGCCTGCAGTGTTATCCTCCACTGGTCTCCACAAGGTCAGTGGATGCTTTGTGATGTCTGTCTATCAAGCATTGCTCCCACCCAGCCAGAATCCTGTGCCACACTGATGAGGGGGCAACAACCCTGAAACAGCTGTCTGTGGTTGGATACCTAGTCCATTGTAAACCCCTGGCCATATCTTCAAGCTCGCAAGGGCTGGATAGTGACTTAAGGGCTACTAATACCCTGGGCTAGGTCCTTCCCTGGTGGGATAACTGGCTGGTATTCATGTTGTAGACTCTTAACCAAGGCTCCATGGACTTCATCTGCATATTCAAATTCTAGGGAGCAATGCACCTTGGGTTTCACTGTGTTTGAGTGCTTTAACTGGTGCCCGCAGTGTTATCCTCCACTGGTCTCCACAAGGTCAGTGGATGCTTTGTGATGTCTGTCTATCAAGCATTACTCCCACCCAGCCAGAATCCTGCGCCCCACTGATGAGGGACAACAACCCCGAAACAGCTGTCTGTGGTTGGATACCTAGTCCATGGTAAACCCCTGGCCATATCTTCAAGCTCGCAAGGGCTGGATATTGACTTAAGGGCTACTAATACCCTGGGCTAGGTCCTTCCCTGGTGGGATAACTGGCTGGTGTCCATGTTGTAGACTCTTAACCGAGGCTCCATGGACTTCATCTGCATATTCAAATTCTAGGGAGCAATGCACCTTGGGTTTCACTGTGTTTGAGTGCTTTAACTGGTGCCCGCAGTGTTATCCTCCACTGGTCTCCACAAGGTCAGTGGATGCTTTGTGATGTACTTGCACGGCAGGCCAGATTGTCTTTGTACCTTTATCATCTGGTACCAGTAAAAGAACTGTTTGAGCTGGTTTAATCTCTGGTTTCATTTAATCCGTCGCCCAAAAGGCCTCTGCAGCACCACAGAGATTTGGACTACAACTCCCCTCATCCACCCCGCCGCACTGAGGAAAAGTTCTGCCTGTGGGGAGCTGTACTACCTCTGCTGCACCACACCATCACCTCAGCACCAGGCTGCAGCGCTGGTAACCATTTACCAGACACCACAGGTGACGTCATGTATAATCCCCCAATCATCATCCCCATCAGCCATTGACTGCCCAGGGCACGGAAGCGGGACCTGACCAGCCGTGATCCCCACCGAAGCCACCTTCCCGATGTCCGAGTAACCCCTTTCCTGCCGGCCCGACTCACAGGGGTGTAACAATCACGGTCACAGAGGTCATGACCAGGTCCGGGAAGGGACTACAATGACTACTTCAGCTAAATGTGTGTCCGAAGACGCATCACAGCACAGCACAGAGACCGCCAGGTCCCTACACTGCAATACACATCTCCGACCAAACAGAGGCCAGCAGCTGACGTTGACATATGTGTGATTGACGGCTCATGGCAGTGACATCATGCGTCTCCACAGCAGGCACGCCAACGTTAGCTGCCGGCCACTTCGTCAGCTACAGAAAATGATGACGTGGGATGTGGGGACTGGGGAAGGTGAGTATAATGTTATTTTTTATTAGAGGGAGAACATATAAACCAGGGAGGTTGCCCATGATAATGAAATATATACCATGAAGGGGGACAAATATGCAAGGAAGGGGGCCACGATGGGAGATGTCGCGCCTCGTGGCAGGAGTACTCAGAGCCGGGCCCTCTCTTTGTCCAAATCAGGGCTTTGGGGTGTCACGGCAACGTGACCCAGCTCCTTGGGCCCAGGCGCGGCAATAAAAAGGGGGTGAAAAACAAAGGAATTAAGAAATTTTATAAAATGTTCATGACGCACCCGTGGGTCGTGGCCAATGTGGCCAGCATTGTCGTTCAGACCTCTGGGGAGGATGATAATGGCGACAGCCAGGATGGTGAGCCCTCCACGGGTAGGGCTTTGACCCCAGGAGCAGGTGTAGGGAGGTAAGGTCAGGGCTAAATGCTCAGTCCTTCGGGCAGTTTCCACTGCCTGCTTGTAACAATCAGTGTGCGCAGTGTCCACAACACACTTACAAACACTAGCAACTCTGGCCCAGGAGGGGGAGCACAACCTGCTCTATTAAATACTCCAGCTCATGAGGAAGTAGCTCAGAACAGCTCAGGAGAACAGTGCAGAGAAGTTCAGCAGGGATCAGTGCTGTGAAGAGCACAGTTTAGAGCAAAGTGAGCTCAGTGCAGGCCTAGTGAGGGTCTGAGGAACAGGAGAACTACAGACTTAGGAACACGTCTGAAAGCTTCAGAGCAACCATTACTCGCCCCAGAGAAGCACACAGAACGGACACCGGATCCTACTGTGACTGACACACAGCACGGTGAATCCTGGAGCAGTGGGGTTTCTAGACGCCCACAGTACCAGTGCAAAGCAACACGGCGGGGTCAGCACAGCACAGAGGACTCAAGTTGCCTAGCCAAGTGGTACCAGCAGAACAGAGAGAGAGAGTGAGCAGTTCCAGCAGCTCAGCTAGAAGCAGCAGCCAGGACACACACACACAGAGCAGCACGAGGAAGCTGATGACCCGGACAGGGTGGGAGGAAAGCCTAGCCCCAGTACAGACTCCGTGGACTATAATCTGCAACAATATCTGCAGTAAAGCTTTGGAAAACAGCAAAACTGTGAGTCTGTGTATTGATTGCAACCTTTGCCCTACATCCAACAGCAGAGAGGTCCCACCTGAAGAGCTACAAGCCTTGTCAGCTCTGCACACAGGCTGGAAGAAAGCTGCAGCATCAGGAGAGAAGGAGAATTGCACCTTTTACTACAAAACGTGAGTGTGTTTCTTTAACCCCGTCTCCACTATCCCATCCATTTTAGACTTTACCATCACTGCCCCGGGGAATACAGTTCTACCCACTGGAACTATTCCATCTGTGCTGCCATTACACCATCCCCGGAGGTTCTGCAGCAGCGGCGGCCCCATCACAGGCCGCACATGGTGGGTGGCGTCACGATAGACTATTCTCCCCTGTAAATACACCCTTTTATTTGCCAGGGCCCGAGACACGGTCCGGACGAGGACCACCCGTGACTTCCCCAATAGCGGATGCGGACCGGTACCGAGTACCCTCGTCCCAGTGGGCTCGACAAACCTGGTGTCACGAACAGGATCTACCGTGCCCGTTAAAACGGGCAGCATGTGCCATGATTGATGTGAAAACCGTTTATGAACTGCGCCATCTGAACTGTATTTTTGAGAATCCGCCATCTTGGAGCGCGCGGCGCGCTGGAAAGAGAGGGAGCGGTACCTTGCATTGGCGCGAACCCAGCTTCCTCCCTTGGTGCTGACGACATCCGGCGGGGAAGAAGATCCCTGGTGCACCCCGGAACCTCCCATAGACATCCGGACGGAAGCGGAAGATGGAGGGCGGATATTAACTAAGGGGACCCAAGATGTCGCAGCCCGATGCACAAGGTGGCGATGGAGCAGCTGGTGGAGCTGCAGCGCCGGACCCAGTGATAGCACCCGGCGGTGCAGCGGCTCAAGGAACAGCACCCATCATGCCGTTCCTGATGCCGTATACTCCAGGGGCAATGTGGCTGCCCCAGTACTCCGGTGAGCCTAATACACTAACTGACTTTATGCTAAAGATAAAAGAGTATTATGTGATGTACCCCCTCACTGAAGCCCAGCGTGTAGGAATGATAATGGGACAGTTAATGGGCAATGCACGGCGTGAGGTTGCGTCCTGGCTGGACACAGATAAGGACACTGTAGAGCATCTAGCAGCTAGACTGAAAGCAACGTTTGAATCTGCTGCTGATACCCGGGCTAAGATCAGGTTCTTTGCATGCCACCAGAAGCCTAAACAGAGTGCCAGAGACTTTGCCTTGAACCTGCAGGAAGCACTCAGAGCCCTTAAACTGGCAGAACCTGCTTTAGTCCCGGGAGCTGATAAAATGCTACTTGACCAATTCATAGAGGGCCTCCATTCCCCTTCCCACCGAGGGCAGTTGAGCATGATACTACTGCAGAACCCTGACATGACATTTGCTGAGCTGAAAGATAGAGCTATTTGTCTGCAGCAGCTAGAAGAGCCCCGGGATCTAACATCTGTACCGGACACTGCAGCAGCACCTCAGCAGCCGGCAGCGCCAGCGACATCTGCAATGTCAGTGACTGCTGCTGAAATGGGGGAATCAATTTCAAATGCAGCCCTCAATCTAAAGCTAGATGCCCTGACAGACACCGTGATCTCTATGGCCAAGGTCATCAAGGAACTGCGAGAGTCAAAGCATGCGCCCATGATCAAGTTGGCGACCAGCAGAGAGGATGTCCCGTGGATGAGGCCCAGAAGATTCCCAGCAGCAAGAGGACGACCCAGCGATCGCTATCAACCGGATGGACAGCCCATTTGCCGCCATTGCCAGAAACCAGATCATCTTGCCCGGGAGTGTCCTTTAAACGCCGATTCCCTGGGCAGACGGGCCGCTCCCCAGGAATGAACACTCAAGGCCCTTCAGCCTGGTTTGACAGATTCGTGGGAGGACAGCCGGTGATCCCTATCGTGTTGGATGGCATTCCCTTTAGTACCTTGCTGGATACCGGATCCCAGATAACATCAATCCCACATGTTCTATATAAAAGGTACTGGGCTGATTCAGACATTACTAGTGCACCAGATGACTCTAACTTTCATGTATGGGCTAGTAATGGACAGTTAATACCAAAGGTTGGGTTTAGAGAAATGAATATTCAGGTTGGGAAGGTAGAATTGCAGAACCAGGGTGTTATAATCATAGATGTTAACCGGCGAGAACGTGAACCAGTGATGCTGATAGGAATGAATGTAATTGAGAAATGTTTTTCCGAAGTGTTAAGTGTTTTGCAGCAAATCGCCGAGACTGCCGGAACTGGACAACAGAGGCTTCTGCACAAAGAGATCAAAGCCTTGATGTGAAGCAACAGGTAGAAATCTCTGGAGGTGAGATTGGCAGTGTACGAGTAAGTGATCCAATACCCATTGTGATACCTCCCAAAACTGAAATGTTGGTATGGTGTAGAGCTGCAATAGGCATTAAAGGGCGAGACTATCAGGCCCTGGTAGAACCCGTGTACTCAAACAGCAGACCCACCATACTCACAGCGAGAGGAGTAGTTGACGTACACATTACGCCTATTAAACTGCGGAGAAGATGAGGTCACATTACCTAAGTATGCTACCATGGCTAAGTTGTACACGGTTGATAACAACAACATCACAGCCGTCGAGCCCTTGAACCCGTCAAGTCAGGCGGATGACAATGGCTCAGGAGAGAAGCTGGAGGATTGGTGCCAAAAGATGCATGTAGGTACCAGTTCTACACCTCCCCGTCACAAGCATGGAGTATACCGGGTAGTGAAAGAATATGAACAGATATTCAGTAAACATCCGTTAGACTTTGGGCAGATTAAAGGGTAGAGCACACTATACCCACAGGTAACCATCAGCCTATAAAAGAGAGGTATAGACCATTACCACCCGCTCACTACCAAACCACCAAAGACATGCTCAGAGAAATTAAATCTGCAGGGGTAATAAGAGACAGTTGCAGCCCCTGGCAGCACCTCTAGTGTTAGTTAAAAAGAAGGACGGGACCATGAGAATGTGCGTAGATTACCGGCAGATTAATTGCATCACACATAAGGACGCATACCCATTACCTAGGATTGAGGAGTCATTAGCTGCATTAAAATCTGCTAACTACTTTTCCACCCTTGATCTGACTATTGGTACTGGCAGGTTCCTGTAGCTGAGGCCGACAGAGAGAAGACAGTGTTTACTACGCCAATGGGCCTCTGTGAGTTCAATTGTATGCCTGTGACAACCATCCGCTGTGAAGCTGAGCTGCTGGTAAGGCAGCACCCCGAGAAACCCGAGACCCTTATCCCATATACAGGGATCTGGAATTATAGCGGAGCCCAGGGGGTAGCTGCCTATTATGAGCAACAGAGCAGGGAAGGTCGCCAGGGAAAAAATCAAGACCCGAAAAACAAAGTCAGAAGTCCGAGTCAAAACCGAGAGGGCAGCGAAGGTACAAAATCATCAGGCAGTAGCAGAGTCGAGAATCCAGGCAAGGTCAAGGGCAAAACCAAGAGGGCAGCTGAGGTACAAAATCAATAGGAAGAAGCAGAGTCAGAAATCCAGGCCAAGGTCAGAGACAAAACTAAACACACACTATATCACTGGGAACCAAAACTATATCTGGCGGCCTGCAAGACAGGCTCCAATGTATTTGAAGGGCGCGGTTACCTCCCATAGGCTGGAGCTCACAGCCTGATGACCTCATCCGGACCGCCCCTAGATCCAGGCCAGATGGAGATGCACGACTGGCTCCACCCACGCCACCTCTGACAGAAGAACGCAGGCTGCGCCTAACGGACACCTCTGCAGGGCCCGCTCCTCTGCGACCAACACCACCCAGAGGGGAAACACAGCGGCGCTCAACGACAGAGGCAGACGTCGCGGGAGCAGTTCCATATGAGGACAAGGTCCTCCTGTCACCGGTGCCACCAGCCGAAGGAATCCGCTCCTCCCAGCGGCCGAGGCAGGAACACCGGCCACCGAGTCCAATGGCAATGTGACAATGCCGTTCGGACTCTGCAACGCACCCGGGACCTTTCAACGCCTGATGGAAAGCTGTCTAGGACATATGAACTTTGAAACTGTCCTCCTGTACTTAGACGACGTCATAGTCTACTCCAAGACGTATGAGCAACATCTACAAGACCTGGCAGAAGTGTTCGAAGCTTTGTCCAAATATGGCATGAAAATCAAGCCGTCCAAGTGTCACCTTCTGAAGCCGAAGGTACAGTACCTGGGATATGTCATGAGTTCAGAGGGAGTAGCACCGGATCCTGATAAAGTCACAGTGATATGGGATTGGCCAAGACCTACGAATGTGAAAGAAGTGAGGCAATTCCTGGGCCTGGTAGGCTATTATAGAAGATTTATCAGCGGATTCACGAAGCTAGCAGCTCCCCTACAAGACTTCCTGGTAGGACAGTCAAGAAAGTCATCCCGTAATCCTCTGTTCCAGTGGAGTGAAGAGAAGGAAGACTCCTTCAATAAGCTGAAAAGTGCACTGACTGGAGAAGAGATTCTGGCATACCCTGATTACCATCAACCCTTCATTCTTTGCACGGATGCCAGCAACGTTGGACTGGGAGCAGTGTTATCATAGAAGCAAGGAGGCAAAGAGAGAGTTATTGCCTTTGCAAGTAGGAAGCTCCGGCCTACCGAAAGAAATCCCGAGAATTACAGCTCCTTCAAGTTAGAACTACTGGCAGTAGTTTGGGCTGTGTCAGAATGTTTTAAACATTACTTGGCAGGTGCAGAATTCACCATCTACACGGATAACAACCCGTTGACTCACCTGGATACAGCAAAACTAGGTGCTTTGGAGCAGCGATGGATAGCCCGGCTATCTAATTACCACTTTGTCATTAAATATCGGGCAGGCCGCAAGAATGGGAACGCAGATGCCTTATCACGGATGCCACACCTGAGAGATGAGGAAAAGGAACCGGAAGAGTTGGAAGAGATTAAACTACCGGCCTTTCATCGTTCAAAGGTAGAAGATTATCAACCCGGCGTCTACCAAAGAGAGCAGGAAGTAAACCTCAACCCGTTAAGACACCACGGATGGGCTGACACCCAAGATTCTGATCCAGCTGTGAAACTAGTGAAAGAACTGCTTACGCGACAAGGTGCAAACCCTGATCAGAATGCCCCAGCTGAGGCCGTACAGCTCTGGAAGGACAGAGGCAAGTTGTTCCTGTATCAAGGGAAGCTCTGCAGAAGGCATATCAATCCCAAAACACATGAACTGGTCTGGCAGATAATCGTGCCCAAGAGAGACATCAGAATGGTCTTCGAAGCCTACCATGACGGTGCAGGTCATTTCGGATGGAAGAAGTTAGAAGCAATCCTGAGAGAAAGATTCCATTGGATTGGCATGAGAAGATCCATTGAACTATGGTGCAGAAGATGTGCCGCATGCAACCTCAGAAGGAAAGATATACAGAAAGCTCCACTTCAGTCAATAATAACCAAGCAGCCACTCGAGCTAGTCGCATTAGACCACGTCAAGTTGTCACCAAGCCGGTCAGGTTATGTCTATGCCTTAACCATCGTGGACCATTACTCACGCTTCTTAGTGGTGGTACCTGTTAAAGATCTGACAGCAAAGACGGCAGCAAAAGCATTCCAGACGCATTTCTGTAGACCACATGGTTACCCAGAACAAGTCCTTGCAGACCAAGGTCCAGCTTTTGAATCAGAATTATTCAAGGAATTCTGCAATATGTACGGTTGTAAGAAGATGCACACCACAACGTATCATCCCCAAGCAAATGGTTTATGCGAGAATATGAATCATATTGTAATTGAACTGTTAAAGACATTACCAGAGTCAGAAAGAAACCAGTGGCCAGATAAATTACCCGATTTGGTAGACTTATACAACCATGTCCCCGTGAGTTCCACAAACTGCACTCCAGCCTACCTTATGCGTGCAAGACCCGGTAAGCTACCAATTGATCTAGAAATGGGAATTGAAAAACCAGATACAGAAGTAGAAGAAACAGATTGGGATACCAAACGTCAGAAACAGTATCAACAAGTACAAGAATGTGTAGAGAGAAACCTACAGCAAGCAAGAGCAAGACAAGAGAAGACTTTTAACAAACATGCTCAAGCAATGCCATTACAAGAAGGTGATCAAGTTCTCAAGAGAAAGAGACGGACTAACAAACTGGATAATCAGTGGGAAACCGTCCCATACACAGTCCTACCATCTAACCTAGACAATGTTAAAACCTGTTTGATAAGCAAAGATGAAGGAAGAACTTCAGCAATTGTATCTCGAGATCAGCTAAAATTGTGTCCTGAAGCACTGAAGACACCTGAACTAATAGAACCCGTACAGGTCCAACCTATCCAAGATACAGAAAAAGAAGGTGAAGTATTCCACACGGTACTAGGAGATTTCCCTAAAACATGGCCAAATTACCATGGAGCAGTTGTCGTACCAATGATTGCATTCCCTCCAATGGTGGACCCAAAACCAGAGCCCGTGTTACCAGAAGAAGACCCAAGACTAGAAGAACTGGAAGTAGAATCTGAAGAGGAAGAACAAATTCCTGGTCCTAGCGAACTTGCCAGTCCTGCAGTCAGATTATCATCTGTCATAGTACCAAGCACAACACGTAGGTACATACCCACTAATACTAGTAGTAAATAAGAAAAAAATGCGGCACTCACCGAGCAGGGCTTTTTTCTTTTTTATTTCAGAGTCCTCTGTACATAGATTCTCTGCGATGGGGGAGAGAGTGAGGAGACACACAGGTGACGGATTCCGTTTCGGAGCACCTGCCCCTTCTACGGACCTTGAGACAACAAGGTCCGTAGAAGGGGCAGGTGCTCCGAAACGGAATCCGTCACCTGTGTGTCTCCTCACTCCCTCCCCCATCGCAGAGAATCTATGTACAGAGGACTCTGAAATAAAAAAGAAAAAAGCCCAGCTCGGTGAGTGCCGCATTTTTTTCTTATTTACTGCTATTGCTGTCTAATAAGCGTGCACCCGGGCACATGAACCTGCTTTACTCGCACCCTTACATGTGCAAGTAGCACCGGTCCCTGTAACACAGCAGTTCCCAGTATATATCTGCAAAACTTTTATCACCCACTAATACTAGTAGCCCACGTGCAAGCAGTATACCCATTTTACGCAGATCAGAGCGTAGTACACAAGGGCAGTTACCAGTTAGGTACAGAGAGTAAAATGTAATTAAATGTGTAATGTAAATATGTTTGTTTAAATGTAAAGTAAATGTAAATTGAACCCGGTAGACTGTGTCCAAGAGGGTGGAGGAACTGGATTGACCCCCATGTATATTAAGTTAGGGAAAGAAAGTGCCTGGGGGTGGTGTAGCAAATCCAGGCCTCCTAAGCAGAAACGCCCGTGGACAAATGTATATAGTTCTTGCAACGTTAAAAAAGCCCAGTACCTACAGAGACTATCCTGTATGAACTTTGACCTTTTCTTATTTACTTATGGACCATATATACCACGGACTGGTTGTGGTAAGAACTCTTTTGTAAATACTGATCAGCCCGGAGGCAATGGACTAAACCCCCAGAAAGACTGCTTTTTGACTTTTTGGACTCTTTTTCAAATTTTAGTGATTTTTGTACTTTTTCCTCTTAAGTCTATGTAAATATCAATTGTTTAATTGTTGTTTACTTGTTTTTCCACAGTCCCGGAGTACTGTATTTAACTAAGGGGGAATGTGGCACCCCATGGGTTAATGTGCCACAATAACATCACATGGGTTCCCTCCCCACAACACACTGATAAACACTAGCACCTCTGGGCCAGGAGGGGGAGCACAACCTGCTCTCTTAAATACTCCAGCTCATGAGGAAGTAGCTCAGAACAGCTCAGGAGAACAGTGCAGAGAAGTTCAGCAGGGATCAGTGCTGTGAAGAGCACAGTTTAGAGCAAAGTGAGCTCAGTGCAGGCCTAGTGAGGGTCTGAGGAACAGGAGAACTACAGACTGAGGAACACGTCTGGAAGCTTCAGAGCAACCATTACTCGCCCCAGAGAAGCGCACAGAACGGACACCGGATCCTACTGTGACTGACACACAGCACGGTGAATCGAGGAGCAGTGGGGTTTCTAGACGCCCACAGTACGAGTGCAAAGCAACACGGCGGGGTCAGCACAGCACAGAGGACTCAAGTTGCCTAGCCAAGTGGTACCAGCAGAACAGAGAGAGAGAGTGAGCAGTCCCAGCAGCTCAGCTAGAAGCAGCAGCCAGGACACACACACACAGAGCAGCACGAGGAAGCTGATGACCCGGACAGGGTGGGAGGAAAGCCTAGCCCCAGTACAGACTCCGTGGACTATAATCTGCAACAACATCTGCAGTAAAGCTTTGGAAAACAACAAAACTGTGAGTCTGTGTATTGATTGCAACCTTTGCCCTACATCCAACAGCAGAGAGGTCCCACCTGAAGAGCTACAAGCCTTGTCAGCTCTGCACACAGGCTGGAAGAAAGCTGCAGCATCAGGAGAGAAGGAGAATTGTACCTTTTACTACAAAACGTGAGTGTGTGTTCTTTAACCCTGTCTCCACTATCCACATCCATTATAGACTTTACCATCACTGCCCCGGGGAATACAGTTCTACCCACTGGAACTATTCCATCTGCGCTGCCATTACACCATCCCCGGAGGTTCTGCAGCAGCGGCGGCCCCATCACTGGCCGCACATGGTGGGTGGCGTCACGATAGACTATTCTCCCCTGTAAATACACCCTTTTATTTGCCAGGGCCCGGGACACGGTCCGGACCAGGACCACCCGTGACTTCTCCAATAGCAGACGCGGTCCGATATCGAGTACCCTCGTCCCAGTGGGCTCAACAATTATAGTCTCACACAAGTAGCGTTAAGCTTGACCGGGTACTTTACTCTTAACTCTCAACAGTTCACAGGGTACATACAGTTCAGCGTAGATTCAAACACAACTTTGCAGCTGGGACCGTTCAGTGACTGCACTCCCTCTCTAGTCCCATTCCGGGCCTCTTTCACAGTTCCGAGTGCTAGCTATGGGCCAGTGGTCGCAGGTCTTTTCCTGGGGGAGCTCAGCCTGTCCCACCAACCCTAGTCTCACGGCCTTTCCTTCGCTGCACCGAAGGGTAGGTTCTGGGCATAAAGTCCCTTCACTCCGCCGGTTAATGTGTGGTAGGGGCATGCAGCCCCCGGCCACTTCAGAGGGCCGGCACCCTGGCTTCGACCTGGTCCCCGATGTCACCTCTCATCTGGGCACACCATGGACCCCTTTTTCCTTCCCACGGGAGGTTGACAGGGACCTGGACTAGCCATACAATGGCACTGGCCAGCGGGTCCTGATCCTTTCACTCTCCACTCACAGTCTGTCAGGTTTTTCAGGTGTCTCAGCTTGGGAGTTCGGTCCCTTCTCCTTCCACAGCTCGCCAAGAAAACAAACCTATGCTCACTCTTCGAGCCGTCTCAACTCAGTGTTCCTAGAATTGACTCTAGTTCCTCCACCCCCTTCCCGGGCTTTTTCCTCTCTTTCCACCCTCCCACCCGATACCCCTTGCCTGACATGAAGTACTAGGACTAGGGATTGGGGGATGTGTCGGATGTTTGTCCCAGCTGCAGTACCTCACTGTGACCACCACCCCGCAGGGGCGCCAGAGGGACATATTTACCAAAATGGGGGACATATTAATCAGGAAAGAACCCAGGTTGGAAATATATACATCAAGATGTGGGACATATTTAACAGGAAGGGACCTAGGATTGGGACATATATAACAGGATGGGGACATATTTACCAGGATGGGGACATATATGCAAGGATGGGGATCATATGTACCAAGAAAGAATCCAGGATAGGAAATATATTTACTCGGAAGAAGTCCAAGATGGAGGATATATATATATATATATATATATATATATATATATATATATAATCATGGGGGACATATCTACCAGGATGCCTCATAGTTATACCAGGATGGGGTACATGTATAGCAGGATGGGGGATATTTATTCCATGACGGGGAATATTTATACCAGGATAGGGACATATATGCTAGGATGGGGACATATTTATCAGAATGGGGGACATTAGTACAGGATAGTAAACATTACTATATAATGAAGGGGGAGGGAGGCAATATGTATGTCTTCATAGGATCAATAAGGCTGGTTTCACACTGCCGTTTTTTCCCTGATCAGGTTCGATCAGGTTTGTGTGCCAAAACCAGGAGAGGAACCAGGAGAGGAACCTGCAGAGAAAAACTATAATTGAAAGATTGACACCTGTTCTGAGTTTTGGAGTCACTCCTGGTTTTGACACATAAACCTGATCAAACCTGATCAGGGAAAAAACTGCAGTGTGAAACCAGCCTAACCAACATGCGAGGGAGGGTGGGGCAGTCTGAATTTTGCACCAGGGCCCATCAAACTCTAGATATTCCAATGACAGAGAGTCTACAAGCAGCACATGCTCCATGCCTAGGTAACCGGTAAATCTGTGACCATAGGGTGGCCAGTAAACTTGGAAACATTCTGTACAATATAAAATTAAAAACCCCTCCATACCTTTTAATAAGAGGTCAATTACAAAATTGATTGTTTTTACAAGCCCTTTCCATTTTTATCTTTTAAAGAGGTGCATTCACCAGTTTGAGCCTTCCACACTGCACATTCATGCACATAGTTCAAGGAAAGTACATTGAAAAGTTTTTTTGTTTCTCTAATTTGTTAAGGAGATGCAAGGTGCCAAAATTACTGATGTCCTATCAATTTATCATTCAACTGGGTGGTTTAATGCTGTGATCTGGACATGCACTTTCAACTCCTCTATGACGCTGTTCAACAATAAAAAGGCAGTGAAATGGGTAGGAAAAATTAGACACAACAGTTCTAATCAAAATTAAATGCTAGTTCATAATGTCTTCTGCGGCTCATAGGCCTTTACTTACGTCACTGATCAGAGCTGTATATGTGTATGTCTGGATGTAGTGGAATTATGTGTGTTAATGTAGCAGGTTGTGTCTATATGAATATGTGACGCCCCAAGGTTCCGGGTGCCACAGTGACGTTGCCTCCTTCACCAGGGGTAATGTCATGCCTGGGAGCAGAAGGGGACCCCACGCGAGGTACCCCACGCGCACATACACCTTTCTCAACTCCAGGCTAGAAGGGGGAATTTTGAACCCGAGTTCAGGGGAGATGCTCTTATTCTGGCAAGGAGGAGGGGTTAGGAGTAGGAAAGAGTGGGGAGGGAGGAACAAGTAAGAGTCTAGACGAGGAGTCTAGGAGAGAGGAAGATGAGGAAGGACCCGGAGAGTGGAGCCGCTGAGGCTCACTCCAGGCCGCACTAAGGAAGGACACCAGAGTCCTGGATCAGTCGGGACCTGCAAGACCCGCTGACCACTTCTGGAGGACGTGAGACTGCCAGTCTCCCAGCCGCACTTTGGACCCAGTGGCACTGCAGAGGAGATGGCCCGAAGCTGCCAGCCATCCAGCAGTGTCCATGAAGGGCTCGTGCTGCCTGCCATATGAGCTCACAGCAAAGCAGGGAATAAACAGCTGAAAAGAAGAAGGGGTGCACGATAGTGTGTATCTGTCGGCAGAAAGTGTGTAATTATGTGGTGTATTTGCTCACCTGTATGGGCTGTGAGATGTCACAACCACCCTTTGCGCCTGTGATAACTCAAGATGTCAAGCTTTTTTCGCGGTCTGCAGCAGTCCTCCCTCCAATAGTAGTCCAGGAAAACAGATATAAGAATAGGGACTTGTGGCCACATCCCGCTCCAACAAAATCCAAGAATCAAAGGTTTTTTGAATTCGTATGGTGATATTTATTTCTACGCATTTCGAGGTAAACCCTTTCCTCAGGAAAACCACAATAATGGGAGGTACATTACATTATTGTGGATGGGAGCGCAGCCACAAGTCCCTATTTTTATATCTGTTTTCCTGAGCAAAGCAGGGAAGAGAGACAGAGAGGGCCCCAGAGTAGCACCAAAGCACTGGGACCCAGAACTGGAAAAGCGCAGCAGGCAGACCTCAAGCACACCTGGCGGGGTTGGAATCCAACTTTTCCTCGGCTGGCCAGATCCTCCTGGACCTGGTCATCAGTGCCCTGGACTGCACCACTTGGTTACAAGTAAAGGTTACATAAACTGCAAACGCCGGTGTCCTCCAGTCATTTCCTGCGCTCTCCGCCCTGCTTCCCAGCTGTGACCACAACAATTATCACCACTGTCTCCCTCTAAGGGTGCGTTCACACACTACGTATTTGGTGCATATTTTTATGCAAGTGCTGTTGCAGTTTTTGTAGCCAAAGCCAGGAGTGGAACAATCAAAGGAAAAGTCTAATAAAAACAAGTGCTCCACTTCTGTATTTAATCACCCACTGCCAGTTTAATCAGCCACTCCTGGTTTTGGCTACAAAAACTGCAACAGCACTCACGTAAAAATATGCAGCAAATACGCAGTGTGTGAACGCACCCTTTAAGACTTTCCCATCACTGTCCCTAGAGCCCTGCTCTACCTGTGGGCAGCGATACCATCCTGGCTGCCACTCCATCAGCCCCAGAGATCCCACAGCAGTGCTGGTCACCCTGACCAGACTAAACACAGGTGGCGTCACAAACTATTCCCTTGTAAATAATTTCTCGCTTTTTCTGCACACCCAGGGTCACGGAGCTGGGTCACCGCCACCGTGGCCTCCCACCGAACCGACCCGCCTGGTTACCGAGTACCCCCCAGCCCTGTTGCTTGTCGTAAATACAGCAGAGCTGAGTGTGTATATAGCAAAGTTGAATTTGTGTGTGTGTGCAGCAGGACTGTATGTTCATATGTACTCATGTGGTCAAAATTGTTGGTACCCCTCGTTTAATGAAAGAAAAATCCACAATGTCCACAGAAATGACTAGTGACTATCACACTCACTATGGACCAGAGGAAGCGAAGGAAAGAGTTGTCTCAGGAGATTAGAAAGAGAATTATAGACAAGCATGTTAAAGGTAAAGGTTATAAGACCATCTCCAAGCAGCTTGATGTTCCTGTGGCTACAGCTGCACATATTATTTAGAAATGTAAGATCCCTGAGACTGTAGCCAACCTCCTTGGACGTGGCCGCAGGAAAATTGATGACAAGTCAAAGAGACGGATAATATGAACGGTAACAAAAGAGCCCAGACAAACTTCCAAAGAGATTAAAGGTGCCTGTTGGTACTTAGGCATATTTTATTTTATATATATATATATATATATTTATACATATACAGTACAGACCAAAAGGTTGGCCACACCTTCTCATTCAAAGAGTTTTCTTTATTTTCATGACTATGAAAATTGTTGATTCACACTGAAAGCATCAAAACTATGAATTAACACATGTGGAATTCTATACTTAACAAAAAAGTGTGAAACAACTGAAAATATGTCTTATGTTCTAGGTTCTTCGAAGTAGCCACCTTTTGCTTTGATTACTGCTTTGCACACTCTTGGCATTCTCTTGATGAGCTTCAAAAGGTAGTCACCGGAAATGGTTTTCACTTCACAGGTGTGCCCTGTCAGGTTTAATAAGTGGGATTTCTGGCCTTATGAATGGGGTTGGGACCATCAGTTGTGTTGTGCAGAAGTCCGGTGGATACACAGCTGATAGTCCTACTGAATAGACTGTTAGAATTTCTATTATGGCAAGAAAAAAGCAGCTAAAGAAAAACGAGTGGCCATCATTACTTTAAGAAATGAAGGTCAGTCAGTCTGAAAAATTGGGAAAACTTTGAAAGTGTCCCCAAGTGCAGTTGCAAAAACCATCAAGTGCTACAAAGAAACTGGCTCATATGAGGATGGCCCCAGGAAAGGAAGACCAAGAGTCACCTCTGCTGTGGAGGATAAGTTCATCCAATTCACCAGCCTCAGAAATCGCAGGTTAATAGCAGCTCAGATTAGAGACCAGGTCAATGCCACACAGAGTTCTAGCAGCAGACACATCTCTACAAAAACTGTTAAGAGGAGACTTTGTGCAGCAGGCCTTCATGGTAAAATAGCTGCTAGGAAACCACTGCTAAGGACAGGCAACAAGCAGAAGAGACTTATTTGGACTAAAGAACACAAGGAATAGACATTAGACCGATGGAAATCTGTGCTTTGGTCTGAGAAGTCCAAATTTGAGATCTTTGGTTTGTGGGACACAGAAAAGGTGAACGGATAGACTCTACATGCCTGGTTCCCACCGTGAAGCATGGAGGAGGACCTGTGATGGTGTCGGGGTGCTTTGCTGGTGACACTGTTGGGGATTTATTCAAAATTGAAGGCATACTGAACCAGCATGGCTACCACAGCATCTTGCAGCGGCATACTACTCCATCTGGTTTGCGTTTAGTTGGACCATCATATATTTTTCAACAGGACAATGACCCCAACCACACCTCCAGGCTGTGTAAGGACTATTTGACCAGGAAGGAGAGTGATGTGGTGCTACAATGTTTTGGGGTGAGCAGAACCACAGAGTGAAGGCAAAAGGGCCAACATGTGCTAAGCATCTCTGGGAACTCCTTCAAGACTGTTGGAAGACCATTTCTGGTGACTACCTTTTGAAGCTCATGAAGAGAATGCCAAGAGTGTGCAAAGCAGTAATCAAAGCAAAAGGTGGCTACTTTGAAGAACCTAGAATATAAGACATATTTTCAGTTTTTTCACACTTTTTTGTTAAGCATAGTATTCCACATGTGTTAATTCATAGTTTTGATGCCTTCAGTGTGAATCTACAATTTTCATAGTCATGAAAATAAGGAAATCACTTTGAATCAGAAGGTGTGTCCAAACTTTTGGTCTGTTTGCACCACCCTTATTAGGGAAATAAGTGCTGCTCTAATTTATATATATATATATATATATATATGTATATATATATATATATTTGTATATATATATATATACATATATACATCCTGGATATCTCTTTTTTTTTTTTTTTTTAAATCCTGTGGAAGCAGGGTTGAAAAGCAATGTCTGACTTTCATTTGTTCATTTTCATAGATTTTTTATTTATTATTACGTTTGTCAGATACAAGTTATTTCTGTGACCAGTGTGGGTTTTTCTTTCATTAAATGAGGGTGTCGTTTGTAGCAGGACTGATAGTGTTTTAATGTAGAATAGACATGTATGTTGATGTACCAGAGTTCTGCCCATCCACTAAGGTTAGAGTGGCTAGGACCTGCGGTTCTTTCCTGTCTGCAGAGTGAGTGTATGTGCTGTCCAGCTGAAGTCAACAGCTTCTGGTGTCAGCCTATTATAAGGTCCCACAGCCTACATAAGCCTTCAGTTTACTGCTGGAAGCTGTAAGATATAGCTTGTGCTTCCCTGGCTATTGTCCTCCTCTGATAGATTTTTCCAGTTTGGTGACTATTCCTATCTCTGGACTGCATTCCATCTGCAGGCAGCAATCTTCGGACCCCATTGTAAATCCAGATCTCTGTATAGGGCTTAAAGGGGGTTAGGGTTTCTCGGGATTGTGCCAAATGGAGTGGCTTATGCCAAGTCTGTCTCAGGCTAGGGTCACACCTGCGGTTCTATTTGCAGATCCTGATCCAGTTTTGAGCATTTAAAATGTTCAAAACCGGATCAGGATCCGCAGCCTATGGGCTGCAATAGAAAAACCGGATTGCATTATTTGCATTCCGGTTACCGGCTCTGGTTTTGGAGCCTGCAGGAAAAATCATGCAGGCTGCGTCTATCGCGCCGGTTCCAAAACCAGATTAGTTTTTTTTAAAATGGGAGTCTATGGGAACTGGATCCGTCCTGGATCCGGATGCGGTTTTTATAATTGCAAAAACCCACATTCCAAAACCGGATGCATTAATGCATCCAGATCCGGAATGAGGGTTTCAATTTTGCTATCAAATGATAGTATGAAGGCACACAAGAAAACCACATCCGATAATGGATGTGGTCACCGGATTGTGCCTTTTAAGTGTGACCCTAGCCTTACAAAGTCATTCTGAGCCTGTGGCCTTGGACACATGTCACAGCAGAGCTGTGTGTTTATGGTAGGGCTGTGTGTGTAGCTCAGCTGTGTGTGTTGATATAGAAGTGGTGTGTTTATGTTGGTGTAGCAGTGTACACTGTTGGGGGCATCATATTGTGTGATGTCTGAGACTGTTCTACAGTGTTGTGAGCACTGAAGGGGCAATATGTATGGTGGCATCATACTGTATAAGGAACACTTTGATGGATAGGAAAACAATATCATACTGTGTGGGAACATTAGAACACTGCACTAGGAGCAATATTACTGTGTGGGAATATATAAAGAATTGGGTAACTTTAGGTTACAGGTTTAGTGTAAAATAGAAATTGCATTAAAACACGTATGTGTCCCTTTTTCTTATTTTTTCAAAGTTGGACGGTATGGCTAAACAGGTAAGGTTTTTTCTTGTAATTCTTGAAAAAGCTGGATGAGAGTGAATATGAGCTCTATTACTACTCCCGCAAGTATTAAAACCCACCTGGCAGTACACAGATTGTAACAACCCCCATACAAATTCGACTAATGTCAGCTGAACCCTCCGATACTGACAGGATTAGCCAACAATCCAATGGGCATGGTGTTGCCGGCAACTGATGGGTTGCATTGATAAGAGCAGCAGCGATCATAGCAAGATAAAAATGTCTCCACCTTTCCTGCCCTTGTTTTTGGTTGGTGGCACCATACATGTTTTCCCTGTTACACAGAGAAGGGATTGGTGGCCCTCTATCTACTTCTCCATTCACTTAATTTTAAATGCATCTTTACACTGATTCACAAGACCCATGTAAAGGAAGGATGGTGTCACTAGTGCTGGGCTCCTTCCATGGGCCCCATAGCAGCTGACTAATCTGCCTTTATGTTATATATAGTTTTATTTAGTGTATGGCGGATTACACAATTAGTTTATATAAAATCTGTTTTCTATGAACATTGTGTCCCCTGTGAATGCATCATCTTATGTATTCAGCCCCGAAGCGATAATACACATTTTTTTTTATAGTTGCCAATACCTTGGATACAGCTTTATAATACATAGGCCATTACTATTTACATGACATGACAGCCACAAGTCACAATCAATGCCTTAGTGGACTGCTGAAATGTTTTGTGTTTTTTTGCCAAGTTAATTGATCCCAGCCTTGATTTTCCCCCCTGATAAAAAGAATGTATCTAATGGGATGAGAGACATAAGTGGCTGCAGGGTCTCTGCGTGCCTTCTCATTGTACAGAAAAGGGTCCAGACTGGGTCTATTCACCCCACTAGTTTCTATACATCCCTCCTGAATTCTCCAAATTCCTTTGTGTTATCCATGGAAATTGCAGGAAACAATTAGAAAACAAAAGGGACAATGCTGTCAGAGTAGTAACTTACATGAAGACCCCAGAGGTAATGGAGACAGATAACGGACTGTGAGTTCTTGATTTAACCCATGACTTTTGGTTTTCTCAATATAGTCTACCAAAACTCATAGGGTAATATATACATAGATGACATTATTTTCCGTCAATAGTGAAAAGTATATACAGGTCTGGGTTCTGCTCTTTATACCCAGGTCCTATGAACTTGCTTGATCCTGTCTCCCGTGTGCGTAACCTACACCGACGCCCGAAGCCCATGTGCCCACCCGGACCTTGGACTTTGAGGATTCACCTCACCTAGCAAGACCCGACAATTCTATACCAAACATGACAAAAATAGTTCTTTTTTTAATCTCGGCATATATTTCCTAATAAATCAAGTGTGTAGCTGTAAGGGACATCAGGGCAGCAGTTGTAATGGTCCCTAGTGGAACTGTAAATGCACAAAATAGGGAAGGCTTCTGTTACATAATTTGCAGTTGGGCTCAAGCAGGGGCGTAACTACAACAGCTGCTGGGGTTGCAATCGCACCTGGCCTAGGGAGCCCCAAAAATCTCTTTAGTCTATAGAAAAAAAATAAGGCTATTAAAGAGTTGCAATAATTGGGGGCCCCGATGGAGCTTTCGCATCAGGGCCTAGGAGCTTCAAGTTACGCCACTGGGCTCAAGTTGTACTTCTCTACTGAACTATGGCCATTCATTCATTGGGATGTAAACTATTGATTCTCATACATCAGTAACATTACTTAACCCATCCTCAGGATTTTGTTATGCTGGTTCTACATGCTGTAATAAAAAAGTAACAAAAAGTAGTTTGCGTGGGTTTCCTCCGGGCACTCCGGTTTCCTCCCACATTGTAAAGACATACTGATAGGATATTTAGATTGTGAGCTCCAAGAGAGACAGCATTACTGATGTATGTAAAGTGCTATGGAATTAATAGCGCTATATGAATTAATAAATATTATATTATTATATTATATTTGCCCTGGTCCTGATGACCCCCAATTCCAATGATGATGGTGTTGAGAGAGTATAATTGTTGAACATGAAAGGTAATAGAGTAAGGAGATGACTACTAACAGTCCATGCTATGATTCTAACATAATTACCAACATGAAGACAGAAGATATATCTGGCCAAGCTGAAGAATTGTTATCTACAGATGATCACTAGCTAGCATCGGTAGCATAATAATGTAATTAATACAATATATAAACTATATGAACTTTTAGTGTTTTAAATGGCTATTCAGGGACCAACAGTGTCTGATCACATATACACCTGGACATTAACCAAGTTGAAGGTACTACCAGGGCTCTCTGTATCCTCTGAAATTTACTGTGTGAAGACACACTAGAATAATGTCGGCTGAACTTGCCAAAATTGCCTGGTTCGGCAGTTAAAGGGGAAAGGAAGATCCGGCCAACTGATGGTTGGGAGAGATGTTGATGATGAATGTAAGATTTCAGACTACTGGTCGTATTGTTTTTTTCCGAGATAAGGCATCAGCCAACATGTTAAAGAGAACATGGGAGCACTTGGCTGAGCAATTGCTCCTATGAATGGAAGTTTCAACTAAGATAGCTACTGGCTGAATGATTGGATGACAGCCATCTAATGTGTATGTCCAGCTGAACAGTCCGCGTCACTATGAGGCACCCTGTTTATTTTTTTCTATTTTAGTTCATCATACAATGTTATGGCACATTGCTAGCATAGTCAGTTGATGACTAACCTGTGGGATCTCCATATTTGGAAAATAAAGTGCAAGATTGCTCTTTTGCACTTCTTTTACACTCCTGGTGTTAAGAATACAATAAAACGACATTGGAGTATAGGCTGTTGTGTTGTCAGAAACTGCACAGCGATTGTCACTGACAGGTTCCGTTTAAATTGGAGCCCATTTTCAATATTTCACATATTTTATCTTGTTACACCTCCAACTAAATTGACCATTTATACTGGCATTTTATAGCAGTGTATTTTTATTTATCACAAAAAGACAGAAAATATATAAAGTCTATCAAGGACCTATTCCCGACTCTAGGAGATGGGGAGAGAGGAACAAGAGGGTGTGGGCACAGATCTAAGTGCAGAAGTTTGTCATGGTTCAGACTGTGTTTAAGGTTTTTGTACTCACCTTTCTGTGGTCTTGTTATCAGGCATGTAGAGTCCAATTGTACTGGTTCTCCTTGGGTTCGCTCCAGCCTGGCGTGCAGCTTGGTTTTGGAACAATCTGGCTTTGCAGCTGTGAAGCCCATCAATGGATGAAGCGGTATGTTTTTTTTCCGATAATTGACCAGCGTTTCCAGGAGGGAACACTAGCATCCATGGTTGTTTATAACATTTATTCCAATAAAAGATTGTATAACATACAGTTCATCAATAGGGTACTACGCATTTCGGCTAAAAATATAAAAACTATAGCCTTCCTCAGGTATACAGATATAAAAACAGGAATACTTTATATAGTCTCCATTTTCATTCAAGGTTTCTCTGGAACCTCCCTCCTAATTAATTAATTAATTGGGTTCCACCCTAATTACCAAGTAGATGTCCTTCATTAAATCAAGTTCAGTTTTATTTCCACTTGAATGATGTAGGCTTATTTTTTATTTTTTATATTTTATTTTGCTAATAATATAAAACTATGTTTTATATATGTAAATATTGTTTTTTTATATTATAGAGTTTTTTATTTTTTATTCCATCTCAAAAAAACTCCCTATACTTTAAAAACAGTTTATCTTTCTTTTATTTCCAGGGAATTTATTACATGAGGAGGTAAATGTTCTATTCATGTTTTGCTTATAGATTATTTAATATTAGTATCCCCCTTTTTTTTTTCCTCTTTTATTAGTGTCCCTTTAGCCCCCGTCACACATAGCGAGATCGCTAGCGAGATCGCTGTCGCGTCACAGGTTTAGTAATGTAACAATGACCTCACCAGCGATCTCGTTATGTTTGATACGCAGCAGCGACCAGGCCCCCGCTGTGAGATCGCCGATCGGGTTGAAATGGCCTGGACCATTTTTTGATCGTCGGGTTCCTGCTGGGCAGCATGCATCGGTGTGTTTGACGCCTTAACAACGACCTCGTTGGTGACTCAGAACTCAGACTCAGAACTCAGCCACGTAGGTCAGACTAGCTGCTGTGTGACAGGATCCCAACGACCGCCGAGGTCGTTATACGAGTCGCCGTATCATTGCTGTGCCGTTCAGTAGATCTAAATGTTTGACATCTCACCAGCGAAAACGTAGCGACGTTCGAGCAATCCTTACCAGGTTGTATCGTCGGGATCGCTGGAATGTCGCCAAGTGTGATGGCACCCTAAGGGTACCTTTACACGCCGCTACTGGAGGATGGATACAACCCGCTACTTCACGTGCACGAGCACGCCCAAACGGTTACAAACGGGAAACGCACCACCTTTACACGCCGCCACAAGGTGCGCTACGCTACGTTACATCTGTCTCTGGATACACCGCCGGGTGTCTCAAGTAGCCATCTGTAGCTCATCTTACCTCATTTACACACCGCTACAACCAGCTAATATGGGCGGACCTGCTGCAGCAGGGACAGCATATAGGCGTGCCACAATTGTGGATTACGAGACGTCCGTACGCTGATAGGACAATGCAATAACATCATGATTGGCCATGCATCGCAGGAGGCTGATTAATACATGACGCCCGAGCAATTGTGTAGTGTGACTGGGCAGCTCCTTAAATATGCCGCCCTGTGCAGCGACAACCAATCGCAACGCAGGTGCTTCCTCCAATGATCGCTGAAGGGGGCGCGGTAACCCGGAGCCTGTGTCACGACCCAGCTACATAGCATGGTGTAGAAACAACCCTTCTGTTCCTTCTTTCCACGCCGATACAGCTCGCTGCAATCGGCTTTGCAGCCACCTGTTTCAGGGCAGTGCTCGGAAACAGATGTATCTGTTGCCGGCTGCCTCCTACCGTCTTCACACGCCGCTACTACGGGCTATATTGACGCTACAAGCTACATTTGTAGCCTGTAGCGGGTTGTATCCATCCTGTAGTAGCGGCGTGTAAAGGTACCCTAAGTGTTCTTGAACTCCTATCCATTCCCCATTTGTCCATTCATTAGTGTTTAGTTCAGAGGAAGAACCTCTGCTCTATTGTGATCTTAGTGTGGAAGGCTCATCTCTCCACCTCACAGATTCAGATCCTACATGGCTGCATGTTGTAGAGCATCTCTCTATTATACCACTGCATTATATAGAGGTCTCAAGTTTATTTCCCAATTATCGGGTTCACTGTGTCGCCAAAGAAATATAAGGTTCACGGTGTTTCCACTGTTTAAATCAAGCTTTCTCAGTCGGCTTGGGGCTAGTATGTTTCTAAACGTCTTTCCTCTTCTAAAAATCATATGTGGTACTTTGGGTGGTGTTTTATAAAGAACAGGATCTTGCAACAATATATATCAACTAGATGGTGGCCTGATTCTAACACATCGGGTATTCTAGAATATGTATGTAATTTATTTATGAAGATTTAAGAATAATACAAAGAGCGATCAGTAAGGTACCGTCACTTGCCGATGATCCAGTGATCTCGAAAACGATAGGACTTGGTAGGGATCGCTGGAGCGTCACTACGTGATCGCTGGTGACATGTCAAACAGTCAGAACTCACCAGTGCCGGTCATCTCCCGGCTGCGTCGCTGCTGACCTCCGTGTGGCAGGAGATGACTCGCGGCTACCGTCGGGAGATCAGCGGCTAGCGCCACTAATCTGCCGACGGTATCTGTGACGTGCGTGGTTGAAATCCCACGCCAATTCGTGGCTGGACTGCGCCTGTCGCTGATTGGTTGTGCCTGGCTGGGCATGACCAATCTGTGAGGCGGGTTTTCCGTTACAGAGAGAGAGACAGAATTAGACGATTATATAGTAGATATCGTTGCAAGATTTCCCTTATCTTAGTGTTACCTTTATTATAAGCTGTTAGAAAGTTGTAACGCCATTTATCTATATCCGATGAGGGATTTTTTTGTTTTATTCTTTATTCCTCTTGTGTTTTTTCTAGATTTAATGCAAAGGCTTCCCACAAAAATATAAATGTGTATGAAATATAGAAATTATAGAGTTCAAACTGTATTAACTGATGATGCAAATTTTGCAAATTATATATAATTGAAAGACAGTCAGGCACTTTTAGAAGCACCAGTAACTAATGCAGCAAAAGACAAATGTATTTGGGTCAAAATTATGGACTTTAAGGCCATGTTTCACATATTGACCGCTCCAACGATCCCGACAGCGATAACGACCTGCCAGGATCGCTGGAGCGTCGTTACCTGATTGCTGGGGAGCTGTCAAATAGGCAGATATCCCCAGCGATCAGGGCCATGGGAGCCACCTCCCACATCGCTGAAGGCGATGTCAGCGTCCTCCCTGCTTAGCGTTGCCTGTAAGCAGTGTGAGGCACCGCCGGCATGATCAGCATGGCCGGGGTACATCACGTGTAGGATCAGAGGATGATCCTGTGCACACTGGCCGGATTTTCCTGTGATGATAATATTGTGTGAACCAACCTGAACACAATGAGGTTTCATGAGCCTAATGAGCAGCAGTGAGAGTGGGATGAGATCGAGGAGTCCATGAGGAATAGGATGTAATGAGTGAGTGCTGACAACCCGGAACACAGGGAGTTAACCTGAGCTGTGTGACAGGCTGATTAACAGCAGCTGAGGGGGTGTGTCCAGGTGGGAGTGGCTGGCACGATAAGAGCCGGCCACCTGAGTGATTGTGAGATAGATTCTGGAGGCTGAGTTGGATCCTGGAAGCTGAGATTGATTCAGATGGAAGCTGAGACCAGCCAAGTGCAGAGCAGTCTGGAGGCTCTGAGTACATGATGGGAGCATGCTAGCTCCATGCCGGTGCCGAGGTCCGTGGTCGTGTCCGCACCTGGAGGGGGAAGCCGTGGTTGACCGTGGACGCTAGACCGGACATGGTTCACCTCACGTCCGGGAAGGAGCCTGTGGCGATGCCTGGTGGAACCTGTGACACAGGTAGCGAGATCCGGATCCGTGCCCGGTAAGAAAGCAGTTCCCGAGCGATAGTGTGAACTGTGCACCTAGTGTGTAAATCATGTTAGGCGAGTATAGACCGCCCTTGGGACCGACTCAGTGGAGTCCGTTAAAGGTCCTGATGAACCGGAATGTATGTAGCCCTTGGAGGCAATTGTATGTAGAATGCCAGGCGGGCATAGACCGCCTTTAGGTCCGAGTCAGAGTGCTCAGTTAAAGGACCTGATGAAACAATGTGTTTAACTATGTGTATGAGGGCTTAAGTAATGGCCCTTAATGAGAGATGATGACCTATGTAAGACCCATGTATAATCATGTGGAGAGACAGTGACCCAGCTGGTATGGATGATGTTGGAGGCGTTCCGTCCTTGGGACGAGAGGGAGGCTTGCCCTGCTGCTTGCAGAGGGTACCCGTCCCTCAACCACGATCTCTAATGGGGTGAGTGTGCCTGTGGTGCCAGAGACAGGGGTAAGAGGGCTCCAGTAGGTAACGGATGTAGAGGTTCCCGTGCCCTATGGTTTGCCAATCCCTGTAATGGGCCATGGAGGGGCCACAGTCCATGGATGTGGGCTGTGAGCAGGTGTGTGATCCATGGACGTTTGAATGATGGATCACATACGGTGTGTAAGGTCCTGGTCAGGCAGGATTCCTGACTACGGGTGAATGTATATCATCATGCTGGGGGACTAAAGCCAGGCAGCAGGTACCGCCATTGGGACCCACAGGGCCCGTTGAGGCATATGTAACGAAGGTCAGAAGCAGGGGTTAGAAGGGCTCCCGTATTGGGTAACGCGTGGTTAGGCCGGAGGCCGCAGCCCGGGTTACTAGGGTTTGCCAATCCCTGTTATGAACCCGGAAGGGTCATCATCGTACTGTAACTTATGTATAGTGTAAGTAGGCCGGAGGCCGTAGCCACCCGGGAGCTGTTAGTAGAGCTCCAATGGGGACAGAGATGGTTACAGGTCCCGGGTTACTATAAAACGTTATGTGCAATATAAGTGTTATGTGATGTTAAATGTAAATGTATGGTGTATTTATGTAAAGTGTTGTTAATCAATGTGATATGTGTCAAACATGCTACCCGGGTTATGTGATTAATATGTGAAAATAAACGGGTAGACATTGGTTAACCTTATAAACACGTGTTCTTGTCGTTTTGCAAGCGGGTTCCCCGGTTGCTACCTCACAGCAGGGAGAATGCTGGTAACCATGGTAAACACCGGGTATCTAGGCAGCATGCTCTGCCTGGATACCCGGTGTTTACCATGGTTACCAGCCCTGTGAGGTCACTGATCGCTGGTTTCTCGCTGTCACATGCAGCGATGGGTGCTGACCAGTGGGAAACCAATGATCAGAAAATGACCTGCAGCACTTTGCAATGATCAGCGACCTCACAGCAGGGGCCTGATCGCTGCAAAGTGTCACACAGAACGACATCGCTGGAGAGATGATGTTACAACGATTTCTCTAACGATATCGTTATGTGAGACAGGGCCTTTACTTCCAAAAGTGGAACATGGAAAAGGCAACACTCAGGCTCCTGAAACTGTCAATATAGTATTGCATAATTTGTAGCTATAGTAGGGAGTTCAGAGTGGTAATTAAGTGATAATTAAGTTTTAATTAAGTGGCTAAGACAATTACTATCCAACCATGGTGTGTTGATAATAAAATACAATGAGAGATGGATAGACAGACAATAGACAAATACCGTATATACTCGTGTATAAGCCGAGTTTTTCAGCCCAAAAAATGGGCTGAAAAGTCCCCCCCTCGGCTTATACACGGGTCAATACGGTAATCCTATGGTGGGAGGGGGCGCGGGGGGTGGGGGGGCGCTGCGCAGTATTTCTTACCTTGTCCCCCGTTCTGCAGTGCTTTCCGGTGTCCTCCGTGCTCCGTTCCCGGTCTGCTGGGCCTTGTGGTTCCTCCTGGTTCCTCATCCTTCGGTTCCATTCCGGTGTCCTCCGTGCTCCGTTCCCGGTCTGCTGGGCCTTGTGGTTCCTCCTGGTTCCTCATCCTTCGGTTCCATTATGGGGGCTGCCATCTTGCTTGTTCTCTCCGCCCCTGGCCAGTGATGTCAGAGCAGGCCGCGCTGTGATTGGCTAGCACCCGTGATCACGTCACGGGTGCTAGCCAATCACAGCGCGGCCTGCTCTGACATCACTGGCCGGGGGCGGAGAGAACAAGCAAGATGGCAGCCCCCATGATGGAACCGAAGGATGAGGAACCAGGAGGAACCACAAGGCCCAGCAGACCGGGAACGGAGCACGGAGGACACCGGAAAGCACTGCAGAACGGGGGACAAGGTAGGAAGCTGTGTGTGTGTGTGTGTGTGTGTGTGTGTGTGTGTGTGTGTGTGTTGGCTGCCAATATAAGCCATACCTCTGGGGCTGCTGTATATACTTCTGGGGCTGCTGGATACTACCACTGGGGCTGTATATACCTCTGGGGCTACTGGATACTACCACTGGGGCTGTATATACTTCTGGGGCTGCTGGATACTGCCACTGGGGCTGTATATACCTCTGGGGCTGCTGGATACTACCACTGGGGCTCTATATACCACTGGGGAGGCTGCTGTATACCACACTGCTGGGGGCTGTATACCTGTGCTGGGGTCCACCCTCGGCTTATACACGAGTCAATAGGTTTTCCCAGATTTTGGGGGCAAAAGTAGGGGGGTCGGCTTGTACACGGGTCGGCTTATACACGAGTATATACGGTAGATAGATAGATATAAATAATATAATTACCACTAATATTAATATGCAAATTGTCACTTCAGTGAGGAAGTGGACGAACTGTAGCGCTACCTTATAAAGGTAGCAATCCTTAAAGTCATAATCAGCTCTTTAACAAGCCTTTTAATATGACTTAGGATTTGTGCCAGATCAGAACCCCAAACTGCAGACGCTGTGTTTCAGGGTGATTGCCCCTCATCAGGGCAGTGTGTGGGAATTCTAATCTGGCTGTATGAGAGGCTGAGACAAGGTCTGGGGGAATAGCTATTTTCCTTTTGGAGGGCACTATGCGGCTTCAATAGGGCACAGTGAAGTGGGCCACTGCACAGGCGCGAGACTTGTGAATAACGTCGTTATCATTCATTTACATTCACAGGAGGGGCAGGGCATTTTATGGAGCGAGGGGGGTTTTCAATGGAGCGGGGTGACTCTGACTGTAGTATGTTGCACCCCGCCTGACCCTTAAAAACTAATTTGCATACAGCGAGGGACATTAAAAGTTCTTTTATGAGGTATACAAGGGCATGTCTGGTGATATAAAGGGGTTACAGGAACCCCATTACATCATGTTAAAGGTGGTGGGCACGGTTTATAACCCCAAAAACAGGTGACAGGTTCATTTTACATGGGGCATGAAAAAATGAGGACATACACTAACATGTTAGATTGAGGGTTAAATGGATTTTGGAAAAAAATTTTTAGTAAGAGGCATCGGAAGTTGGTGAGGGCTTCAATCTGTGGTTTGAAAGAGGGCAGAGTTAAGGGTTACTCAGAGGCAGTGGACTTGTCATATGGAGGAAAATTGTGTGTAATTTGTTGTGATAACTGTAGTATGAGAGTTAGGTGAGATAGAGAAAAGACAATTAGTTTAATTTTGCCCATATTAAGTTTTAAGAAGTGCAATTAGGATATTAGTGTGATTGACATCTGGGTCAGAGAGCTAAATCTGAGTGTCACCAGCAAAAAATGATACTGGAAGCCATGGAACCTTGAGATATCCCAGATCTAAGGTATAAATGGTGAGAAGTAGGGTTCTCAGGATACAGTCTTGAGGGACACCAACAGAGAGAGTGCAAGATGAGGAGGTAGTATAGGAATGATGGACGCTAAATGTGCAGTTAGTAAGGTATGAGGAAATCTAGGAGAGGGCAAGGTCTTTGACATCAAGGGAAGAGAGTATCTGTACTAGAAGGGAGTGGTTGACTGTGTTGAAGGCAGATGACAGGTTTAGAAGGAGTACAGAGATTTCTCTGTCAGATTTTGATGGTAAGCCATTAGTAAGTTTGGTTAGGGCAGTTTCAATGGAGTTGTAGGAATGGAAGCCAGATTGTAGCATGTGTAGGAGCGAGTTGGAGTAAGAAAAGTTTAATGTGGACATGCTGTTCGATGATTTTGAAGATGAACCAGAGTAGTGATATGAGGCAATAGCTGGTAGCAGAGGTTGATTCAAGATGTAGTTTCTTCAGTATAGGTGTGATTTTTACTTCTTTGAAAGCAGAAGGAGAGACAACTGAAATTAATGATATGTTGGGAAGATGGGTTATTGCCTCTCAAAAAGTCATCAACTCTTTCATAGGTTTTTCTAAGTTTTGCACACAAGGCAATTTTTTCTCAGTTTTTATTTTATATATTAAGCCCTAAACCTCAATGGATCCAACAGGAATGAAAAGAGTTCTAACCCCCCTAAAATAGCGTAAAATTGACAAACCTCAGAAAAGTCCTAATCTTATTCCACAGTTGCTTACATTTCTAAGCTTCTTGGAGTTTTGAGATGAGGAGAGATGGACCTTTGTGATCACTTTATAATTTGGAAAGGAGTTATTCCATTCATGTAATTTACTGTTATGGCATCTGTTCATACAAGTATCCAGCTTCCCTACTCCCTAGGGATCAACTGTTATTGTTGGAAACGATATAGGGAGTCACACAGAACCACTGCAGTGACCAATAAAATATTGCATTACAGTACATAGAAGGCTATTGATGTTGGTGGTGTACCATGCATACATTAGGTCTGCCAGAGTAGGAGCCTCCTATACACAATGACTCTTCATTTTAGCACATATAGAGCATTTTGTACAGAGTACCTACCTCCATAATGTTTTTTATCCTAATAGGGCATGTGGTCAGGTCCTGCCATGGTGGCAAGAGAAACAACACTGATGCATTTTCAAATTAATTACCGTATATCCATCCCTGGTGGATACCATTGACATATAATGGAGTCTGTCAAGGATTTGTCAGGTTTCCAGTGATTTTGATGGAGAGAATAAGCACTATAAATTATTCTAAGATTAATAAGATGATGACTTATCCCTAGTCACTTGTTTTGCTCTTATGTGAGATGTGTGAGGGGCAGCCTGGCAGAGTGAAGTCATGGCTTGGCACATCATATAATGTGTGAGTCGGTTGATCAGGTTGTAGCATGCAGGATCTGACTTGATGTAACTTTCCCATTTTTGTGCTATGATACAACTGTGTGTCAGGACGTGATGAAGCAAACGCCTGATTTGAATAGCTGTTTATTTTAGTTGGCCTCCATGTTGCATCTATTCTTTCTAAGCTTTTACAGTAGGCTAATTTTATTTTTTTTTTCCAAAATGTTACCATTCATTTGTTTTATGTGAAGCATAGAGTGAATTGAGTAAACTCTGTAGTTAAGATTAAAGTTAGGGCCACTTTACACACACCAACTTATCTGTCCAACCTCTGACCAACTTGCTGGTTGCAGTGAAATCATGGACACATTGCTCCATTTTGTGGCTGTGTACAAATGGAACAATGTGTCCATGATTTCACTGCAGCCAGCAAGTTGGTCAGAAGTTGGACAGATAAGTTGGTGTGTGTAAAGTGGCCATTAGTCCATTTAAAGGATTTGTCCATACAACCATAAACCCTAATTCCACAACAATGGGCATCATTGAGATTTTTTAACCACACTATCCAACCATTACAGAAGGAAAGGTTGGCTGGACCACAGGGCTGATTTTGTGGTATTGACATGTCCTGACTCCTGTGTTGGCTCACGTGTGAAACCTACTGCTATACCTTTATTTTATACAGTAGACTCTTCTTCTCTTGATGCCTATGTTTTTCATCATATATTTTTATGTTGTCCCAACATTTATAATTTAATCCTATGTTGAGAAAACACAAATATGTTGAACAAAAGAATTTCCCAACTGCTGCTTAGTCATTATGATTCCCTTGTAAGTGAATGATCAAAGTAGAAGTCTGAAGAATTGGGTAATATTTTGTCATTGCATTATACGGCAATTTCACACAAGTACAATAGTGCCAATGCCAATACTAATAAGTCTATATCAGAAACCAAATATTAGCACTGGAACAGGAAGAACAATTAAATATTTCATGTCCCATTTCAGGATGCCAATGCCAAAGCTAATTTTGTGCCATCCATAATGACTTCCTAAATAATTAACTCAAGAACTATGTTCTTTGGTGTGGCTTCACCACCTTAGATATCAGCACTATATGTACTATTGTGGTTTTCATTGGCATTGTTTACTGTGGTCACTGATGCTATCATATGAATGGCAAGAGCTCACAGGCTAATCATTATAGAATTAGCTATCATCAACTAACAAGTAGCATAATGGTTTAATGTCAAACAATGATGCAATGCTCTGGGTGCATTGGATAAAATCCAACTTTGGCAACAAGTGGATGTAGTGTATGCTTCCTCTTTTGGTCATGCCTCAGTTTCGGGACTCAATCTGGCGACCCCTTACTGTGTGGCTGGTTTCCATTCCTGCTGAGCCACGGCCTGGTCAGTCTTTGTCCAGCTGCTGATGGTTTTCTTATCTTTGGTTTTCTCCTCTTGCTTTGCTGCTAGTCAGATGTTTCTCATTTTCATATTTAGGCCACAGTTTGTAAGGTTGGGGGCGGCCGTATCGGATAGTGTTCGGAGCAGTGTTGGAGCCCCTCAGGGAACGGTGCTGTCGCCATTCCTTTTTACGTTATACACAGCTAATATTCAGTATAAATCAGACCTTTGTCACCTTCAGAAGTACTCTGATGACTCAGTGATAGTTGGAGGTATTGAGAGAGGCCGGGGGGAGGAGGAATGCAGAAGGGTGGTCTCGGACTTTGTTGACTGGTGCCAGGCTAACCATTTAGAACTCAACGTAAAGAAAACCAGGGAGTTGGTGTTGAGTTATGGAAGGTGCATGAAGGATTGCTTACCTATCACTATTGATGGTCAGGATGTGGAAATGGTGGAGAATTTCAAATATTTGGGGGTTCACCTGGACAGCAAGCTTGATTGGAGGTGCCATATGGAGAAGGTTTGCAAGAAAGGGATGAGTAGACTTTACTTCCTAAGGAAGTTAACGTCGTTTAATGTGTGTAGCAAAATGCTTGAAATGTTCTACCAATCTATTGTGGCGAGTGCAATCTTTGCTGCAATAATATGCTGGGGTAGTAGTGTGCGCACAGCTGACGCTAATAAGCTGAATAAACTTATCAAGAAGGCTAGTGCAGCGGTGGGTCTACAACTTAGGACTTTCGAGGAGGTATTAGAGGATAGAATTAATAAGAAATGCAAGGCTATAATGAGCAACAATACACACCCGCTCTCTGAACTGTTTGCGAAGCAGAAGAGCACATTCAGCAAGCGTCTAATCCAACTAATGTGTAAAAAGGAAAGATACAGAAAATCGTTTGTTCCGACAGCTGTGGGGATGTTTAACAAATGTATAAGTGCAAAGCGTCCCAAGACTATGTGAAGTTCTATGTGTATGGGGGGAATAGGTGAGGTACATGTACCAGTCTACCCACATCTGCTGTCCATATAGACTTACTTTGTAAAGTGTGAAATGTTCTTGATCTTTGTTCTGCTGCTGTAATACTGTAATTTCCTCCGGGATCAATAAAGTTTATCTTATCTTATCTTATTTTGTCATTGTCCTATCACAGCGTGTGTGGGGCTATTTATACAGTCCCTGATAAAAGTTATGTCGCTTATCCATGTCATGTAAATAAAAGCTTATAACCTGACGTTAAATTCATCCATTAGTTTTATAAATTACTTTTTTGAAAGCTGAAACTCTCCCAAATTTGGTTTAGGGTAAGAAAATAAATTGGAATCAATGCTGAAATATTGATCATTTAATGAACACAGAATGGTCAGATTTTGGCAAGACAAAAGTTTTGTCGCCCACAGAAAGTAATGTCATATTCAAACAAATAATTAACTTAAAATACAAATATATGTTGCATAACATTGGTGAATGAAGTTGTGGTGCTATTAGAGTCATATTTAATATTTTGTGTGACTTCCATGAGCTTGAAGGACTGCATCCATGCGGTTCAACGGTGATTCATACAATGTATTAATGAACTCATCAGGAATAGCAAAGAATGCAGTCTTACATGCCTCCCAGAGTTCATCTAGATTCTTTGGTTTTGTCTTCCAAGCTTCCTCTTTCAACCTACTCCAAACATGCTAAATGATGTTCGTGTCTGGTGACTGGGCTGGCCAGTCCTTGAGCACCTTGATCTTTTTTGCCTGGAGGAACTAAGTTATAGAGATGATTTTTCCATTCAAATTGTTAGCGGACACCATGTCACGTTTGGAGAGTCCCTATGTGCCTAAACATTGGAGCGCCCCCACAGGTGAACCCAAATTTGGAAACTAGACTCCCCAGGGAACGTATCTAGATGCACAGTGAGCACTTTGAACCCCCAGGTGCTTCACAAATTAATCCTTAAAAGTGAAAAAAGAAAAAAATGTGTGTAAAAAAAAAAGTACTTTTTCATATTTACAGATCAATTTGTGAAGCACCTGGGGGTTCAAAGTGCTCACTATGCATTTAGATAAGTTTCTTGGGGGGGTCTATTTTCCAAAAAGGGGTCACTTGTGGCAGAATTCCAATGTTTACGCACTCAGGGACTCTCCAAACGTGACATGGTATCCACTAACAATTTGAATGGAAAATTAGCTCAAATTGTTAGCTGACACCATGTGGCGTTTGGAGAGCCCCTGTGTGCCTAAACATTGTAGCTCCCACACAACTGACTACATTTTGTAAATTAGACCCCCCAGGGAACTTATCTAGTTGGGTAGTAAGCACTTTGGAGCCCAGATGTTTCACAAATTGATCCGTAAAAATGAAAAAGTACTTTTACTTTCACAAATTTTCTTTTAGCCTAAATTTTTTCATTTTCACATGGGCAACAGGATAAAATGGATCCTAAAATTTGTTGGGCAATTTCTCCTGAGGACACTGATACCTCTTATGAGGTCATATACCACTGTTTGTGCGCACGGCAGGGCTCAGAAGTGGAGGAGCGCCATTTCACTTTTTGAATGGAAAATTAGCTCCAAAAGTCAAATTGCGCTCCTTCCCTTCTGAGCCCTACTGTGCACCCAAACAGTGGTTTATGACCACATATGAGGTATCGGTGTACTCAGGAGAAATTGCCCAACAAATTTTAGGATCCATTTTATCCTGTTGCCCATGTGAAAATGAAAGAATTGAGGCTAAAAGAACATTTTTGTTAGAAAAATTAAAATGTCCATTTTTTCCTTCCACGTTGCTTTAGTTCCAGTGAAGCACCTGAAGGGTTAATAATCTTCTTGAATGTAGTTTTGAGTAGCTTGAGGGGTGCAGTTTTTGGAATGGTGTCACTTTTGGTTGTTTTCTGTCATGTACACCCCTCAAAGGGACTTCAAATGTGATGTGGTCACTAAAAAATGGTTTTGTAAATTTTGCTGGAAAAATTGCTGTTGGACTTTGAACACTTATAACTTCCGAACAAAAAAAAAAAAAATTTTGTTTCAAAAATTGTGCTGATGTAAAATAGACATGCGGGAAATGTTATTTATTAACTATTTCGTGTCACAAAACTCTGGTTTAGGAGAATAAAAAATCAAAATTTGCAAATTGCTAAATTTTCAAAACTTTTGCAAAAATTTTTGATTTTTTTCACAAATAAACACAAAAATTAGTGACCTAAATTTAATACTAATATGAAGCAGAATATGTCATGAAAAAACAATCTTAGAATCGCTAGGATCCGTTGAAGCGTTCCAGAGTTATTACTTCATAAAGGGCCACTGGTCAGAATTGCCAAAAATGCCAAGGTCTTTAGGGTCAAAATAGGCTGGGTCCTACTTGGGTTAAAGGTGCCAGCCACCTCTGCAGTGGATCTGGTCTTCAGCCTCTTGATAATCAAGGCTTTGGTCGCAGAGTGGATTTTTGGCATGTTGTCAGAGCTCAAGTTGCAGTTCAAGTGAAGGTCGGGGGTGCTGGGTTTCTTTTTATACACACCCACTAATTAACCGATCATTTACTGAGCACAGGTGAGGATGTTGTCACGTCCCACTGACGGACTACACACGTGGACCCACTGGACCGCGTAAAGCGGATGCTGACACCGGGTGATAGAGAGGCAGACACGTACCGTAGAGTTAACGGGTTTATTACAGACAACAAAAACACAGAACTACACGCCCCTGGAGAGGGCCACAAGGCCGCAACACTGGAGACCCAGCGAGGGAGACCCCGGAGCGCTTGACCCCTATACAGGGATACCGCCGGGATCAGCCTCGAAGGGGCCAATGCTACGGACACAAGTGTTCAACCGACCCCAGGCGACGTGGTAATGAAACAGCACCCGGGAATACAATACGAAACGAGAACCGTGAATACAGAGCACCAGGAGCACGGGGAACTAGGAACGCAGGGAGATCCAGGAACACGGAGAGATCCGGATAAGCGGCAGAGGAGCTGCACGGAAACAGTACGGAGAATTGCGAGCACCACGGAGTCCGGTCCGGGGAAGTCCAGGGAAACCACACAAGGACGGTCCGGAGGAAAGGTAGTGACGCAGCACGGAGCAACACGAAGGCAGAACAGCGACACTGCAACAAGAACAAACAGATGTATGTTAAATACTGCAGAATCACAGCATACAATAGGACCAGGACCGGCAACTTCAGGATGAATGAAGAGGGCCGGCAAGGTCTAAGAGTAAATGCACACCTGCAACAAGAACAAACAGATGTATGTTAAATACTGCAGAATCACAGCATACAATAGGACCAGGACCGGCAACTTCAGGATGAATGAAGTTGCCCCGGCAAGGTCCAGAAGCAAGTGCACACTTTATATACCTGCTGCCCTACAGGGACTGGCTGAGAGGCGGGGCAGCCTAATTGGCAGCTGGCCCTATAAAGGTAGCAGAGAGAGCGGCCCCGCCCCCTAGTGAACACACTGAGGGGAAGCAGAGCAGGGCAGCAGTCAGGGAGCGACAGTCTGAGCAGCAGGTGTGCGATGGAGCACCCCGGAACCCCGGGATCGCCTGCGGACGACCTGTAACCTGGAACCCCGACCCCGGAAACCGGGAAGGAAGGGTAACTGCACGGGGAGAGGGACGAGCAGGGTGCAGGGCGGAGGCGCTGGACCGCGGGGCAGTTACAGTACTCCCCCCGCCACGCCCCCCCGGAACCAGGCCGGCATGAAACCTGCGCAAGAGGCGAGGAGCATTGATGTTCTCCTCCGGCTCCCAGGACCGTTCTTCAGGGCCGAACCCCTTCCAGTCAACCAGGTACCAAGTGGAACGGCCCCTCTTCTTCATGTCCAGGATGGCACTGACCTCGAAGACGTCCGAAGCCGAGACCGGCGGGGGCCGTGCTCCAGACTCTTGGGAGTACCGGTTGAGGACTAGAGGTTTGAGGAGAGACCGGTGGAAAGAATTATGGATACGCAGAGTAGGCGGCAATTTCAGCTGGTAGCATACCTCGTTTATCCTCCGGATGACGTCAAAAGGACCAATGTAGCGAGGACCCAATTTGTAGGACGGCACCTTGAGACGGACATACTTGGAAGAAAGCCATACCTTATCCCCTGGCTGGAACAGGGGGGCGTCCAAACGTCGTTTGTCGGCATGGTCTTTCATCCGTCTAGATGCTTTTTCCAGGGCAGACCGCGTCTCGGTCCAGATCCGGGGGAAGTCACGTGCTACCTGCTCCGCTGCTGGATTTGGGGTTGAGATGGCCACGGGTGTCGGTATCCTTGGATGGTGTCCGTAGACTATGAAAAAAGGAGAGTTATGCGAAGACTCACCGACATGGTTGTTATAGGCGAACTCTGCCCAGGGAAGCAGGGAGACCCAGTTGTCATGATGGGCGTTGATGTAGTGCCGTAAGTAGCCAGACAGCACCTGATTCACTCGTTCCACCTGCCCATTGGATTGCGGATGATAAGCAGATGAGAAATCCAATGTGACATCGAGTTTCTTGCAGAGCGACCGCCAGAATCGGGAGACGAATTGCACGCCTCTATCGGACACGATATGGGCTGGCAGACCATGTAAGCGGAGGATATGAAGGAAGAACAGCTCCGCTAACCGGGGTGCAGAGGGAAGGCCAGGCAATGGTATGAAGTGGGCCATTTTGGAAAACCTGTCCACGACTACCCATACCACTGTGTTACCGGAGGAGGCCGGGAGGTCGGTGACGAAGTCCATCGCGATGTGCCTCCAGGGCTCAGAGGGTACCGGTAGAGGAAGAAGAGGCCCGACGGGCAGTCGCTTGGGCGTTTTGTGACGTGCACAAGAGGAACATGCGGAAACGAAGTCCGTAACATCCTGGCGCATCTGAGGCCACCAGTAGTGTCGTCCTATCAACTGTAGGGTCTTCGTTATACCCACATGCCCTGCGACTCTAGAAGAATGACCCCAGGTCAGGACGTGTCCTCGATCCGCCTCGGCTACCAGTGTTTTACCTGGGGGGGGAAGAGACAGTCGGAGAGGAGCTACTATACCGAGACTGGATGGACTGATGATGGGGCGTGGCTCCTCCTCCTGGTCTTCGACGTGAAAGGACCGAGACAAGGCGTCTGCCTTGATATTCTTGTCTGCCGGGCGGAAATGAAGACGAAAGTTAAAACGAGCAAAGAACAGCGACCATCGTGCCTGCCGGGGGTTGAGCCTCTGAGCAGACTGCAGATAAGCCAGATTCTTGTGGTCGGTGTAGATCACCACTGGGTGTACTGCGCCCTCAAGGAGGTGGCGCCATTCCTCCAGAGCCATCTTGATGGCCAGCAACTCCCGGTCCCCGATGGAGTAATTCCTTTCACAGGAGGTAAAAGCTTTGGAGAAAAAACCGCACGTCACCATGCGTCCCGTGGAGGTCTTCTGGGTGAGAACGGCTCCTGCTCCCGAGGAGGATGCGTCCACCTCCAGAAAGAACTGCTTATCCGCCATGGGCCTGTGGAGAGCAGGAGCAGAAGAAAACGCATTCTTGAGCGTTAAAAAGGCGGACTCGGCCTCGGGGGTCCAAGCCTTGGCGGGCGTCCCCTTCCGGGTTAATGTGGTGAGTGGTTTAACTACATCCGAGAACCGAGGAATAAACTGCCGATAGTAATTGGCGAAGCCCAGGAACCTTTGGATCGCCTTGAGTCCCACCGGTCTGGGCCACTTCAGGACGGCGGACAGCTTCTCTGGATCCATTTCGAGTCCGGTATCGGAGACGATGTAACCTAGAAAGGGCAAGGAAGTTTGTTCGAAGACACACTTCTCATATTTGGCGTACAGTCGGTTCTCCCGCAATCGGCGTAGGACTCGCCGGACATCTCGCCTGTGAGTGGGCAGATCGGGGGAAAAAACCAGGATATCGTCTAGGTAGACCACGACACATACATAGAGAAGATCCCGGAAGACATCGTTTACGAATTCTTGAAATACAGCAGGGGCATTGCTCAAGCCGAATGGCATTACCTTATATTCGTAGTGGCCATCACGCGTGTTGAAGGCGGTTTTCCATTCATCGCCTGCTCGGATTCGGACGAGATTGTACGCACCCCGTAGATCCAGCTTGGTGAAGATCCGAGATCCCCGCAGCCGATCGAAGAGCTCGGGAATCAGGGGCAGCGGGTACCTGTTCTTCACCGTTATGGCGTTGAGTCCCCGGTAATCGATACACGGTCGGAGAGACCCGTCCTTCTTCTTTACGAAGAAGAAACCCGCTCCGGCGGGTGAAGAAGACTTCTGAATGAATCCTCGTGCTAGGTTATCCCTAATATATTCTGCCATGGCCTGGGTCTCGGGCGGGTTCAGCGGGTAGATGCGCCCCTTGGGGAGTGAGACCCCGGGGACCAGATCGATGGGACAGTCGTACGGCCTATGAGGAGGTAACGTCTCGGCTTCTTTCTTGTCGAAGACGTCCGCATAGGACCAGTAGGCTGACGGCAGGCCGGGTAAGGCTGCCGGAGAGGGAGGCATCCGAGCGGGGCTTACGGGACGAAGACATCGACTGTGGCAATTCGGGCCCCACCGCAAGACTTCACCGGTTCGCCAATCCAGCACGGGTTCATGTACGCGAAGCCATGGCAAGCCCAGCAGGAAGGGAGGGAAAGGGACGGCAGAACATAGAAGGTGAGACGCTCCGTGTGCAGAGCTCCCACTTGTATCTCCACTTCACCTGTGATGCTTGTTACCGAATCCCGTAGAGGTCTTCCATCAACGGCAGTGATGGTGCGTGGATGCTGTAGAGGATGGAGGGGTATACCCAGGCGCTGGGCCGTCTCCTGCTGTACGAAGTTGCCAGCCGACCCGGAATCCAGATATGCCATCTCCGAATGGCGTAGACTGCCGACCTTCACCTGGATAGAGATTGTAAGAGGTTGAGAGGAATCACCCTCGCCTAGGTTGGCCTCTCTTACCTGACCTAGACGGAGGAGTTTTCCGGCCGCTTGGGGCACTGCCGACAGAAGTGACCGGATCCTCCGCAGTAAAGGCACAGACCCCGGGTAATCCTCTCCTCTCTCGTCTGGGTACTCAAACGGGTGCGATCAACCTCCATGGACTCGTGGCCCGCTTGGGATGCCGAGGGTGCAGGAAGAAGGGGTCGCTGGAATGTGGGAGCCAGACGGGGAGATCGCCTCTCCTGAGTCCTCTCCAGTGTCCGCTCCTTGGACCGCTCTTGAAGGCGGCGATCGATCCGGACAGCCAGGGTAATGAGCTCCTCCAGGGAGTTGGGTAAATCCCGAACAGCCAGTTCGTCCTTGATGCGACTGGATAATCCCCGGCGGAAGACACCGATCAGGGGCTCATCCGTCCAGCGGAGCTCGGAGGCTAGGGTACGAAACCGGATAGCGTACTGACCAACAGACAGGTTACCTTGCTGTAGGGTGAAGAGGGCCTCTGTGGCGGAGGCTACCCGTCCGGGCTCATCAAAGGTCCTACGGAACGTATCCAGGAAGGCTTGTAGGTTCGACACAATGGGGTCCTCTCTCTCAAGCAAGGGGTTAAACCATGCCAGTGCCTCTCCCTCGAGGTGAGAAGCCAGAAATGCCACCCTTGCCTCATCCGTCAGGAATTGGTGGGGTAACAACCGGAAATGGAGTTGGCATTGGTTAATAAACCCCCGACAAGCCTTAGGGTCCCCGGAGTACCTGGTAGGCTGGCACAGCCGTGGATAAGATGCAGCACCAGCCGGGAGTCCGGAGGATGAGGCGGAGACGGAACCCGAGGCGTCTGTCGTTCTCTGTAAGCTGATGAGTCGGTCGTCAACGGAGGACATGAAGGACAGCAACCGGGTCTGCATCTCCCTCTGGTGGTCCAATTCCTGGTGGATACGAAACACCTGGGAGGAGAGAGAGGGGTCAGAGGCAGGGAGAGACCCTAAACGGGCCTCCAAGGACTGGACAAATGACGCGATTTGGTCATGACTCTGGCGGAGTCCGGCAAGCTCTCTCTGGGCATCAAACCTAGCGTCAGCGGGGTCCATGGCCGGGGCAAACTCTGTCACGTCCCACTGACGGACTACACACGTGGACCCACTGGACCGCGTAAAGCGGATGCTGACACCGGGTGATAGAGAGGCAGACACGTACCGTAGAGTTAACGGGTTTATTACAGACAACAAAAACACAGAACTACACGCCCCTGGAGAGGGCCACAAGGCCGCAACACTGGAGACCCAGCGAGGGAGACCCGGAGCGCTTGACCCCTATACAGGGATACCGCCGGGATCAGCCTCGAAGGGGCCAATGCTACGGACACAAGTGTTCAACCGACCCCAGGCGACGTGGTAATGAAACAGCACCCGGGAATACAATACGAAACGAGAACCGTGAATACAGAGCACCAGGAGCACGGGGAACTAGGAACGCAGGGAGATCCAGGAACACGGAGAGATCCGGATAAGCGGCAGAGGAGCTGCACGGAAACAGTACGGAGAATTGCGAGCACCACGGAGTCCGGTCCGGGGAAGTCCAGGGAAACCACACAAGGACGGTCCGGAGGAAAGGTAGTGACGCAGCACGGAGCAACACGAAGGCAGAACAGCGACACTGCAACAAGAACAAACAGATGTATGTTAAATACTGCAGAATCACAGCATACAATAGGACCAGGACCGGCAACTTCAGGATGAATGAAGAGGGCCGGCAAGGTCTAAGAGTAAATGCACACCTGCAACAAGAACAAACAGATGTATGTTAAATACTGCAGAATCACAGCATACAATAGGACCAGGACCGGCAACTTCAGGATGAATGAAGTTGCCCCGGCAAGGTCCAGAAGCAAGTGCACACTTTATATACCTGCTGCCCTACAGGGACTGGCTGAGAGGCGGGGCAGCCTAATTGGCAGCTGGCCCTATAAAGGTAGCAGAGAGAGCGGCCCGCCCCCTAGTGAACACACTGAGGGGAAGCAGAGCAGGGCAGCAGTCAGGGAGCGACAGTCTGAGCAGCAGGTGTGCGATGGAGCACCCCGGAACCCCGGGATCGCCTGCGGACGACCTGTAACCTGGAACCCCGACCCCGGAACCGGGAAGGAAGGGTAACTGCACGGGGAGAGGGACGAGCAGGGTGCAGGGCGGAGGCGCTGGACCGCGGGGCAGTTACAGATGTAAACTAGGATTGTGTGCATTATATGACCAGGCGACAAAAACTTTTGTTTTGCCAAAATCTGACCATTCCGTGTTCATTAAATGATCAATATTTCAGCATTGATGCCAATTTATTTTCTTAACCTAAACAACATTTGGGAGGGTTTCAGCTTTCAAAAGAGTAATTTATAAAACCAATGGATGAATTTAACGTCAGGTTATAAGCTTTTATTTACATAACATGGATAAGCCACATAACGTCTGTCAGGGACTGTATTCATTTTGCACCAGCCTTTTTTGCTCACTATGTTGCTAGGCAAATTTCACCTAAGGAGTTCCAATCTTGCAACTGCGATTTTTGCCTGCTGTGCAGAGACCAGTTGTGTTACTACCATGTGTTTGCTTATTTACCTTCCCAGCACATTTTCTTAGGCTGGTTTCAGACTTGCGCTCCCCGTCGCTGCGTATTGCGGTGGGGATGCGCAAGTTGAGCACAGGCACTGCACGTCCCTATGTTTAACATGGGGATGCAAGTGCCTGCGCTCGGGTGCAGATGGCCTGTGCGCACCCATTGCCGGCAATATGTGATTTGTGCACATGCGGATGCTTGTGCACAAATCAGTCTTGTCCACTCCAGGAAAGCGACATGTCGCCTTCAGGGTGTGGACGAGAGTGTGCAATTTGTGCGCCTGTGTACAAATTATACATTGTAGTGAATGGGTGCGCACGCCAATCTGTACCAGAGCGCAGGCACCTGCGCCCCCATGTTAAACATAGGAACGCGCGGTGCCTGCGCTCAGCCTGTGGATCCCCTCCGCAGGATGCTGCGGAGGGGTCCGCCAGTCTGAAACCAGCCTTAGTCCTCAGTTATAGTGGTGAGAGTTTGTTTTGCTTTCATTACTTTTTATCCTTTTTCTCTCCTTATTCAAACTTCTTAAGCTCCCTCTTTTTGGGTCCCTATTTCCCACTGTAAACACGATTTTCCAAAGGTAACAAGAGGTACCCTAAGTAAAGACTGAGTATTAAAATATAACTTTTACACAAACATGAAACCAAAAATAAAGGCCCTGTATATTAAACTGCCTAATTTCAATATAAAGGGTTTTTCTTTTGGTTTAAATTTTGTTTGTTTAAAACTTATATTTTAATAATCAGTCTTTGGGAAATCGTATTTATAGAAGTTTAACCCTGCAAAATACTTAAAGTGTTGTGTCCCATCTACCACTGTACACTTTTTCTCTCTTGTTTAGTTGTGTGTAGCAGTCTCAATTCTGGTTCCTCAGAAGGAATGAGAAACATTTCGATGACCGTTCAGGAAGCCAGGTCTGAGTAGTGTTTTTTAGTTGTGCATCTAGGGATCTTCTAGTCTGTACAGGAACTAGTAGGGTGTAGGTGTGGCTGTTTGGTTATAGACTTTATTTCCCCCTTTACCCATATTTAAATTATGTATGTGCAAAAATAATGACTCTAACATGCAAGGCATGCGAGATTACACTGGTTCACAAGAATATAACAACCTCAAATATGATTGGTTCAAAAGGTCTATCAGAGACAACTCAATTTAAAGGTGTCTTTGAAGCCAGTCAATTTCTGTAATTTCTTAGGGGATCTAAAAACTACCTTAGTAGTGTTATGCACCGTGTGTGCAATGATACCAACAAACTTTACTATGCAATTTAGCAATCTAAGTCTCCACATATTCTTTAAAACTGTAGGGTTCACCATCAGAACCATTTCTGGTGAACCCAAAAAACCTCAGTCCAGTTCTACTTATGGGTGGGAAAGTAGAGAAATACATCCATAGAGGTACAACGTTTAATGGGTATGAAAACCACCTTACAACAAAAAATGTTATGTATACAAAACTTGAATTTAATTAGCCAGAAAAAGTTACAAAAAAATGCCCTCACTCCCCCCCTAAAAATCGACGCATTTCGGAGGTTTACAGAGGAAACAAGTAAACACATCTTCTAAGGTCATGTTCACATGTCAAATATTTGAGTTTTTTACCTCAGTATTTGTAGCCAAAGCCAGGAGTGGATAAAAAAAAACAGAAGTGCTGGCATGTTTCTATTATACTTTTCCTCTGAGATAAAATACTGACCGTGCAAAAAAAAACCACAGCTAACCTCGTTTTTTTTTTTGCCCGGCTGCAACTGCTGGATTTGCCGTATCGCGGCAAAACCACACTTGCCGCATCTGCCACAAGCCCCATAGAGAATGAATGGGGGCTTGCCACAGGTGCACCACGAGTCAGCTGTTATGCGGCAGATCCGGCAGATGTGGTAAATCTGCCGAATCTGCCGCATTCAGCGAAAAATGCTGATGTGAAAGGACCCTTATTCTTCCAATCGGTGTGTATTCAACTGGTCATGTTCCACCAATCAATAAGTTATTACCTACCTAACCTGTGGAACAGTGATAACTTATTTTCACCAAAGAACCCTTGTAATGCAAACTACCGTAATTGATATCCCAGTTATTGTGTGCACACAGTAGATGTATAGTAGCAACCTGTGTTTTAAAGTCTATGCTCCACCTTAATGGGGGATAACAGCAAACAGGTATTTGCATGTAGCTGTAGAGGGGGCCCTAGAGTCAACTACCACTGTGGGCCCCTGCCTAAACCTATCTGCAAGAAATGTCTTTGCTCCTATATATTACAATAGGTGGACAACCCATTTTATCATAGACAATTTCATTTTCCATGAGCAGCTGTAAATCAGCACCCTACTAGCATATCAGCCCTTGTACATATGCCTCACCATGAGTGACAAATTCTTCCTGCAGCTGTTTGCGATGATAGACAAGGACTGATGCCACTGCTTTATCTGCAGGATTAACAGCTCAGAAGTGAGATTTCATCAGCTCTTTTTCATCTCAATAGCAATGTAACTTGACTGATAAGGTTATAAACTCGTAATCCAAATGTACATAAAACTTGGAAATTGTAACCTTCCTTTTATTTTTGGGGTCTTATGCAGAGCTGTATATCAATTTCAAGACACTAGACTGTGTTATATCAATCAGACTACTACTTAGAGATCATATGTTAAAGGGGCTGTCTACTAGTCAGCCATACATATAAGATGGCTGTCAGCTATGATTTGGCTCATCTTTTTGCAGACAGCCATCTCAAGCGAGTCAATGTAGTCAATGTTTGGCTGAGAGCTCCTTTGTTCTATGTAAGAAAGCCACCAGCTAAAATATCAGCCAGTGGCTTATCTATGGGAGAACAATGTGATTAGCAGTCCGAAATTGGAGATGCCCAATTGACACCTACTTGTACAATAAGTCAATCAACATCAACATACACATTAGACTTCCAGGCGAACTTGTTGATATTAGCAGGTTCAGCAGAAATAAGTCAAAGGCTAGTGTCATACTAGCGTCAGTCTTTTGGCAGACAAATCCGTTTAAAACTTAGAATTCTGCAGCCTGAGTGCATAGCGTTAACGTGGTGTAATGCTGTGCTCAGGTTGTCTATACATCCCTATGGTTACCGGTCTCCCAGCAGCAGCCGGCCGCTTGACAAAGAAAGACTGGATATGCGCTATTCCTGAGAGCACATATATTGCCCTCAAGGCTATGACTTACTCAGGACCGGTCCTTATTCTCTGCTTACAGGGGGATGTCACGGTGGTGGCCGTGGACCGGTTCCGTGGCCCTGGAGGGAGCGCAATTACAAAGGGAGAAAATAAAAATACAAATAAGAGTTTGTCAGTGACGCCACCTGTGGGATGCGGCCGGATATGACCACCGCTGCTTATCTCAGCTTCAGGGGATGATGTTGGGATGCAGCAGGATGATAAACCCTCCACAGGTAGGGCTAGGATGATCCCTGAGCTGGTGATATTAATGGTTATTGGAGTTGATGGGGATGCAGGAATTAGCTCAAACAATGATGTGGAGACACAAGAGTAACGGTCTTTTCTTTACCTTTAATGGTGGAACTTGGGTAGTACCAGGTACAGTTTTCTAAAGTTCATGGGGTCCGGAGCTTGGAGGTAATTTTAGGCTTTCCACGCCAGCCAAGTCCTGAGGCTTTCCTTTTAGTTTGTATCCGTTGGGCCCTGGCTGCATAAAGCAATGCTGTGACCCTCTCTGTTCTGTACTAGCTGTAGGACTAGCTGCGTGGACCCTTCTCTTGGCTGTATTTCTACTTAGCTCTCCTGAGCTCTGTAGTGCGGCTGTGTCTCTTTAGCTTTACAGTGAACGGGGCAGTGTATAACTATCTGTTCTCCAGATTTGGCCGCTGGGTGTATAATCCCTTACGATCTCCGTCTCCGGTGACCGTACTATACTTAATTCTGGGCTTGCTGGCACTACTACCACTCCCAGATCTTCCTTCTCTCCTCCTCAGGCCCTCGCTATGGGCTCCACACACTGTCAGTTTCCTTGGACCGGCCTAACACGGCTCCTGTCCCCAAGATCACTTTCCTCTCCCAACTGTCACCTCAGCTCTCCTGACAGGAACTGACTAGCTCCGCCCCCTGCACCTGCATATCTAGGGGACCTCTACTGACGTCAGCAACTGACCTGACCTCAGCTGGTAGAGTTCCCCCTACAGGCCCAGGTTGGGATATGTTATATGTGTGCTTCACCTGGTGGATGCCTTGCCTCCAAGCTTGTAATGTGATTACTGGACCCCGGGGCGCCACACACACAGAAATGCGAAAAAAGGCTGACGCTAGTCGGACCCTAGCCAAAGGCTATGAGCCGATGGGCCAAAAAGTGTGCGGAATGTTCTGCATCAAATCTGCATCTGGCTTTAGCAGCTATTAGATAGCAAAAGCGTTGCACTTTTGATATATAATAGCTGTTTTTTTATGCAGTAAATTCTGCATCCCTCCCTGAGCGCCTGCCCTGTAGTACACTGCTTACCTTGCGCACTGGCAGGATCTTCCTGGTTTTGGCCGTGTTACACATCATGTGGATCACCCCCCACCCATGTGATGTGTGACGTGGCTGAAACCAGGAAGTGCCTACCAGTGCGCAAGGTAAGCGGCATAATTTAATTGAAATGCAGACTTTTACGGGTCAAAGATCCGTAAAAATGCGCAGCTATTACGCTGCGCAAAATGCATGGAAGTCGGCACGGCACAGCCAAAGTCACATTGACTTTGCTGGCTGGCCAATATACCATGTGCATCTGCTGCACATTAAAATACACCATAAAAATATACAACAAATGCAACTTCGTGGGCACAGGGCCGAATAGATGGGTCAACAATATCAGATATGTGCTGATCAGACACCTGCCCAAAGCAGCTATTTGCAGTGATGATGACATCTTAATGTAAATAGTGTTTGGAGTAAGAACACTGCACGCTATCCGGAAGCCCCTCTTTAGTCCTGTTGTTCAGCTCACTTTATTAGGATCTTGGTGTTAGACCCTCACAGATTTCATGTGGATGACCTAAATAATGGGCAACCCTATTAAAGTTACAGCCTAAAGTGTTATGTTGATACTGTCTGATTGCCACTTGCGATTGGGAAGGATTGTTTTCTTTATGGCATAAGATTTTTTTAAATCCTCTGGATCAGTAAGGAAAAATAAAGCTCTAAAATGGTGGTCCTCAACCTTTCTTACTTTGAGATGTACATTCTGTCATGGGAGATAGTTGGTAGCCTTATTCTATTAGATAGAAAATAAGAAACCACATTAGCAAGTGCGCCTCTTCCACAGCAGTGATATCAAGACCATCCCCACAATAGTGACATCCAGACCATCCTAACACTAGTGACACTCCGACCCTTCACAATATTCACATCCAGAACCCCCCAACAGTAATGACATCCAGAACTGCCCTACACAAATGTGGTCACATCCAACACCCCTCACAGTAGTCATATCCAGATTTACCACAGTAGTTACATACAGAGCCCCCTCTCACCCATAGGCCATTCTGCACCCCCATAGTACTTACATCCAGCCCCTCCATACTTTGGTGACATCAGTCCCACTTCCCCACAATAGTGACATCCAATGATGTAACAATTAGTGTAAAATCCAGGCCTGTGCAGGAAGTGGGCCCGCTGACGTCAGCGCCTACTTCAGCTGGATGTTCATCCAGAACAAAGTGTTTCAATGCGAACATGCATAAAGGTACAGTGGACCCCTGGTCTCTTGCCTTGCTCCCGATTGACAAGTGTATTGGTATTGCTTATAGATACGTATTACCTTTATAGAGTGACCGAGCCACCATTTTTGTATTCATTATTGAACTTGTATCGAGTTGTATGTATGTGGTCTTTTTGAGTGGCGTATCTGGACAAGTAATGTTGCATTTATTTCACACCACACTTCCTAACTAGAATATACGCATGCATGCACGTTAATGGCATATATTTGCTCTTATTTTTGACTAGATGGGAGCCCGATTCTAAAGAATCGGGTAGTCTAGAATCCATATATAGTTTATTTACTAATAGTTACGGGAGTGCGGTGAAAAGAATTGTGTGTATACAGGCGGTTCTGTGGTAGCACAGTATACAGCGGCTCTGTGGCTAGCACAGTATACAGCGGCTCTGTGGCTAGCACAGTATACAGCGGCTCTGTGGCTAGCACAGTATACAGCGGCTCTGTGGCTAGCACAGTATACAGCGGCTCTGTGGCTAGCACAGTATACAGCGGCTCTGTGGCTAGCACAGTATACAGCGGCTCTGTGGCTAGCACAGTATACAGCGGCTCTGTGGCTAGCACAGTATACAGCGGCTCTGTGGCTAGCACAGTATACAGCGGCTCTGTGGCTAGCACAGTATACAGCGGCTCTGTGGCTAGCACAGTATACAGCGGCTCTGTGGCTAGCACAGTATACAGCGGCTCTGTGGCTAGCACAGTATACAGCGGCTCTGTGGCTAGCACAGTATACAGCGGCTCGGTGGCCAGCACTGCGCGGTGTCGTGGTGGCTCAGTGGAGAGCGGAGGCTGGGGGGCAGGGGAAAGCGGAGGCTGGGGGGGAGAGGAGAGCGGAGGCTGGGGGGGAGAGGAGAGCGGAGGCTGGGGGCAGAGCAGAGGGGAGGCTGGGGGGCAGAGGAGAGGGGAGGCTGGGGGGCAGAGGAGAGGGGAGGCTGGGGGGCAGAGGAGAGGGGAGGCTGGGGGGCAGAGGAGAGGGGAGGCTGGGGGGCAGAATAATCACTGGGCTGTCGGCGGTCAGCTGGGCTGTCGGCGGTCAGCGGCAGTGGTGGCGGCGGTTCCGGAGGGGCCAGCTCCCTGATGGAGGAGAGTGAGCGGGTGTGTGCGGTGAGCGGCAGGAGTGGGAGCGGTGCCGGCGGAGGCTGCACAACGGAGTGTGGGCCGGGCCCACACCGGGCAGTGTGCGGGGCCGGTGGCGAGAGTGGGCGGTGAGCTGCAGGGCTGTGGGTGGTGCCGGGGGAGGGCGGATGGGCACAGACGGGGCTCAGTGCGGGGCCGGTGGAGGGATCGGCAGGAGTGGGAGCAGTGCCGGCTGAGGCCGCACACCGGAGCGTGGGCCGGGCCCACACTGGGCAGTGTGCGGGGCCAGTGGCGAGAGTGGGCGGTGAGCTGCAGGGCTGTGGGCGGTGCCGGGGGAGGGCGGATGGGCGCAGACGGGGCTCAGTGCGGGGCCGGTGGCGGGATAGCGACGAGTGGTGGCGCTATGCGCTCACCGCTCGTGGGTCTGCTACTTCCGGTTCCGGTGTCTTACACAGGGCACAGGCCATCACGGAAGTTGGCTGGATTGCCCGGAAGTGGCCTTCGGGTTTTATATATAAGATTAGATACCCTAATATATCCAGGTTATTTACTTAGCCTAATTCTTTCGTAAAATAATTATTACTTAAGATTTTTAATGTATTTACCAGTAGTCCCTGTTTCTTTTACCTTCCCTGTGATGTCTCAATACTATTATATGTATATTATTTTATTTGTTTGTCTAATCATTGAATGATCTATTTTCTATTATTTTTTGGCTAGCATTTCTATTATTTGGGTGGTTTTTAGTAGTGTATAAAAGCCTTATCATATGAAGTGTGGCTGTAGGTCTTAAACCCCATACCAAGTTTAGTAAGATTTTCTTGACATTTTCTTAGTTGCATTTTTTCAGCAAATTAATGGTTCATAAACAGCTTATAACATAGCAAAGGGATCTCATTGTTTAAAGTGTTCAGTCAGAAGAAGTGTACAAAAAATTTACAATGCATTAGATAGGTAGGGTCTCAAGATAACAATAATTTTATTTATATAGTGCCAAACATATTCCGTAGCACTTTTCTAACATTCAGAGGGGAGATGTACACACGATTTGAGGCAATACAGTGTAAAAGGGGTGTCACACGCGTCAATGTCGTCAGCGAGATGATCGCTGACGACATTGACGGCTGATTGCTGGTGAGCTGTCACACAGACAGACTCACCAGCGATCAATTGACCAGTGACATCATGGAAACGATTTAAATATCGTTTCCACGATGTCCTGCTCCCGCTGCCAGCCTGCTGGAAGCGGGAGCAGCCTGGTCTCCAAGGTACACGTCGGGTAACTAGGCAGCGCGCGCTGCCTAGATACCCGACGTGTACCTTAGTTACCAGCCTCCTCCGCTCACCCGGTGAGCGGAGGAGGCTGGTAACTAAGGTACACAGTCGGGTATCTAGGCAGCGCGCGCTGCCTAGTTACCCGACGTGTACCTTGGAGACCAGCTCCCAGCGCTTGTGACAGGCGCTGGAAGCTGGAATATCGCTAGTCCCGGTGTCACACGCAGCAATGCTGCGTGTCCACCGGGCGACAATCGCCAGGTTTCAGAGCTGGTTCTGAAACCTGGCGATCATCAACCAGCGATTTATCGCTGGTTGATGCAGTATGTCACACGCGTCAATATCGCTGCAACGTCACGTGCAGCCGATATCGTGCAGGCGATATTGACGCGTGTGACACCCCCTTAAGGCTAGGGTCACACCTGGAAGGTGACCCACGTTTACTGGATCCGGTAAACGCATAGCAAACGCTGCAGTAATGGCTAGCGTTAACGTCGGGTGCTGCCCGGTAACGCTGCTCCATAGTATCCCGATGTTTACCATGGATGCAGCCACACAGGAAGCCCCAGGAGCTGCACTTTAGCAGAGCGCACAGGAAAACGACAACGGTTTCCAACCGGATCCAGTAAACGTGGGTCACCTTCCAGGTGTGACCCTAGCCTAACAAAAAATTCAAAAACCATGAGGAGTGAGGTCTCTGCTCAAAAGCTTACAGTCTATGAGTAAATAGGGGAGGCACAAAAGGTAAATGGTAAAATGTGTTGTCATATATGTTCCAGCCATTAATATAATAAATAGGGAATTCAAGTAACACTACATGAACCGTCACCAGCCAAGATCTGTGCAAGTAGAGATAAAGTGCTATTTAGTGCATGTAGGGTTAAACAGATGATACAAGGGACTAGAATTGGAAAAGGTCAGTATGGTGAGCTGATGGGCTAGTCTAAAGAAATGTGTTTTAGGGTTCGCTTAAAACTACAGGTATTGGGAATTACCGTATATACTTGTGTATAAGCCGAGTTTTTCAGCCCAAAATTTGGGCTGAAAAGTCTCCCCCTCGGCTTATACACGAGTCAATACGGGTGGGGGCTGTGTCCGGGGCTGTGGAGGCTGCAGGAGGCGGGGGGGGCTGCTGTATGAGCAGCCCCGTCACGTGGGGCCGCTCATTAAATATGCACTGCTTCCCCCTGTCAATCAGCGGTAGGGGGAAGCAGTGCATATAGCCCCCAAATGCTGGCACTCGCACCCCCTTATAAGGGCCCCCCCCCCCGCTGCTTATATATTACCATCCCGGTCTTCTGATCCGCGCCGCTCCTCGGTGCTGCTTCTTCATCCTCCCGTCCTCGCTGCATCCGGGATCTCCGGCCGTCGCAGCGATATGACGTCATCGCGTGACGGCCGGGGATCCCGGATGTAGCAGGACGGACGGACGGAGCAGCGAGGAGCACCGAGGAGCGGCGCGGATCAGAAGACTGGGATGGTAAGAGAAGCGGGCGGGGGGCCCTTGCAAGGGGGGGCGAGTGCCAGCATTTGGGGGCTGCTGTGTACCCCCAGGGGGCTGCTGTGTACCCCCAGGGGGCTGCTGTGTACCCCCAGGGGGCTGCTGTGTACCCCCAGGGGGCTGCTGTGTACCCCCAGGGGGCTGCTGTGTACCCCCAGGGGGCTGCTGTGTACCCCCAGGGGGCTGCTGTGTACCCCCAGGGGGCTGCTATATGTACCCCTGGGGGGCTGCTATATGTACCCCTGGGGGGCTGCTGTATACTACCCCTGGGGCTGCTGTATACTACCCCTGGGGCTGCTGTATACTACCACTGGGGCTGCTGTATACTACCACTGGGGCTGCTGTATACTACCACTGGGGCTGCTGTATACTACCACTGGGGCTGCTGTATACTACCACTGGGGCTGCTGTATACTACCACTGGGGCTGCTTGTATACTACCACTGGGGCTGCTTGTATACTACCACTGGGGGGGCCTGTATACCTGTGCTGGGGTCCACCCTCGGCTTATACACGAGTCAATAGGTTTTTCCAGATTTTTGGGGCAAAAGTAGGGGGGTCGGCTTATACACGGGTCGGCTTATACACGAGTATATACGGTAATTGCATTGTCCTTGCTAATTCCAGAGGCTTGGCGCAACTTGCGAGAAGTCATGGAGACAGGAGTGGGAGGATTGTATTGTAGATGATGTCACTCTTAGGTAATTAGCAGAATGGAGGGTACAGGTACGGCGATAGATAGAGATGAGGGAGGAGGTGTAGGAAGGTGCAGAACTGTGGAGGCTTTGTGGGTGAGAGTGATAATTTTATATTGTACTCTGTATCGGATGGACAACCAGTGCAATGACTGGCACAGGATAGAGGCATCAGTGAAGTAGTTGGAGAGGAATATGATCCTGGCTGCTCGGGTTTTCAAGAAACTCACATGGGGGCCTGGAGGGTGATACACAACTGCCACTCACAGAGTGAAGGGCCTGTAAAATCTGACAGTGTGGACCTCAAAAGAAAGGAAGAAAAGCGAGGGGACAGGAGGGATAATTGGAAAAGCACAATTTGTTGAAAGCAGCAGACCAACATCTGGTCTGCTGTCAGGTCTAGGGGTATGAGAAAAAAGCAGCGGTGGTGTCTTACTGCTGAATCCAGGTCTCCATAGGATCAAGAAGGTTAAGACAATGTGAAAAGAAAAAGTTGTGGATGTAAGAGAGTTTGTTACATTCTGAGAGAGGGTTGCAAAGGGCACAATTAAAGGAGACAGAAGTCATGCAAGGAATAAGATTCCCAGAGTTTCTAAGGTTAGCAGGGAAAGTGTTAAGATTGCTATTTTAAGAGGGGCCTGGATTAGGTTCAACATCTCCTGAGACAAATGGTTAAGTGATTTGAGAGAACGTATCTTATATTATATGGGAGAGTGAAAGTGAATAGATCCGGACATTTTAACATTTTAAAAAGAGCATGAGGTCTGTACATAGGACAGGAGAGGAGAGAGGAACTGATATGGATGCAGTGTGTGAAGGGTGATAGATATGAGGGAAAGAAGGAGCTAGCACATAAATGATACAAATACTGTACACATAATGAATGCATTTTGCAGCACAGGTGAACAAGTTACATGTTTGTGACATGCCCACTCCAGGGTCAGGGATACTTAGGAATCGGGCATCAGTTGTTTTTCACTTTCGGTTCTTTTCACGGGGACAGACGGGGGCTGAGACCTGGTGCTGTGACCCTGGCAGTGTCATTTAATAACAGGGGGAGATAACAGGGAAGACAGGGAAAAGGGGTGTTCGTGACGCCACCTGTGGTGCGCGACCAAGGGCGGCCGCCGCTGCTTCAGGACCTCTGGGGACGGTGACCGGCAGCCTGGATGGTTTCGCTCCCCGCAGGTGGAGTGCAGTCCCCAGGAAGGCGGGATGGAGGAGTCAGTTCATACCTTGGCATATGTTTATTAGGCCATCAGCACCCGTTGTCACATGCGGCCTCTGCAGCCGGTTGTCGCCGCTAAGAAAAGTCTCACACACCACAGCTGGAGTTCTGTTACTTTTACTCAGTTATTTCAGCATGGCTGCCGGGTGCCTCCCTTGCCAACCTCCAATTCATTGTTGTGTCCAGAACCGGAACAGTGCAGTCGAGCCTCTGTTGGTGGTCCTTTCTCTCTCTTACTAGGTGTTTCTTTCTCTGGTGGTCCCTCAGTGCTATAAGCTAGTCTCTCCGCACCTTTGCACAAATGGCTCGGGCACTGACAGCCACGGGTGCTCAGTTGTACCCCATCTGGGTACTGCTCCCTAGTTCGACCGCCTTCTCCAACTTGTGTTGGGTGTTTGGCCGCAGCTCCCTTTAGGAACTCGGGGCCTCCGGTTAAAAGGTTCGGGCATACAGCATCCTCGCAGTGTTCAGTGCCAGTTCCCTGTGTCATTCACCACCCCTCTGTACTCTCGCCAGATACGGGCGTATGGGGATCTATGTCTCGCTCTGCACCCCAAGGGCTTCATTCTTTCTTCACACCTGTTGGTCTTTCCCTCCCGGCGCGAGAGTGGTCGTGCTTCAGCCCATGGGAGTCAACACAACTCCTGACCTCTATTCCTCCACTTCTTCCACACACTAACTCTGTTTTCCCTCCCGGCTACACTTGGGTCCTCCCTCTAGGTCCACCCACTGTCCCAGGGCCCTAAGTGTCGTGTCTGTGTGTGTGTGAAGCTCAACTGTGCCATCCCAGCACCTGGAGAGGAGAGGCACTACCGTCCCTCTAATTGAGGAGTACAGTACCTCTGGTGGCGGCCTACGCGGTGGGGCGCCACATCCCCCCTTGGCAAAGGTTAGCTTGTTCCTGAGAACCCGGTAACATAGACAAATTTTTTTTTTTTAAATAACAATAATACGCATAATTTTTCTTCCCTTTCAGGAGGCACCATTCTTGAACGTTACTATAATAAAGTGCTCATAAAAACACAAAGTCCACAGTCTCGTTGAGCAGTATCCCCAACGGGGTCCAAAAACAGTTCTTTGTCAAAGTCCACCACCCGACTATACAGCAATCATGGCGGGTTAACTATATATGCACTTTTCGATTTCCATTTCATAGTTTCCCGGTACCTAACTAACCAGTTATATACAATATTTACATGACTCAACATTCTAACTACTATCTACATTGACTTTCTAGGTCTTATTTTATTGGTAAGGGCCGCTTGCCCGCAAACCGTCCTTACCACTCGAAAGTCTAACTGGCTCTGCATATGGGGTTTGAGGTTGCAGGATCTTGTACACCCGCAACGCATACCAGCCTTGTCGTCCCATACACTTGGTGTAACTGACCTCTTCTCCGGGGTAGAGGTCCCTACCGGGGTGTCCCTTCGGCAGGTACGACTCAATGTCCCGTCTGCTAACAAACAGCTCTTGCTCCAAGCCGTACTCCTTTATGAACCCCCAGTCGTTCCGAAGGTTAAAGTCTACAACTCCTTGGCACCGCTTTGCTGGGTCGAATACTAGAGTCTTTCGTACATAGGTTTTCTCCTCCAGGTTAGCCTCCTCCTGCTGCTGCCAATGGTCTTGGTGCTGTTGTCGCTCTTCCTCTTCAACAGCTTGTCGTTGCGCCCAGTAGTCACCATTGCACCTGCTCTATACTCTGCTCACTGCCTGGGCTACAATCGGGCACCCCTCTGTTAGACTCTCATAGGATGCCCCATGCGCCCTCCCAATCTAAACCTCTGGGGTATCCGTTGGGCTCACACTGCTCTCCAGTTCAGTGGCATCACCCTTTGGCTTTGGTGCTGGTTCAAGCAGGTCTGGTGTGGCAGCTGGTGGCACTTCGGTCAGCTCCGGGGTTGCTGGCCGGTTCTGGTTTGTTCTACTGCTGATTCTGCTTCTGGTGGTTCAGGAGGCTCCGGCACCTGCACTAGTTGTGCCGACTTTTGTAGCTGGGACTGCTTCCAGGCATTAACAGCCAATAACTGCGCACTGTTCAGTAACTGGCTCAGTTCTTTCATCGCTTCTTTGAAGTCGTCAGAACTGGTAAACTGTACCCAGTCTCTAGCCTTCCCAGTTGCATTGGGGGCTTTTTCGCTCTCGTGTCCACCAGCCAGAGTGTCTATCCCACTGCTCACCATGATGCTTCTTGCTCTCACACAACGTGACTCTCTCTCGTTCTGTCTCTAGTCGGAATCAGCAAACACACCGTAGCAGGCCCCCTTGGCTTTTCTTTAGTACTCTGGGTGGGCATGCTCTTTCACGCCTTTACCAAGGTCCTTCCCATGACGAGGGCCAAGACACGCCCCGGACCTACAGGTGCCGCCATTTTTGCGAGCTAGTTCTTACACAGTCTCTTAACAGTTCTTTAAGGCACACAAGACCCGGTGTTTCTGGGCCGCTCGGATCCTGTTTGTGAAGCCAAGTTGACACACGCACTCCAGGGCTGGGGGTACTCGGGAACTGGGCATCACTTGTTCTTCACTCTCCGTTCTTTTCACGGGGACTGATGGGGGCCGAGACCCGGTCCCTGGCAGTGCCATTTAATAACAACTAAAGGAGGCTGCCGTTGCTTCAGGATCTGTGGGGACGGTGACTGGCAGCTTGGATGGTTTTTCTCCCCACAAGGGGAGGGAGCGTGGTTCCCAGGGCGGTGGGATGGAGGAGTCAGTTTGTACCTTGGCAGATGTTCATTAGGTCATCAGCACCCCGGTGTCTCATGTGGACTTCTGCGGCCGGTGGTTGCCACTAAGAAAAGTCTCACACACCACAGCTGGAGTTCTTTTACTTTTACTCAGTTATTTCAGCATGGCCGCCGGGTGCTATCCTTGCCAACCCTTTGGTTCAGAATTGTCTCCAGAACTGGGACAGTGAAGTCAAACCTCTGTTCGTATTCCTTTCTCTCTCTTACTAGGTGTTTCTTTCTCTGGTGGTCCCTCAGCACTATAAGCTAGTCTTTCCGCTCCTCTCAGCGCCTTCGCACACAGAGCTCAGGAACGGACAGCCACGGGTGCTCAGTTGTACCCCTTCCAGGTACTGCTCCCTAGTTTGGCCGCCTTCTCCAAGTTGTGTCGGGTGTTTGGCCTTAGGAACTCGGGGCCTCCGGTTCAACGGTTCGGGCATACAGCCTCCGTGCTATGTTCAGGGCTGATTCCCTGTGTCATCCACCAACCCCTCTGTACTCTCGCCAGATACAGGCGTATGGGGATCTACATCTCGTTCTGTACCCCATTGGCTCCGTTCTTCCTTCACACCTGTCGGTCTTTCCCTCCTGGGTCGAGCGCGGTCGTTCTCCAGCCCATGGGAGTCAACACCACTCCCGACATCTACACTTTTTCCACACACTAAGGCTAGGGTCACACTGGCACAATTCTAAGTCCCCTGCGTGTTTTGCAGAGGACTTCAAATTTTTTTCTCCCTCCGCAGCCTTCACGCAAGCTGCAGAGCAGAGAGCACGGCCCCTAGCAACCCGCTGTGAATCATGGATACCAGCTATACAGCGTGCTGTGGGGAGTGCGTATTTCACCACGCACAGGGAAACGCTGCATGATGCATTCCCCTGTGCGTGGTGAAATACACACTCCCCGCATCCCGCTTTGTAGCTGGTATCCATGATACACAGCGGGTTCCTAGGGGCCGCATTCTCCACTCTGCAGCTTGCGTGAAGGCTGCGGAGGGAGAAAAATTTCTAAGTCCTCTGCAAAACACACAGGGGACTTAGAATTTGACAAGTGTGACCCTAGCCTAACTGTTTTTCCCTCCCGACTATGCTTGGATCCTCCCTCTGAGTCCACCCACTGTCCCCGGGTCCTAAGTGTCATGTTTATGTGTGAAGCTCAACTGCGCCATTCCAGCACCTGGAGAGCAGAGGCAAAACTCTCCCTCTAATGGAGGAGTACCTCTGGTGGCGGCCTACCCGGTGGGGCGTCACGTTTGTTTGTTTGTCTTGCTTGGCTTACCCATCTCCTGCCCCATTTAACTGCCTCATTTAACTGCTGAACACTTTTAAAATCTGCACCTATGAAATTTACACAAATGCAGATATTAGCCTTTTCCTTTAAAGAGAAACATCCAACACTATTTTAAAATAAGAAAGTGAATCTAAATTACTCCCCGCTGCTGATTTTGCACGATTTCTTTACCATTGGCCATGATCTTTGTTGACATGGCTGTGACATTCACTTTACAATTAAAACACATAATAACTGCAGCCAATCACTGGTCTCAGTGGCCTTCTGCCATCTACATTGAGATGGCAGCTGAGCCAAGTGATTGATTGCAGTGGTCACATACTGTAGTCTTAAGGCCCAGTTACAAACACAGATAATTGTGCAGAGATTGTTCGCAGATCTCTGGTTGCAGTGAAATCATTTTGTGGTCGTGTACAAATGGAACAATGTGTCCATGATTTCACTGCAACCAGAGATCTGCAAACAATCTCTGCACAATTAGGCTGCCTTCACACTTGCGGACCCCTCCGCAGCATCCTGCGGAGGGGATCAGCAAGCTGACCGCAGCCACTGCCATCCCCTATCTTTATAATGGGAACGCACGGTCATGCGCAGGTCTGCGCATGACCGTGCGCTCCCATCCACTGCAATATGTGATTTGTACGCAGGCGGATGCCCACGCACAAATCACACTCTCGTCCGCATCGGGAATGCGACATGGTCGCGTTCCTGGTGCGGACGAGAGTGTGTGATTGTGTGTGATTTGTGCGCGGGCATCCGCCTGCGTACAAATCACATATTGCAGTGAATTAGAGTGCACGGTCATGCGCAGACCTGCGCAGCACCGTTCGTTCTCATTACAAACATAGGGGCTGCGTTTAGCTTGCGGATCTCCTTCGCAGGACGCTGCGGAGGGTCCTACAGTCTGAAGCCAGCCTTATCTCAGCCTTTAGTGTCACCGCTGCATGTGTCAACAAAGACTGAGGACAGCAGCACTGGAGCAGCAAGTAAGAGGTAAATAAGGTTTATTTTCATATTTTTGTATACATAGAGTAAGCATATAGGAAAAAAATCTTAATCCTGGAAAACCCCTTTAATTGATGGTCTTCTATGTAGGCAGTAGTGACCTTGTTGGTATTTTACCTGGCGGCAAATAGTAATTATATTTTTCTTTGGTATTAATTCTCTGACAGCTGCAGGAAAATTCTTCTCCCTTGTAGTCAGTAATATGCCAGTTTTTTGTATAATTATCTTGTAACCCTCGAGGAAACTGTCAGAATTCAATGAATTTTACGAGTGAAGGAGTTTGGTCCCAGACTGGACTGACCAGATTGCAGAATGTGACCTCCACAGACCAGGGGATGAGGACAGTTTACTTAGCACTCTTTTGCAAATTCCAAACCCTGGGCCTTCTGCCATTTGTATACAATGTGCAGATCCAGGAAAGATGACATTCCTACGTCTGGCTGTCCCACACACTTTGAAGGACTTTAAAAGATTTACTGAGAAAGTCTGTCCATTAGCAAAGAAACAACAATACAAGGAAGCAGTGAGCTAAAACCTCATACTATGATGTATCAACTATCTACATATATGCAGGAGAATGAAAGCATTACTGTAAGTGGTTCTGATCCAGACTTGGTCTAAAGTTCTGCAACATCTTGGACAGTTGGGTTACTAAGCAAATGGTCCTTCACAACCCATTTATAATGAATGTAGGTATTACGGTAACTAGTGTGCCCTTACAACAATATTTAGAGCTTAATTATCCCTTTTGCATTCTCCACGTAACATTAACATTAAACATTTGTTAAGGTGTTGTCTTATTTGTAAAACATTGATAGGACATACAGATATCGAGAAAACCAAGTCCCTTAGCCAAGACCCTGTCTGTTATCTATACATTGAATTATTCTGCAGGAATATACAGTGCTGTGCAAATTAATTGGGACAAAGCAAGTCATTACTTGTTTTTCTTGCATTGATTTTACTATTTCTGATAAGTGTTTTATCAGTTCTTGGTGTCGTTTTCCTTTTTCTTCCATATTTCCCTTTCGTTTTGGAGAAAACGATCCAGTATCATTGTGTGTGTGAATTATTCTTGAAACAGTAGATTTTACAACACCAACGGTGGAAGCGATTTCTCTTACAGTCAGACATGTATGTTCATTAAGAGTAATAATTCCAGACCTCTTCCGTGCAGTAACATCCATTTTTACAGGCACGAATCACACTGAGAGAAAAAGTACATTAAACCACTCCTCACAGAAACAAGCTCTCAACTGAAGCTGAGGGGGCGGCTAGCTGTTATTTTCTGACTAAAACCAGTCAAAGCACATTTTGTTACTCAAGGTTGTACACTCACACCTGTTCAAAGCAGTTAAAACAGGTTTGAATCACTGACTGGTAACCCCAACTTACAATTTTACTTAAAAAATACTTTGTCCCAATTAATTTGCACAACACTGTATATGGGTGCCATCCAATACAACACTTCTACTGTAGTGGCCATCGGTGGCTCCCCCCAGTGATAACAGATTGCCAAAGGTTTTAAAAGGATCATTTACTTCTTCAGAATTAGATATAGTCGGATAGTAGATTTTCAATTTTCTAATTGCTAAATTTTCCAGTTGTTCCGGAGATATCACCACTTTTATTTTGTTAAGAGCTCATTGTTTAGGAGACCAACCAACGCTGCTGCATTGTTTGTAACCTTTGCTCTAAGGCTGGACAGGTCTAGATGGTGTCAGCAAGCTCCAGTCACCCTGGCGTGCTTTAGAACAGTGCTTACAAGTTCAATAGAAAAGAACTTATAAGGCTGGTTTCACATTATGATTCTCTTGGATCTGTAACTGTCCGTCGTAAAACAGACAGCCACGGATCCTATTTGGCCCGCATGTATGCCTATGGACCACGGATCACATCGGATTTGCCTTTAATGGCATCCGATTTTTGTCAGATTCGATTCCGTTTTTAGCTGTACCCAAAATCGGAGACTGCTCCGATTTTGCGCACAGCGGATCAAATCGGACAGAATCTGATCCGACATGAACCGCGGCCAATAACATGGTGCCTATTGAGCACGGGTCCGAGGAAACACAGGATCGTTCCTCGGACCAGATTTTTGTGTACTGAGCATGATTCAGGGTGATTCAGGTTTGGCACCCCTGATTGGAGTTAGTCCATAATGAAGATTTCCAGCACCAACTTGGTATTAAGTTAAATACATCTTTATTGTGATACTTATTAAAACAAATGTTTAAAAAAACAAGGTAGATGCACGAAACACTGTTCACGTTTAAAACATTTCTGGTCCTTATTCATAGGTGACTATTAGTCATATGACTAAGGACCAGAAAAGCCTGAAACATGTAAGGTGTTGTAAAACTGACAGCCACGGATCCGATTTGGCCCCCATGTATCCCTATGGGCAACGGATCTGATTGGATTTGCCTTTAATGGCATCTGATTTGTGACAGATCCTATTCTGTCCGATTTTTTGCTGTTCCCAAAATCGGAGACTGCTCCGATTTTTGGCACAGCGGACCAAATCGGACACAATCGGATCCGACACGATCTGTGGCCATTAACATGGGGGCCTATGGAGCACGGGTTCGGGAAAACATCTGATTATTTCCCAGACCCGATTTTAGTGTACTGAGCATGCTCAGTACACTAAAACTGCTCTTTGCCTGTTTAATTTCACTTCCGCAAAGTATATACACACATTGCGAAAGTAAAATTAACTAACAAAGGGTTAAAAATAAAAAAAACCATCCTCACCTCTACGGCATGTGTCCAATGCTGTCTAGCTGCTGGGGTTTAAGGACCTGGCGGGGCGTGGCTACCCAATCAGCTGATCAGTCACATGACTGCATCAGCTGAGCGGCTTAAATCCCGCCCCGCCAAAACCGATCTGCGGGTGAGAGATTTAAACTGCTCAGCTGATGCGGTCATGTGACTGATCAGCTGATCGGGTTGTCACATGACCGCATCAGCACGGTTTAAATCTCCTGCCCGCCAATCAATTTTGGCAGGCACGGGATTTAAACCTCTCAGCTGATGCGGTCATGTGACCGATCAGCTGATCGGGTAGCCCTGCCCCACCAGTTCCTTAAGCCCCGGGAGTTAGATGGCGCATGACACATGCCGGAGAGGTGAGGATGTTTTTTTATTTTTAAGCCTTGGTTCACTCCCGCAATGTATGTACATACATTGCAGGAGTGAAAGTGGTCGGCTTGCCTGGGCTTTGCAGGCTCGGGCTTTTCACAGAAATGGCATCCTGAGGTCACCTCTGATGCGGTCTTTCCAGTCCATGGGGTCTTGCAAAATGTAGGATCCCTACAGACAAGGACATGTCACATTCTCAAAAAATTAAGCTAAATAACTTGTTAAAGTCCTAAATTATGCTGTTCTCAAATGAGAAAGCAAAAACCTGGTGGTAGATTTCTTGAAAAAAATCCCTTACAATGCTATGCTCCAAAAGTACCAAATTTGCATATCTTTGCAATGGAGTAATGCTGAGCAAAATGGGAAAGAGGGGGATTTTACAAGGTATTTAAAGGAAAAAAGCTTACCAGAAAAAGAAACAGCCTTGACCAATACAAGGTAAAAAAATCAATGCACAACAGGATTCAGAAGGCCTCCATGATAAAGGTGGCGGCAACACAGGTGCAAAATGCTGATGACACAACCACTCACAACCTACAAATTCATGGAGGAGGTGGCTGCTAGCATTAAAGATGCACACAGATAAGGCTTGCAAAGGTTGGCAGTCACACAGATAAAATACGTGTGATGCTTAGTGTCTGACCTACAGCTTATTGATGAGTACACCCCAAAGGACAGACACCCTCGTTCACCCAACCAACATTAAAAGTCATGGCTGCAATCCTGCGGAAAGGTTTAATATACCGTATGTTGAAAATATTTTTTTTAATAAAGTATAAAATTATATAAAATATTGTATGAGGTATTGGTCCATATTTTGGCCAAAATACACAACCTCACAACTAGTGATGAGTCACCACCTCAATGTTCGAATTCAGTTCGATTAGTTGAATTAGTGATTTGTTTGTCGAATGTTCGTCGAATCAGTCGAACCCCATTGAAATCAATGGCAAGCTACAGCAAACACATAGAAAACACCTTCAAAGGTCTCCAAAAGCTGCCAAACTACTCAGAATGGAAAACAAACATCAGGAAAAGTGACAACAATCCAAATACAGTGCAACTAGTCAGAGGCAAAGTGGCATTAGTTTTCTACATTAAGTAAAAAGAGGTGGAAGAGTAAAAGGAGGATGAGACACAGGTATGGGCATGTCACACCCTTCTTAAATCATGTAAAACATAGCAAGGGGACTCCAACAAGAATCCTCACTCTCTCCAAAGGGTCACACCTACAGCAAAATGGCATCAATTCTCCCAGACCATAAATTGCTGAATGGCCCAGCCTGCATGCATGGCACAGGGTCTGGAACAGGACCTGACCTAGCATTTCAAGTATAATCATTGCTCCGCAACTATAGGTTTTGAGAGTTATTATAGTAAAAACTAGAGAGGCAGGTCCGTAACTTGAATAGGCCTAATGGGCCGGATCCCCTCAAAGCTCATGCAAGCGCTCCCGTCAATGTTATGCCCAACCACACAGAGGTGGGACCACCATCAGTTTTATGGAATATTACAGGAAATAATAAGGAGGTCAGAGACCTGTTTGGGCCTAGTAGGCCGGATAAACTCAAAGCTCATGCAAGCGTTCCCATTAATGATATGCCCCGCAACACACAGGTGGGACCACTATTAGTTTCATGGATTACTACAGGAAGAACTAGTGAGGTAGGTCAGGGACTTGATTAGGTCTTGTGGACAGGGGAGATTGACCAAACAATGCTTTTAAGCACACAAAAATGGTGGATGTGAATACAGATAATTTGTTCATCACTGGTTCGGTGGACAAAAAAAGTTGAATATTCAGAAACAGGGGCAGGAGTGTCAAGGATAGGTATTGAGCTCACAGGGCCCTACTCAAGTCAAGCAACAAACAGCAATGAGACCCCAACAACAGTCTCCATTTTTTATAAAATTAGGAACAGCCACCACTTAAGTGACATCAATTGCCCCAGAGTAGAAATATGGAAATGTGGAGTTTATTGCAGCACATTGTAAAGTACACAACCATTCAGTCTCCCCAGGCTGACACCGGGGTGGCAAAGTCCTTGCGGATCCATGACTTGTTCATTTTGATAAGTTAGTCTGTCTACAATGTCATTGGACAGACACGTGCACTTATCCGTCAGCACACTACCAGCAGCTCTGAAGACACGTTCAGAGAGAACGCTGGCTGTGGGGCATGACAAAATCTCCAAGGCATGAGTGGCGAGCTCAGGCCATTTTTCCAGTTTGGAAGCCCAAAATGAATAAGGGTCTAGTTGCCCAGTCATGGCATCGATATTTAGATGTAGATACTCCTGTGCCATCCTCTCTAGGCGTTCACTATGTGTCAGACTTGTTCTCTCTTCTGGCGTTGCTTTGGATGGTGTAAAAAATTGGTGAAACGATTCCACAAAATTGCTGTTACTAGATAGACTGTTGCTGTTAACGTTTGAGTGATGATGACGGCTCGACGTTCCCAGTTTGGAAAGTTAGAACTGCGATATTCACTATGTGCTCCACTTGTGTTTTGGGGAAAAGCAGATCTAAGATTAAGTAAAAGCTTCTGTTGATACTCCTGCATGCGTGAATCCCATTCCAGGGCACGAATCATTTGGCCAAATTTACTCTTGTACCGGGGATCTAAGAATGTGGCAACTCAGTAGTCGGCATTACTTCAGATTTTAACAATCCTAGGATCATGTTGCAGGTAGTGCAGCAAGAAGGCGCTCATGTGTCTTGCGCATTCAGGAGGACCAAGTCCTTGTTGTGTTGGTGGTGGCGAGGTAATATTCACGCTTTCTCCCCCAAACCTTGCACAACAGAATCGTGATCCAGATCTCCCTCATCTGCTGAGTCTTCCATGTCCATCGCCTCTTTGTACTCCATTTCTTCCTTGGCTCCTGCACCTTCATCAACAGTTTGGCTGCTACCATGCGCCCTCGTCAATCCCTCTCGCCCACACTCCCTTGCCAGCCGCCTTGGTGCTGCCGACCGTCTGGACCTTTAAGATCTTGTTATCCCTTCCGCATGCACCTCCTCCTGTACTTCCTCCCCTTCCTCTTGGCCCACCACCTGACTCTTTATACTGGTTAAAGTATGCTCCAGCATGTAGATGACTGGAATTGTCATGCTGATAATGGCATCATCAGCGCTAAACATCTTAGTAGCCATTTCAAAACTGTGCAGAAGGGTGCAGAGGTCCTTGATCTGAGACCCCTCCAGCAGCGTGATTTGCCCAACCTGTGGATCGCGTGGTCCAAGCTATATGTCATAACATACTGCACCAGGGCTCATCGCTGCTGCCACACATGCTGCAATATGTGCAGAGTGGAATTCCATCATGTCAGCACATCGCATTTCAGCCAGTGAAGCGGCAGGCTGTACGACTTCTGTAGAGATGCAAATCGTTGAGCTGGGGGAAGTGAGCAGACAGCGACCGTGCCCTCTGCAGAATCGCATCTAGGTGTCAAGCATTTAGTTGGCGCTGACATTGCTGGATGCTGCTGTGTATGTGTTTGTCTTTAAGAGCTGCATGGTTGAAAGTTGTGAAGGTCCTGGCCTCCTGTGTTGTGCTCCAGAACTGCATTCACTATGAGGTTCAACTGATGGTTGAGGGTTTAATGTGTGACTCACCTGAACTCCCCTCCCCCTAGCCTTTAAGTAGCCTCTCCTTCCACCAGGTGGTGCTGCTGATAGAGTCTCACTCTATGCCTGGAAGCCGTGCTGTGCTCACCTGTGTGTTTGTGTTGCTGAAGCCCTTTCCTTTGGAGTTGCTGTATCCCAGTTCTGTGGAGGGCGGTGAGGGGGGAATAGCGCAGGGCTGGTGGAGGAGGTTAGGGAGAGGCTGGAGGCCCGAACTTTCTCACCATCAGAGATACCTCCAGGATCATGGCCATTCAGGGTTCCTAGACTAGGGTCAAACTAGTCTTCCCTGGTCACCCTGCCATACCTGCCATTCCCTCATCATTATTCTCACTACACCGTGACACTAGGCCGGGATACTGGGCTAGAAACTGCTGGACCACTAGGTTCAAGACATGAGCCATACAAGGCACATGTGTCACCTTGCCCCGGCGAAGGGCCGCGCCCAGGTTTGCAGCATTGTCGCACATGGCCTACCCTGGCTGCAGGTTCAAGTTGAGACAACCATTCATTAAACTCAGTCTCCAGAGCTGCCCACAACTCCTCAGCTGTGTGACTCACATTTCAAGACATTTTAATGTAAATACCGCCTGATGGCGTTGAGCCCTGCTGCCAGTATAGAAGAGAGGTGTGCTGGATTCCGTCTTAGCAGATTAAACACAGGTCACATTACCAGACAGGCAACCCGTGGGGATGGCAAGACTTGGAGAGCAGCCTCTTCTTCTGCTGTCACCATAGTCACCCACTGCTCAGTCAGCGACCTGTAACACCACTGTCCATGCTTACTCGTCCAAGTGTCAATGGTAAAATGCACCCTGTCACACACAGAGTCTCTCAAGGAAGCCATGATATTGTGTGCGAAATGCTGGTGTAGCGCAGGCACAGCTTTCTTTGAGAAGTAGTGGCGACTGGACATCTGGTACTGGGGGACTGCGAAGACCATAAGGTCTCAAAAGTCTGCTGTTTCCACCAGACGGAAAGGCAGCATTTCCGTAGCCAACAGCTTGCAGATGGTGAAATTCAATCTCTTAGCTTTGGCATGGGTAGGAGGAAATGGTCTTTTACTTGTCCACATCTGAGGGTCCAAGGGCTGGCTGCTGTGCTGAGAGAGGGTTGAGTAGGGTGTCCCAGAAAAAGTGCTGGTCTGTGAGGGAGGTGCAGGTGGACTTTATACGTTGCATTCATGAAAAGGTAGTGCTATCAATGTGTGACAGCGCTCAACACCACTAAGTGTTTCCACTTCCTAAACAGCTGATGACCTGTCAATCACACTGGCTGTTGCGGGTAAAGAGGTGGAAGTTCTGCGTCCGATAGCCTGTGTGACAGCTGTCTCCACAGTCACAGAAGATGAAGAGGCCGCAGATGCACTTGACGGGGCAGACGGTGGTTGGCCAGGCCCGTTAGGCCGCATTGTAGCACAGTGAACTTTCGCTTCATGTCAATGTGACGGTTCATGCATGAAGTACTCAAACTATTGATTTTTTTACCTCTACTCAGTTTTTGCTTACAAATTTGGCAGATAACATGAGTTGGGTCATCCTTTGTGATCTGAAAAAAGGCCCAGTCTAGGCAAGGCTTAGCGCCCATGCGACCTGCAGAGCCACCACGTCTTCTGCACAGAGGCAGAGTTATGGCTGAGGACGCAGTTGTTGACGTGCTTCCAGGACTCCATCTCTGTCCAGGAAGCCGCAGCCTAACCTCGTCACTAGCATCCTCCTCCACCTCCTCTGATGAACTCATCAACTGCCTGCCTGTGGGTTGACAGTAAGTGGGATCTCCAATCTCATCATCGCCCTGTGTGTTCTCACACTCGCTGTCTTTAGAGCCAACCTCTTCCTGCACTTACATGCAGTAAAAAATGGCTATTACTGACAGGCGGTATAGCTTTCTTCACAACGGTGCTACACCAATGCCTGGCATACACTACTACTAGCTAAAACAGATTTGCTTGACTAGATGCAGTAAAAAATGGCAATTACAGACAGGTGGTGTAGCTTTCTTCACAACAGTGCTACACCAATGCCTGCCACACACTGCTACTAGCCAATATGGATTGACTGAGCTAGATGCAGTAAAAAGTGGCTATTACTGACAGACGATATATCTTTCTTCACAACAGTGCTACACCAATTCCTGGCATACACTGCTACTAGCCAAAATGGATTTGCTTGGCTAGATGCAGTAAAAAAAAATGGCTATTACTGACAGGCGGTGTAGCCTTCTTTCTTCACAACAGTGCTACACCAATGCCTGGCATACAATGTTACTAGCCAAAAATGATTTACTGGGCTAGATTTGGATAGATGCTGTAAAAAATGCTTGCACAGCACTGGAACAGACCTGCCTGGAAAAAAAACTGCTTTTAAGCCCTGAAAAGGGCTGCTTTTGGAAGTAGTCCCTAAACCTATCAATTATCTATCTAACTTGCAATTGAATCGCTGTCTAACTAGCTTTCTCTGTAGAGACCTACCTGGCAAAAACTGCTTTTTAAGCCATCAAAAGGGCTGTTCTTCAAAGTAGTCCCTAAACCTATCAACTATCTCTCTGTCTAAATTGCAATTGAATCGCTATCTATCTAACTAGCTTGGTCTGCATTTCACACTGCAACACCAGCAGTGGTGCCGTCTGACACTGAGCTGCAGCACTGAGAAAATGGCAAGCAGGGTAAAATGGCCGGGTTTTATATGGCAAGGGCATGTGACATGCCCAGCCAATGACACAGATCCTTGTGTGAAAAAAGTGCACTTTCCTCTATGCGTGCTGATAGGCTGACACACCGGACCTCCCACAGTAAGAAAGCGGTAAAGAAAAAAAATGGAGATCTGCATTATTTCAGCATAAACGTCTCCACAGCCCCCCTCCCACCGACTATTCATTCCTAGACACTAAAACTCATAATTACGTTCACCAAAAGCATTACTGTGAAAAGTCAGTAACGCTTTTGGTGAAAGATGCGTTGTTAAACAGAAACTCGAATGACCAAATTTTTAGCAAATTGTTTGAATTCATCGGATGACTTGAACAGAGCCCAAAACAGGTCGAATTTGAAATTGGCAAACAATTCTAATCAAACATCGCTCATCTCCACTCACAACCCAATGTCCAGAGTCCCCACGCTTGTGAGTCCCTTTACTAAATTCAAATTGACATACAAGATTGGACATAACTTCAAAAAACTTACCAGAAAAAGAAACAGCCATGATCTAATACTAAGAAAGAAGAATATTCCATTCCCTAATACTAAGAAAGAAGAATATTCCATTCCCTAATTCCCACTTGTGTATGATCTAATACTATGAGCATCATCAATAGACTGTAAGCCAGACACTGTGCATCACATGTATCTGTGTGACTGGCGCCCTATGCCAGCCTCATCTGTGTCTATGTTTAATGCTATCAGCCACCTTCTGTATGGATTTGTAGCTTGTGAGTGGTTGTGTCATCAGCATATTGCACCTGTGTTGCCCCCGCCTTTATCATGGAGGGCTGCTGCATCTCGCTAGTGCATTTATTTCATAAAATGGTAGAGTTGGATCGGCCGTCTGGGTCATCTGATCCAACTCACTAAATCATCCCAGACAGATTTCTTTCCAGCCTCTGTTAGAAGACTTCCATTGAAGGAGAACTCACCACCTCCCGTGGCAATCTGTTCCACTCATTCATCACCTTCACTTTCAAAAAGTTTTCTAATATCTAATATGTTTCTCCTCTTATTCAGTTTCATCCCATTGCTTCTAGTCTTTCCTTGTGCAAATGTGACAGCCCTTGAGATTTTGACCTTTTGGGAAATCTTTTTTGAATTTATGTTCATTCTGGTGTGTGGTGTGATTTTAGTGTAGGGACTTGTAAGCGTGGGGACCCTCGATGTTGGGTTGCAAGCTTTTTTTTAGACCCAATATATAGACCAATATAATATAACTAGCTGGGTGCCCGATGCAGATGCATCGGGATTCTAGCAGAGCGAGTCTCTGATTCGCAATGGCCGCTTCGCGGCCAATGCTTCGCGCTGCTAAGGCGACTCGCCATGCCCGCTGCGCGGGCATGGCGAGTCGCCTTAGAACTGCTCGCAATGGCCGCTGCGCGGCCAATGCTTCGGGCGTATCCACATGACGACATTGACTCGCAGCGTGAGCGGACTCAAAAGGGGCAAAAAAACCCATTCGTGATTATATAATAGATATATATACATAATATATAGATCATATTGAATTTAATTTTATATTTTATTATAGAAAAAATCTTTTTGCACATTATTCTATCTTAACGCAGCTTAACGCGTAAATATAAAATATAGAGTTTTTTGGGTGAACTATGGTATGTGTCTTGTGGGGTGCACTCATAGTATGGGTTTTATCAATAGGCTGTAGGCCAAGCACTGTGCATCACATGTATCTGTGTGACAGCCAGCCTTTGCAAGCTTTATCTGTGCACATGTTTAATACTATTAGCCACCTTCTCCAAGATACCGTAGGTTGTGAGTGGTTGTATCATCAGCAAGTTGCACCAGTGCTGCTCCCATTTTTATCATGGAGGCCTGCTGCATCTTGCTTGTGCATTCATTTTTTGACCTTGTATTGGTTATGGCTGTTTCTTCTTCTGGTATTTTTTTTAAATTTATGTCCTTTCTGAAGTGACTGTAATCAAAGGAAATGTGTCACCAGACGCTATCTCAGAGCAGTGTGATGTAGCAACTGAGGCTCATTCCAGGAACGTATGTCTTAGGGTACTTTCACATCAGCGTTTTTTACCGATCGCGGCAGATGCGGTAAAAAATACGCTTCTGCCGCGATTACCGCATAACCGCTGCACTTGCGGCACAGTTGCGGCAAACCCCATGCAGTGTCTATGGGGCTTGCGGTAAGTGTGCGGCAGGTGCGGCAAGTGCGGTTTCGGCACTTGCGGCAGGTGCGGCCGCGAAAAAAAAAACTGCGGTCAGCCGCGGTTTTTTTTGCAGCCGCACCTGCCGCAAGTGCCGATACCGCACTTGCCGCACTTACCGCAAGCCCGCATAGACATTGTATGGGGCTGGCCGCAACTGTGCTGCAAGTGCAGCGGTTATGCAGTAATCGCGGCAGATGCGTTTTTTTCACCGCATCTGCCGCGATCGGCAAAAAACGCTGATGTGAAAGCAGCCTTACCTGGCTGAGTACTGCAGTTTTGATAAAATCACTGCTTTTTTTCTGTTGCAGATGTACCAGAACTCTGAATGCTGAGTCCTGTATAACCAACCCTTCCCACACAACCAGTTAGCAGTTTTCTTTGTATAAATCAATTGTGGAGTGGGTTTATACAGTTCATGAATATAAAGGGCTACATGACATAAGGTTACTAGTCCTCCAGTGGTAAACTCCTGCTGATTAAGCAGTGCTTTTATTGAAAGTAAAGCAAGCAGACTAGTAAGTAACTCATCACTGGAATAAGGGTCCTACATTATGCTGCTATCAGATTAGGTGGTGAAAACCTAGTGACAAATTCCGTTTAACTCACTTTTAGCAAGTGCCAGGTCCTCTTTAATATTTTATTACTTAAGTGGACTTTTTGTTTATAGTAATGCTAAAAAAAACCCTCCAAAATGGAACATGATACTTTATCTTATTAATCCTACAGGCTATTGGATATAATGAAATACTTTCAAATAAAAGCTATTCATCAGCAGAACATCCTCTGTCTTGGAGCATGAGTCATGAATTCAATGTAGAGATGAGATCTAGGTGTGACTCCTGGGCTGGATCCAGGTTAGAGAAAGACAAATTGATAATAATGTATCTACATGAGTGAGTGTACTAGGGGCGAAATAGGAAGTTTATATAAGGTTAAAAAGGTTGGTTACAAGTTAAGATACCTTCTAATATCAGTGTTTTATATTCCCCTTATAGACACACACTAAAGTAGCATACTTTTCCTCTTAACTAATGAAGGACATATGAAAATGGACAGGACCAAGTGACCATCTATTATGTCAGCATGGCAATGCTATCTGAAGTATGTGTGCTCCTAAAATATAAGACCTGGCGCCATTACCTCATAGAGAAACACTGACAATCTTCTGACTCACATACTAAATGAAGAAGTCATCTTCACTAACTGGCATACCCGACCACATTTGTTTCTTGACATCTAATAAATGTCTGTGTGAAGGCAATATGTGTATAAGCCTGGGTTCACACTTGGGCGTTTTTTCCCTTGTTCTCAATAACTGATCTTTTTTTTTAGGGTGCTTCTTGACCCTCCTGTGCAGTTCTGCGGTTTTTGGATTTTGTCATTTTTTCCCTAAACAATGCTCTAAAATAGGATCCGTTTTTTTGTGCCATTTTTTTCGCAGGATCAGTTTACACATAGGGGCCCATGTTAAAAAAGGATCAGTTTTTTCCTGCACCCAAAAACACTGCTAGCAGCATTTTTTGGGTCCAGTAAAAAAACTTACACCATTTCAGTCACACTTGAGTGCAGCATCATTTTTTGGTATCAGTTTTTGGACTAAGGCTAGGGTCACACTTTTTCCTAGAATTGCGTTCACCGCATCCAGATCCGGATGTGGTGAACGCAATTGGCTTCAGACAAGCCGCAATCCGGTAATGGGATTGCTGAAGCCGCATGTGTAATCCGGAGCAATCCGGTTACCGGATAGTTTGCTCATCTCTGCTGCCGTAGGGATGAGCAAACTGTAAAATCTGTGAAGAAAGCTTTATTAATGATAATAATTATGCCCTTCATGTCTCTAGGGGTCTCTAGGGGGTGCCCACCCCCCCAGAGACATGCTACCTACTTAGGTTGGCATGTAATAGGGTAATATCTTATGTACAGTAAAGCCGACTCCTGTCGGCTCTGTACATTTTTATGAATGAAGCCGCAGCTCCCCTGTGAGCAGCACTCATACTATACGTACTGTACGTATAGTATGTGCGCTCTTCAGGGTCCTGAAGGCATATACAGTAGATCTATGGGCTGCGCAGCGCCATAGATCTAGTGTAAATGCCTGCAGGACCTCGGACAGCGCACATACTATATGTACAGTACGTATAGTATGAGTGCTGCTCACAGGGGAGCTGCGGCTTCATTCATAAAAATGTACAGAGCCGACAGGAGTCGGCTTTACTGTACATAAGATATTACCCTATTACATGCCAACCTAAGTAGGTAGCATGTCTCTGGGGGGTGGGCACCCCCTAGAGACATGAAGGGCATAATTATTATCATTAATAAAGTTTTATTTGACAGTTAAGCGCTTTGCTTATCCCGGCGGCAGCAGGGATAAGCAAAGTACATACGGTTACCGCATTGCTCAGGATTACACATCCTGAGCAATGCGGTTACCGCATTGCGGGGCATAGAACCGCTCCGAAAACTGCAGCCTGCATGATTTTTCACGCAGGCTGCAGAGCCGGAGGCGGTAAACGGATTGCTTTACAAGCTTTTGTAAAGGTTTTTATAATAGGCACCTATGAGGAGTGTTTCCTGCTCCGGTTTTGAGCTTTTTAAAAGCTCAAAACCGGATCAGGTTTTAAAAAAAAAAAAAAAAACAGAAGTGTGACCCTAGCCTAAGGATTTTAAATCCTGATCCTGTTTTGAGCTTTCAAAAAGCTCAAAACCGGATCAGGAAACGTTCCCCATAGGAGCCCATTATGGTAACCGGATTGCACTGTATGCAATCCGGTGACCGACTCCGGATCTGCACCCTGCGGCAAAAATCATGCAGGCTGCAGTTCTCGGAGCACTTCTGGCAGCCGCAAGGCAGTAACCAGATTGCTCAGGATATGTACTCCTGAGCAATGCAGTTACCGTATCTTTGCTGATCCCTGCTGCCACAGGGATAAGCAAAGTGTTAAATGTGTATAAAACATTAATTATTATTAGCTGTGGGCAACATGTCTCTAGAGGGTGCCCACCCCCCCTAGAGACATGCTGTCTACTCCTCTCAGCATTTTAGGGGTTAATAAGCCATTTACAGTAAGCTGGCTATTGTCGGCTTTGTACTAATTTATGAATGAAGCCGCAGCTTCCCTGACAGTAGAGCAAATACAGTACATAATGTACGTATAGTATCTGCTGCTGTCCAGGGTCCTGTAGGCATTTACAGTAAGCCGGCTATTGTCGGCTTTGTACTAATTTATGAATGAAGCCGTGGCTCCCCTGACAGTAGAGCAGATACTGTACGTAATGTACGTATAGTATCTGCTTTTCTCCAGGGTCCTGTAGGCATTTACATTAGGTCTATGGCGGTGCGCTGCAACCATGCACATCATTGTTTTTCTTATGAAATTCAAAATAAGTTTGATGTCACTTGACCCTTTTCCCATTAAAAAAAATAAAGTTGGATCCAAAATGGCCGACTTCAAAATGGCCACCATAGTCACCACCTATCTGGAAAAGTTTTCCCCCTCCCGTATACTAATGTGCCACAAACAGGAAGTTGATATCACCAACCATTCCCATTTTATTTAGGTGTATTCATATAGATGGCCACCCTGTACACTAAAAAGATATCTGTCAAGCAATTTTTTGGTTATATAAATAATATTGAGTAATTAAGTCAAGGAAGGAATAAATAACCTAAGGAGCAGTTCTATTAAAAAAGGAAATCACAACTAGCAGCATAGCAAATATATGGGAAGCAAATATAAAGCAAGGGATGGGCTTGGCTCAACTCTACAATCCTGATTATCTCTCTTGGCAAACCCTTCAATAATCATTTCCAATCACTGTACATTACATGGTTAGAAATGTTCATAATTAAAGCTAATTTCCTGTGAATTACTTCTCTGTAGATAAAGATCTACTCAAAATAAGGGATTGACCCAGTTTGAACTAGTTGGAGGAAATTATTTTGATAGCAGAAAGGAAACTTTTTGGCTTGAAGCATTAGTAATCAAGAATCTGGAGGAAAAGGAAGACACCTGACCCAATAGCTCTTAACCTTGCACGTTACGAGAACCTGAGATTTGGAAATTATTTCCTAGATTTCCTGGTCTTTCAAGGTTACATTCATATTATATTATCATCATCAAAATCAAATTAACTGTAAACTGATTTCATCAAGCTTTTCATGCTGCAACTCTTTTGACTAAACACATAAGGTACTGTATATTATTACAAGATTGTTAAAAAAATGTAATGAAGAATGAAAGAATTAAAAAAAAAAAAATAAAAGCTTCAATCTAAAGAATATACAGTGGGTAGGTACGGAAAGTATTCAGACCCTTAAAATTTTTCACTTTGTTTCATTGCCACCATTTGGTAAATTCAAAAAAGTCAATTTTTTCTCATTAATGTACACTCTGCACTCCATCTTGACTTAAAAAAACACAGAAATGTAGACATTTTTGCAAATTTATTTAAAAAGAAAAGCTCAAATATCACTTGGTCATAAGTATTCAGACCTTTTGCTCAGAAACCTCATATTTAAGGGTGGCTTCACACTGCGGTCAGGTCTGGTCCGGGGCTGTCAGGGGTGAAACTGACAGCCCCGGACAGAATCAGCACAAAAAAACGGAGGGCTAATATGCCCTCTGGTCCGGTGTGCATCCTGCCGCAGCTGCTGCTGCTGATTATTCAGGACCGCGGCTTGATCGGGGCACTCCTGCCCCATAGGCTCCCATGTTAAGGGAGTGCCGGATTGCCCCGGAAGGATCCGGGGGAATCCGTGAGGATCCGGGGGAATCCGGGAGGATCCGGGAGACACCAATTAAGTGCAAATCGGACTCCCCGTCGGGTGGCGGTTCAGGATTTCCACACCCGATGAGTTGTGAGGTCTCCTTGTTACTGTGTGTGTGCTGTAGTCCTGGTCTGTCTGAAACCTGGCCCTGACCTCAACTGTGTCCCTCACTTGTATAGCAGGTGATGAAAACCTTCTGCTGGGCACCGCTACTCCTCTGTGGCCCCTGGCTCTGTTAGTGGCTGTGCTACAAGTGCTGTGCCAGGAGACTGAAGTCTCCCTGGCCCTCCGGTCTTCTCTGCTGGTCTAAGTGGACCCTTGCAGACTGGGATTCCGGTGTCCGGGTTGCTTCTGCTGTTTCTCTGGGGTGAACCGGTATGGTTCCTCTGCCCCCTCTCTGGCTCGCCTTGCCTCCGACCCTCACTCTTGGGTCCCTCACACTGGCTAGGCTTCCCTCACTGGCACAGGCCTGGCGTGGCACCGTTCACCAGGATGTCTTCACAGTTCTCCCTGTAACTGCACTGCCTAACTCCTCCCCCAGGCCTGAATTTATAGGGGACCTTGAATGAAGTCGGCAAGTAGAGCTCCCCCTTCAGGTCTAGCGTTGTGTGTGTAAGTTTACCTGATGTGGAAATCCCTCCCTGAACCAGGTGTGGCAACTGAACCGTTGTGGTGCCACACAACTTCAGGCACCACATGGTGGGAAAACCTGACTGATAAATCCCTTGCTGTCAGAGGATAGGAAAGGTAAGCTAAACCCTGCAGGATACAGAATGGTTAAGTTCCTGAAGAATCCAGTTGCACCTCCTTATAGCCAGGTGGAGACAACTGGAGAGTGCAGCAGGACCAGTAGTGCTGAAAACATGGGTCTGTATTCAGTGAACATTTTCCCATTACTGAGATAGGAGATGGCAGCTGTTAGGGTACCTTTACACACGGCTACATTTGTAGCTTGTCACCAGGTAACTTACTGGTTGCAGTGAAATCATGGATACATGATTCCATTTGTACACAGCAACAAGATAGAACCATGTATCCATGATTTCACTGCAACCAGTAAGTTACCTGGTGACAAGCTACAAATGTAGCCGTGTGTAAAGGTACCCTTACTGATGAGAGTCTATGATGATAGGAGGAGCTAAAGGCAGAGGGAGGAGCTAACGGCAGAGCTCTGCCTCTACTATCTAAACACATAATCACAAATAATATGTGTCACAATACTTCCAGCGCTTATGTCGCTATCCCACAATCCACCATGGCACCATTGTGGGATAGCGACACAAGTGACAGGATTGAAAGTGACAGAGACACCACCTCTAGCGCTGCTGATCTCCCGACGGTAGCCGCGGTCTGTGGTGATGCAGTTGGGAGATTACGGGTGCCAGACGGTCATCTCCCGGCTGCTCGCAGCGGAAGTACCCCGACCAAGCCGCGCTCAGCGGCGACCAATAAGCTAAGCGGCGCGTGGCTCTGCAGGGGATCTGAATCCCGCTTCACTCATTGGTCACCGTCGACCGCGGCAACCAATGAGCACTGTTGCCGCGTGATTTAAATCCCGCTTCGCTCATTGGTCGCCACGGTCGACGGTGACCAATCAGCGAAGCGGAATTCCAAATCCCCACCATGCCATGCACCGCATCGCTGATTGGTCGCCGCGCTCAGTGGCGACCAATCAGCGCTCTTGGCAGGTGATTTAAATCCCGCTTCTCTCATTGGTTGCCGCGGAAGTGAAGCGTGATTCAGATCCCCCGTCAAGCCGCGTGCCGCTTTGCTGTTTGGTCGCCGCTGAGCGAAGTGGGATTTAAATCACGTGCCAAGAGCGTTGCGGCGACCAATCAGCGATGTTGGCGCGTGTTTTGCTGATTGGTCGCCGTGGCTGGCGGCGACCAATCAGCAAAGCGGCGTGGTATTGGCGGGAGATTTAAACCTGCCTGCCAATACAGCTCAGCTGATTAGTCGAGAGCCGGGTAGCGCGGAGGGCAGATTTAAATCGACAGTTATGGTACAGTAAACAAAGAAAAGTCACCTAAGGGCCCTTTCATATCAGCGTTTTTTGAAATTCGTGGCAGATGCGGTGAAAAGACCGCATCTGCCGCGTTTAACGCATAACCGCGACACTTGCAGCACACTTGCGGCAAGCCCCATGCAATGTCTATGGGGCTTGCGGTAAGGGTGCGGCAGGTGCGGCAAGTGCGGTTTCGGCACTTGCGGCAGGTGTGGCCGCGAAAAAAAATGCGTTTTTTTTCGCGGCCGCACCTGCCGCAAGTGCCAAAACCGCACTTGCCGCACCTGCCGCAAGTCCGCCTATACCTTGTATGGCGTTTACTGCAACCGCACCGCAACCGTGCCGCAACTGCAGCCGGTATGCGGTAATCGCGGCAGATGCGTTTTTTTCACCGCATCTGCCGCGATTTGAAAAAAAACGCTGATGTGAAAGGGCCCTAATATGGACAACCCCGTTATCTTTTTTTGATAGAAGATCGGATACCTGGATTATCAAACAGATTCTACATCTACTCTACATACTTATTTTCTGTACCATAGTAGTATTTCCATCACTTAGCACTTAAGTGCCCTCAGGTCCTCCGGCAATTTGGTTTTACTGATCCAGCAGATTTTTGTTGTTAAGAGCCCTTTGATGATAATCATATGTTACACGCACATGTAAAGATTATTGTAAAATAAATTCAGCACAATGTCCCCCATCATCAGACATTACTGCTTTTGTTCCAACCTATTCATCCAAATATCTGTAACGTGTTTGTGAGGCCAATGTCTTAAGGCCACTTTACACACACAGATATCTGTGTCCAACTTCTGGTTGCAGTGAAATCATGGACACATTGTTACATTTGTACACAAAATAGAACAATGTGTCCATGATTTCACTGCAACCAGAGATCTGTTCAGAAGTTGGACACAGATATCTGTGTATGTAACGTGGCCTTTACAGCTTAGGGGTTTCTCCTTTTCTGCTATTATTAACTATTCCTCTTGCAATTTTCAGCTTTATCAGCAGGCATCCCTTCTTTCCTTTCTCCTCTCTTCTGTTGCTTTATCATTCTTCTCAGTGAGCCTGTTCCTCAACTATTAGACAATTGGATCATTCAGCAGACTTTGTGGTTTGCAGAAAGCCTAGACACAATTTGACAGCAAACTATATGAAGGACACTGGATGAATTCAGTTTCCATTTGGCCTTGTGTTATAAATACATTAATCCCAGGGAAGTGTCAATGGGGCATTGTTGTTATCAAGAGGAAATAAGACAATAAACCACTTGGTTGACCAATTAACTCTTGTCAAAACAGAAGAGGGTAAAGTGCTCCACAGAAGCAGAGAATTCTTGCTTTTTATTGGTGGGACTGAGCTGGAAATTACAATATGTTAATAATTTATTTTATTTTAAGCATGTTCTGATTTTATGCATCCGTAATATTGAAAATCTATCATAGGATATGAGATCAAGGAGGGTCTGACACCTGGGTCCCCCCACTGTTTTCATCTTCAGTAGTGGCTGGGGGTGACCATAGCTATAGTCATTCCTGGATACAGCAGCTCCAGTCCTATTCATTTCACATCATTTCAGAATGAAAACAATCCAAGTGCCCGGATCTATTAATGATCCTTCTGTATGGAGTGCGGACCCACGTACACAGGCTAGTAAATGATTGCCAATCAGCAAACATGTGACTGAGTTGTATTTTTGGACACAGGTTGTGTAGTGTAACTGCACATTTAAGGGAATCTGTAACCACTTTTGACCTATCTAAGGCTAGGGTCACACTTTAAACCTGAGTTGCGATCACCGCATCCAGAGCCGGATGCGGTGAACGCAATTGTCTTAATACATTCAGCAATCCGGGAACCGGATTGCTCAGGATGTGTAATCCTGAGCAATCTGGTTACCGGATAGTTTGCTTATCCCTGCTGCCGCAGGGATGAGCAAACTGTTCTGTGTTTTGTAAAACTTAAAATTTAATAAATAAATGTTTGTTTAATGTCTCTAGGGGGTGCCCAGTCCCACCAGAGACCTTACACCCACTCAGGTGGGCTTATACTTCTGTAATGTGTTATGTACAACAACTGACTCCTGTCAGCTCTTGTACACCCACAAACTGACCCCCCCGCATCTTTATACCTGTCCCTGCACCCCCTTTTATCATTTCTAGCCATCCCTTTTGCAGAACAAAACGATTGTGTAAAGTAGAGAAAATAGGTTATATTCACCTCGTCCTGTGTGAGTTCTCTGTTTCTGAAAAAGTCTCCAAAGGTGGGCCTGTCTGCTGCTCTCTCCGCCGGCTTTGTAATTATGCACGCCCCCTTTTGGCTTGCTGCAGTGCTGATAGCCTGGCCGTGTCATGAAAGGGGCGTGGCTACCGGTATGACGCGATTTTAGCCCCGCCGCCGGGATAAGCAAAGTATATGTAGGAACCGTATTTCTCAGGATTGCACATCCTGAGCAATCCGGTTCATGCATTGCAATTGCAGATGCTAGAACCGCTCCGAAAACTGCAGCCTGCATGATTTTTCACGCAGGTTGCAGAGCCTGAGACGGAAGCCGGATTGCTTGTGAAGCAATCCGGTCTTTAGCATTGGCTCCTATGAGGAGTGTTTCTTGATCCGGTTTTGAGCTTTTTGAAAGCTCAAAACCGGATCAGGTTTAAAAAAAAAAAAAAACGCAGATGTGACCCTAGCCTATCTCTTTTTGGCTAGGGTCACATATGCCAATCAATTTTTCAGAGTGTTTTCAATAACAAATCGTTTTTTTAGGGTGCTTTTTGAGCCTCCTGCGCACCTGAACTTTTTTGAACTTAGTAATTTTTTCACAAAAAACGCATATGCGTTAACGGATGGTACCTATATGTACCATGGGTTAATGCATGTGTTACCCATAGGGCCCCATGTTCAAAAAATGGATCCTTTTTTTAGTGCACCCAAAAATGTTGCTAGAAATGTTTTTGGGTAAAAAACTATCCTAGCAACGTTTTTGGGTGCAGAATAAAACGGATAGTGTTTTTATAACATATAATCCATTTTTTGCATCAGTTTTGGACTTAGAAAAAAAAGTGCAAAAATTGATGCCAAAAACGGATCCAGGGCTTATGTGTGACCCTAGCCTTAGCTGGTTCCGGTTGTAAGTAATATGCCCACCCGCATCTGATATGCCATACAGGGAGGACCTTTTTCAGAATTCTATAACCTGTATTTCCATATTAATAGTTTAGATTGGTCAAATGTGGTGACAGATTCCCTTTAAAGAATTCACTGTTTTCACCATTAACCCGTGAAAGTTGGGATGGGTTTTGCTGCTGGACCCAGACCACAGCCCAGAATAATCAAACATTGGCTGCAATAACTCAAACACAAAAAGGTTTAGTTCATACCTGCATTCTGAGTTTTCTATTTTGTTCCATTTTAGGAACTGAGAAATGTAATTCATGTGGTACACAGATCCATTGCAAAATGCATCCAAACTGAAGTAGATGGACCCTATTGACAATAATGAGGTCTGTTTGGTTTCCATTTTAAATAGATCAAAATAATCTACTTATAGGCCGGTTTATACGTTGCAATGTCCCAGTGACCCAACCAACGATCGGGATCGCTTGGACATCGCTGTTTGATCGCTGGTGAGCTGTCATACAGGCAGACTCACCAGCGATCAGCAACCAGTGAGAACGTTGGTAACCAGGGTAAACATTGGGTAAGTAAGCGCAGTGCTGCGCTTAGTTACTTGATGTTTACCATGGTTACCTGTCGCAGCGTGTACTGTGCGTCACCCAGCGGGAGACCAATGATTGAAAAATGGCCCTGGCCTTTCTGTAGCGATCAGCGAGCTGATCGCTGATCGTTACTGGATATCACACGTAGCTACATAGCCACGAGGTCACTGCAGCGTCTCAAGTTGCAGCGACATCGTTAACGATGTCGACACATGTAAACCGGCCTTAATGAACATTTTGTTCAGCTACAAAAAATTGGATGCAAAATAGAAGCTAGATAGACCGCCATTATTATAGTTTGAGGAGCTCCATTTTTTTAATACGGTAGTTTGCTCGGTATTCCACTTTATTTGCATTTTATTTGCATTTCACTGTTCACGAAGCGGAACAGATAAACTCAAATCTCATCTTCTAATACAGCCTTTGAGAATAGTCTGGATGCAGTTAAATGGGCTGTCCAAGGCTTACTGATATGACCTGTAGCTCATCAGTATGAAATTGTGGGGGTCCAACACCTGACACCTACACCATAATTCCTGGAAACTTTAAGGATTATCCCTGGGAAAGCAGAAGGATGTAACATGCCAGATAATATTGTAGAACCATGTCAGCGGTCAGAACCAGGAGTAGGACAACACATACCAGGAGAACAACCCAAAGGATGAATAGGAGCGATATTCAAAAAAATGGCCATGGTCAGGATCAAAGTCCTTCAAGAGGCAATATCAAGACCAAATAGCATAGCAATAAGAGCCAAGAATGGGTATGTACATTAACCAGCTTACAATGGACTGGAGGCCGATTGCCCTTTGACTATATTGAAATGCCGGATGTCATAAGCAACTACCAGTTGACTAGTAATGCGTTCTGTAATTTAACCCTTTAGCTGTGAAGATTTGAAACTTGGCATAAGGAAAAATTGTGCTGCGGACCCTATAAAAAGGTAATCAGTACAAAAATTCTAGCTTTATTGACAAAAATGGTTCTCAAGAGCTGGATTTAATTTTTTTTTTTCAATTGTTGCTTATGCTGGCTTTTTAAGACATGACCAGTGTTCATTTTGCGGAGACGTTTGGTACTGCTTAAATAATGTTCAAACCTTGGCTACCGTTAAAGTTATATCTCCCCAAACACCTTGAACTGCTGTCGTTGGAATGATGATCGGCAGCAGTCTTGGCTGACTCTCCGATCACTCCTGTGTTCTCTCTGGTGGTGGTTTATCTCATAGGGAACAAAAGTATCGATAGTCCAAAACTGAATGTGCCGAATCCTTAACTTTTCCTGACACTCATGTATCAAGTGCCCCATACACATTAGGCTGTTGGCCAAACCAAACCAAAACTGTCAACATCATCTTATACAGTCATGGCCAAAAGTATTGACACCCCTGCAATTCTGTCAGATAATACTCAGTTTCTTCCTGAAAATGATTGCAATCACAAATTCTTTGGTATTATTATCTTCATTTAATTTCTCTTCAATGAAAAAAGCACAAAAAGATTTGTCCTAAAGCCAAATTGGATATAATTCCACACCAAACATAAAAAAGGGGGTGGACAAAAGTATTGGCACCCTTAGAAAAATCATGTGATGCTTCTCTAATTTGTGTAATTAACAGCAACTTCCATTTACCTGTGGCACCTAACAGGTGTTGCCAATAACTAAATCACACTTGCAGCCAGTTGACATGGATTAAAGTTGACTCAACCTCTTTCCTGTGTCCTTGTGTGTACCAGATTGAGCATGGAGAAAAGAAAGAAGACCAAAGAACTGTCTGATGACTTGAGAAAACAAATTGTGAGGAAGCATGAGCAATCTCAAGGCTACAAGTCCATCTCCAAAGACCTGAATGTTCCTGTGTCTACCGTGCGCAGTGTCATCAAGAAGTTTAAAGCCCATGGCACTGTGGCTAATTTCCCTAGATGTGGACGGAAAAGAAAAATTGACGAGAGATTTCAACGCAAGATTGTGTGGATGATGGTTAAAGAACCTCAACATCCAAACAAGTTCACACTGCCCTTCAGTCCAAGGGTACAACAGTGTCAACCCGTACTATCTGTCGGTGTCTGAATGGAAAGGGACTGTATAGTAGGAGACCCAGGAAGACCTCACTTCTTACCTCGAGACATAAAATAGCCAGGCTGGAGTTTGCCAAAACTTACCTGAGAAAGCCTAAAACGTTTTGGAAGAATGTTCTCTCTTTTTGGCAAAGGCATCAACATAAAGTTTACAGGAGAAAAAAAGAGGCATTCAAAGAAAAGGACACGGTCCCTACAGTCAAACATGGTGGAGTTTCCCTCATGTTTTGGGGTTGCTTTCCTGCCTCTGGCACTGGACTGCTTGACCGTGTGTATGGCCTTATGAAGTCTGAAGACTACCAACAAATTTTGCAGCATAATGTAGGGCCCAGTGTGAGAAAGCTGGGTCTCCCTCAGAGGTCATGGGTCTTCCAGCAGGACAATGATCCAAAACACACTTCAAAAAGCACTAGAAAATGGTTTGAGAGAAAGCACTGGAGACTTCTAAGGTGGCCAGCAATGAGTCCAGACCTGAATCCCATAGAACACATGTGGAGAGATCTAAAAATGGCAGTTTGGAGAAGACACCCTTCAAATATCAGGGACCTGGAGCAGTTTGCCAAAGAAGAATGGTCTAAAATTCCAGCAGAGCATTGTAAGAAACTCATTGATGGTTACCGGAAGCGGTTGATCGCAGTTATTTTGACTAAAGGTTGTGCAACTGACTCACCGTGGCCGGGACTCCGGTTTAGACAGGCGATGCTTCCTTCCTCCTTGTCACTGGTGGACCTCGCCTGCCGGTAGTGGGGCCCGGTGGAGTGCAGATCAAAAGTTGAAGACGTCTTGTAGGGAACAAATTAAAGGGGTTTAATTTATTCGTGACGCCACCTATGAGTATTTTCGGTAATTGTTACCGACGCTGCGGAACCTCTGGGGGATGGACAGCAGCAAGATGGAACGCTCCCCACAGGCTGAGCGGTGATCCCCGGAGGCTGGAGCTCCTTACGATGTTGTGCGGCAGCTGTGGTTACCTTGTAGTGCGGACGGACAGTTCATAAGGAAGCACGGACACAGAAAGTCTCTGCAACGGGTCTTTACTGTAACCAGCAGGCAGTACATGGTATACAGTTAACGGGTAGTGGACCGGGTGGACTCAGCAGTGATAGTGTCCCTCAGAGATCCGCAAGTGTTCCTCCATTCTAGCTAAGTGTTTCGCCATTGTCGCCCAGGAATACCAGATCGGGTACGGGGAGGCTGCTTCAATGCCCTATCCAAGTTGTACGTTGTGGATGTTTTGTGGGAGCCTTGGATCCCTCGGTGGGTACACCGCTGGTTAGACGACTGGAAGTTGGCTGGTGGTGGGGTGCTCCTGTGAAGCTGCTCCTCCACGCTTCTGGTTCGCATAGCAGAGGTGAACTGCTGCCAGCTTCGGTACCAGTGAAGCGGCTGTGAAGTTCTGGGCACAGGAGTCTTTTGGATCCTGTGGTAATGATGCCCGATCCCGGTTGTTGAGGCCTCAGGTGCTGACACCCGACCGGTGACGGCCCGAGGGCTGCACGGGGTGCGGAGCCCCGCTCCTACTCCAAGTTCTAGACTGCTCAGGTCAAGTTCTAGACTCCTTCTCCTTTTTTGTCTAAGAGTCAGTTCTCCTACACACTTCCCTAGCACTCCGCCCACCAGGACCCTGGATTGGTCCTCTGTTCTAGGTGATGCATGCAGGGTTGGATCTCAAAGTTAACTAGATCACTGCTGTGTCAGAGAATATTGCGGCTGCATTTATGGCTGCAATACCCTCTTGTGACGCACTCGTTGCGGGGCGCCACACTCCCCCTTGGTTGAATACGCTTGTCCCCAAGCGTCACACTACCCACACTACAGAGGTTTTTATATTTTTTTATAACGTACATACATACACTTTTATTAATAACGAAAAACAGGTAAGGATATGCTTGATTGGTATAAGCAAAGTAAACAGGTGAAACACTTGGTGCGGACCCAGCGGCGATCGACTGTCCTTGTATTAAAAGTTCAGGCTGTGACCGCAAGATCACACAGTCAGTGCTTAACAGGAACAGAGTCATTGTGTGAGTCCAAGTCTTAAAGTCACTGGCGCGGAGAACGATGGCGCACCCGGATAGCGAACCACCCATCTGGACAAGCATAGCGTTCATAGGTGATTATATCGCCCCGGTATAGGTCGCGATCGGGATGTCCTCTAGGCAAGTTTGACTCAACGTCCCGGCGCCCCACAAACGCCTCCTCATTCAAAACCACCTCCCAAGCGAACCCCCACCCGGTATGTAAGTTAAAGGTGGAAATTCTACCTTCGCGGCGGAGTTCATCAGGCAGCGGCGGTTGGCGGCGAGCCTTGGCACGGGCCTGCATGTTGGCGCGTTCACGGGCTTGCCACTCCTCTCGTCGTCGCTGGCGTACAACTCCGTCGGCACGGCTCGGGGTGTAAAGATGAGCAATGGAGCTGATGGTTTGGCAGGAAACTTGGACTTGGCGGGCACTCTGGGCTGGCACCCGCTGGAACGGCACCGGGGAAGGTGTCGGCGTTGCACCCAACCAGTGTACCCGAGCTGTATGCCCGGTAGGAAGTTCCTCGGTGTCTCCCCAAGCGAACCCGGTGTCAAGATCCTCAGCGTTGCTACGGGTCTCGTCGTCATCCTCCTCGACCTCTCCTTCGATGACTACATCAGGCTGCTCGATGGCTGGAGATGTTGAAGCTGGTTCCTCTGTACAACAGGGCGGTGGTGCTGCGGAGCCTTCCACAGGGACGTCCTGCAGGGCTTTTAGGCTGCCTGCCTCTTCATCTGTAACTGTAGGTAGAGGGGTCTCAATTCCGGTTACCAGGTAGGCCTCGGCAATAGCAAAGGAAGCCTCCGGTACGGGGACGAAACAGGCGACAGTCTCTGTAGTTGTTAAACACGTCACGGGTTCCTTGGTGGGAACCTGGTAAAGATCAAGTTCATCCGTGGAGCGTATTACAAGCTCCGGCTCAGGAACAGGGTCGGCTGCGGTATTAATCACGGGAACGAGCTGAGCTGTGGTCTCCACTGGAATGATGCAGTCAATTGGCTCGGGTGACGAAGCAGGACAGGTGGTGGGCGATGGTGAGGCGGTCGAGAAGCTGGCGTCGTCGTCTGGGCCTGGAGTAGCGGTACCCGGTCGGCTCTGCTGCATCGCATGGTGTAGTCATCTGCCTAGGGTCGCGCTCCAGCTGCGAATCGTCCATTCCACAGTCTCTAGTAACCGCACCCAGAGGTCCTGTAGAGCCTCTAGCCAGAAGTCGGGGCTGCCGTCAATGGTAAAGGCAGGACCCGGACCCGGTTGGCCGATGGCTGCTCTGGCCTCCGCCTCGACCTCCCGCATTAGGTCTTGAAGTCTCATGCTGGCCATTCTCTTCTTTTGGAGGGAACCACACCCGTTCAACCGGTAACCGTTCTGGTAGAGAGCTGGTGAAAAAGGTCTGTGACACTCCCATTTCCTCTGGGCTTTTGTAGTCCAATGGTGGGAAAAGTCTTTGGGGTCCGCCCCATGGTTGATTCTGAGCAATCAGGGCGGACAAAGAGTTTGGCGCCTTTTGTCTTTAGCCCTCCCACGATGAGGGGGGGGGTTGACTCACTCCTGGGCTTGCACGTGACGGATTCTTGTGGCGGGAACGCCATCTTGGGCGCCATCTTGGCCCACGGTGAAAAGGCGGGAAAGTTCTTTTAGGGGACGAACAAAGTCCAAATTGTAGACAATAAAGTCATTTTTAAGCACATTATACCCGTTAGGGAACGGGCCTGCTCGTATCCTGTTCGTGACGCCATTTTCTGACTCACCGTGGCTGGGACTCCGGTTTAGACAGGCGATGCTTCCTTCCTCCTTGTCACAGGTGGACCGCGCCTGCCGGTAGTGGGGCCCGGTGGAATGCAGATCAAAAGTTGAAGACGTCTTGTAGGGAACAGATTAAAGGGGTTTAATTTATTCGTGACGCCACCTATGATAGTTTCGGTAAACGTTACCGATGCTGCGGAACCTCCGGGGGATGGACAGCAGCAAGATGGAACCCTCCCCACAGGCTGAGCGGTGATCCCCGGAGGCTGGAGCTGCTTACGATGTTGTGCGGCAGCTGCGGTTACCTTGTAGTGCGGACGGACAGTTCATAAGGAAGCACAGACACAGAAAGTCTCTGCAACGGGTCTTTACTGTAACCAGCAGGCAGTACATGGTATACAGTTAACGGGTAGTGGACCGGGTGGACTCAGCAGTGATAGTGTCCCTCAGAGATCCGCAAGTGTTCCTCCATTCTAGCTAAGTGTTTCGCCATTGTCGCCCAGGAATACCAGATCGGGTACGGGGAGGCTGCTTCAATGCCCTATCCAAGTTGTACGTTGTGGATGTTTTGGGGAGCCTTGAATCCCTCGGTGGGTACACCGCTGGTTAGACGACTGGAAGTTGGCTGGTGGTGGGGTGCTCCTGTGAAGCTGCTCCTCCACGCTTCTGGTTCGCATAGCAGAGGTGAACTGCTGCCAGCTTCGGTACCAGTGAACCGTCTGTGAAGTTCTGGGCACGGGAGTCTTTTGGAACCTGTGGTAATGATGCCCGATCCCGGTCGTTGAGGCCTCAGGTGCTGACACCCGACTGGTGACGGCCCGGGGGCTGCATGGGGTGCGGAGCCCCCGCTCCTACTCCAAGTTCTAGACTGCTCAGGTCAAGTTCTAGACTCCTTCTCCTTTTTTGTCTAAGAGTCAGTTCTCCTACACACTTCCCTAGCACTCCGCCCACCAGGACCCTGGATTGGTCCTCTGTTCTAGGTGATGCATGCAGGGTTGGATCTCAAAGTTAACTAGATCACTGCTGTGTCAGAATATTGCGGCTGCATTTATGGCTGCAATACCCTCTTGTGACGCACTCGTTGCGGGGCGCCACACAACCAAGTATTAGGCTGAGGGTGCCAATACTTTTGTCCGGCCCATTTTTGGAGTTTTGTGTGAAATGATCAATGTTTTGCTTTTTGCTTCATTCTCTTTTGTGTTTTTTCATTGAAGACAAATTAAATGAAGATAATAATAGCAAAGAATTTGTGATTGCAATCATTTTCAGGAAGAAACTGAGTATTATCTTGACAGAATGCAGGGGTGTCAATACTTTTGGCCAACACTGTACATAGCATAGGGCTGCAGTGATAATGCTCAGGTGAGAATCACTGCCAGGTCCATTGTATAACTAGAGTCACAGGATTGACTTCAGCATTTCATTTTACAATTTGGGGACCTAAAGCACAAATAACCTGGGTGAATATGAAGCTTAGAAGGAATCTAAATGTTGCTTTAAATGGGCTTTGGACTTAATTATTTCAATAATCAATAAATACTAAAGTCAAGCTATGGGCTATTTCCTTAGTCTTGTAAAAACATCCTTGACTACATTGACTGTACTTCCATAAGCATGAGTAGCAGTCAAGAATAAACTACCCATAAAAAGTCAGCGTAAAACGATAATACAAGAACACAGATGAAAAATAAACCACATAGTCATTGAGGTCTCAGCCAGAAGCTATCAGAGGATGATGGACTTGTTGAGCAGGTCTCATCTGTTGTCACATTATAGTCTCCCTTCCATCTTTAGTAGTGCTGTACCGCTGTGGTTTTTTACTAATATCTGATGAAAGGCCATGTCGATGACTACAACCTAGCTGCAAACCTCAGGAATGATAAAATCCTTATTTTTAAACATTGCCATGGCCCCGACAGCAGGCTCCCAAACCACAGAGGGATCACACTCATTCCTCTTTTGTTCCTGCGTTCCTTCTCTGCCCGGGTTGCATACTTTTCTCAGAAGGATCAAATGACTGGAAGTGTTTTTTCCTGAGTTAGACAAGTATTTCTGGATCTACGTAGTCTCCTCTTCATAATATAAGGACACGTGGTTCCCCACCACTCAGTTCGGCCTGAAAAGGAAATAAAATGTGTTTGGGAAACAGGACCCCATGTGAGTCCTTGGGGAGAAATTACTTTATGTAAGGGGGATTCCTTTAGTTCTTTCCACTGAAATAACTTAAAAGAAAATAATTAAGTCTTAAATCTTCAAGTTTTATGTAAGATTCAAATCAACACAATTATGAAGACTGATAATTAGCAATGATACTTATTTGAAAATCATCCAACAAAGTGTATGGACACATTCAAGGGCATTTTTTTTTTTACTTAAGGGAGTTGTTTGGCGTTATGATAGAAGTCTGTAGTCATTCTAGGTGACTGCAGATTTGTGAATCCTGACCGTGCACTGGTAGGATTTTCTAAGCGGTGGACCCAAGACCATAGTACACTTATGATGCACCCCGTGGGGGCCATGGGGTACTTTGAGCCGGGTCTGTCTCGATATTGTTGAGGGATGTCACGGTGGCCATCCTGATGAGCTGTCAATAAAAAGGGGAAAAGGGTAAGTTAGTATTTTGTTGTTGTTTTAGGGGATTATTGGACTTGGGATTCAGGGATAATAGTCCTCATGGGGCGATCCACGGGTTGCAGCTATTGATGGCCGCTGCTGCAATACAGTTCCTCTGGGGTGGATGGCAATTCAGCTTAAATTGGCAAGCTCTCCACGTGTAGGGCTAACCCCAGGGCAGCTGATGTTACTGTGGTGAGTTGGTACTGATGTTACAGTGAAGGGCTGATGGCGCAGCGATAAAGTTCAGAAACACAGCGGGGTGCAGTCTCGAGATTTTTTTAAAAAATTTAAGTACTTTTTATTAACCACAATAAGAAACAGACATGACAGTATACAATACAGGAAATCCACATTTTCCAATATTAACCCATCAAAGATAATAAAACAACCCTCCCTACCTCCCAACCCCCCTACAACCCACCGCGTCAACTCCAGGATAAAGTTAATCAAAACACAATCGTATCTGCAAGGAGTTTGTATGTTCTCTCTGTGTTTGCGTGGGTTTCCTCTGGGCACTCCGGTTTCCTCCCACATTTCAAAGACATATTGAGAGGATGTTTACATTGTGAGCCCCAAGTGGGACAGTGTTGCAAATGTATGTAAAGCACTATGGATTCAGGGCTGCCACTAGGAATTTCGGGGGCCCCTGACTGCCAAAATTTTGGGGCCCCCCTGAGACTCCGCCCAGCCTCTACCCCTGAGACTCCGCCCAGCCTCCACCCAGGCTCCACCTCCACTCTAGATCCGCCTCCACCCAAACATACACTACATATATAGTGAAAAATTGGAACAGCTCCAAAAATTAAAAATTTATGTGCAAAGCTTTCCCAACCAGCAATCCAGATGGTTCCTTACAATAGATAAAAAAAAAAGAAAAACAGCACAAAAAAATAGAAAAAAGTGGACTTTATTGCCCAATGCGTGGCCATGCCATTGGGCAATAAAGTCCACTTCTTTCTATTTTTTGTGCTGTTTTTCCTTTTTTTTACACTCTCTCTATTATATTTTACACACACACACTTGAGACTTCTGTGGGCTGAATACACAATAGCTGTATCACTCACGGTTCTGACGATTCTTGGTGCCAGCACCAATCTGTCCACGGTGTTTCTGGAGAGCTGCAGCTTGCAGATCGCTTCAGGTTGCCCCCTTCCTGATCACCAGCACTCCGGCGTTCACCCTGGTGAGTGCTCAAACAACCCGGTGCACACTTCCAGTTAGCGGTACATCACTTCCGGTTAGCATTATAGAAATGAAGTTGCAATATTGTAGGATCAGCGGTGTTTATTCACTCTTCGTGTGGTCTTACATGGTGCGGGTGGGAGGACGGGGGGTACTCAAAGGCGATGGCCGTTTCACATCGCAAGTGGCGCTTCATTAGGCATATAGTCCACCATATGCCTGTTGACTATATGCCTGTTGAAGCGCCACCCCACGAAGAGTGAATAAACTCCGCTGATCCTGTGTTGCAACTTCTTTTTTATAATACTAAACACAATAGCTGTATATACAATAGAGAATACAGAATAGAGACAGCTGCTACCTGTATACACAATGGAGACTGCTGCTGGCTATACATACAATAGAGAATACACAATAGAAACTGCTGCTGGCCATACACAATAGAGAGTACGCAATAGAGATGGCTGCGAGCCATATAGACAACATCCCAACAGCTTCCCTCCATTCTGACAGCCTCCCTCCATCCCGACAGCCTCCATCCTGACTGCTTCCCTCCATCCCGACAGCCTCCCTCCATACTTCCTCCATCCCAACAGCCTCACCTCATCCTTCCTCCATCCTGACAGCCTCCCTCCATCCTTCCTCCATCCCAACAACGTCCCTCCATCCTGACAGCCTCCCTCAATACTTCCTCCATCCCGACAGCCTCCCTCTATCCCAATAGCCTAGTCCATCCCAACAGCCTGCCTCCATCCTTCCTCCATACCGACAGCCTCCCTCCATCCTGACTGCATCCCTCTATCCTTCCTCCGTCCCGACAGCCTCGCTATATCCCGACAGCCTCCCTATATCCCGACAGCCTCCCTCCCTATATATGGCCCCCTATTCTGTATACATTGCCCCATCCCTCCCCCGGACCCCCCCATATCTTATTATTGAGGGGAAGCTGTGGATGAGGAGCGGGGGTGCCGAAGGACACATCTGCAAGACTGGAGCTGCCTGCGGGGGAGTAGCTGCGGGCCTGCGGCAGCTAGCGGTGGGCGCCGCCATGTTCTTTGTGGCCGGCTGCATTCACTAACTGTACAGCCGGTCGGTAGAAGTTGAGACTTCAACAAAAGGGCCGCGGCCAAATGGAGATCCGCGGCCACTGTGTAGAAGTCTAAACCTCTACTGACCAGCTGTAGAGTTAGTGGGCGCCGGCAAGAAAGAACATGGTGGCGCCCACCGCTCGCTGCCGCAGCTTCTCCCCACATCTCCAGGGCCCGGTGGCGGTGATTAATAGAGGGGGGGGCCCGTGCAAGACATGGGGAGCGGGGCCCGGAGGAGCCTGCTCCAAATGGCCCCCTGGAGTCACGGCTGGGCCCCCTGCCCCTGATCCAATGGCCACACCCCCTGCAGGGAGGCTCGGGGCCCCTGACTCCAGGCAGGGCTGTCACCCCTGATGGCGGCCCTGTATGGAATTAATAGCGCTATATAAATGAATAAATATCATTATTATATTATTATGTATACATGACTGTCCTCTCATTCATTGGAATTACAATCCTAATACCCTGTCTCTTAGTAGCTCAAAAGACGTCAGCCCTGGGTTGTCAAGCCAGCCACCCCAGATGTTTTCGAATTGACTCAGCTTAACCCGTTTAGTGTAAATGTTGCGCTCCATTAAAATAATATAGTTGACTTTATATATACATTTTTTTTCTAACTGGGGGCTCCTCATGAAGCCAATGCAGAGTGATTATATTTCGTGCAATATATACCATTCTTGCAATCGCCAATTTTCCCCAGTCATCCATCAGCACATCACCTACATTCCCTAGGATGCATGTTAGCGGATCATGGGTCACATTCACTTCCATCACCCCCTGTATGAGGTTCAAAACAGTAATCCAAAACTCTTGCAATCAAGGGCACGACCAAAGCATATGAATAATGTCAGCCTCCTCCGTCCTGCACCAAGGACAGCCAGAGTCACCCCTTAATCCAGCTCTGTACATCCACACCGGTGTCTAATACACTATATGCACAGTAAATAATTGTTACATTCCACTAGACTCACTCATGGAGATCTTGGGAACATACTGCAGAATATCTTCCCATTATGAATCTGCTATAGGTTCTAGGTCTTCAGACCACTTTAACCTCGCCGTCAATGGATGTCTTTCTAGAAGAGTCTCTTAGGGTACTGGCTCACCTAGGCCAGGGGACTCAGATCTCAGGCGCTGTCTGGAGGTCACGGGTGGTGGTGCCTGAAGCTGTGGCCCTGCTGGTCAATGAATAAGGGGAAAAATATAATAAAAATAAAATAAAGTCTGTTCGTCACACCACCTGTAGATCCCAGTGATGGCATCGGCGCTGCGGGAACCTCCGGGGTGATGGACAGCAGCAAAATGGAGTAGCTCCCTACAGGAGGAGCAGAGTCCCCGGGGTAACTCACAGTTCAAGGAAGAAATCACTGACATGTTGCTCACTCTGAACAGGTATTTACTCCGGTATTCTGCAGGCATACAAGGTAATGCAGTTCTCTTTGCAGGGGAGTGGACCGGGTGGTTCTGGCAATGAGCAGTGTCCCTCTGAAGCTCCACTGGCGTTCCTTCTCTATCACTCTCACTGTCCCTTGCTCTGCTGCCCTGCACGGATCCCGCGTGTTTGACCAGGCCTGTCGAGATAAATGTGATCACCCTTTCTCTCCAAGAAAACCCCAACTCTGTTTGGCGCTTCTGGTGAGGACCGTGCTAGTTGTAGGGCGGTTGGGTCATGCTCCTAGAAAGTCATCGACCACTCCAGGTTTGCGGTTCAGGGTTGTAGCCGGCTGGACCACTTCGGAGCCAGTACTCCGGGTTTGGACTGGGCTAGGGCATTTACCCGTTCTATTCTTGGCCCCTTTCTCTTCTGGGTCACCAGGTTGAGGTGCCCTCCCTGTTAGCTTCTCTCTGCTGTTCTGTAGCTCTCCAGCTCTACTTCATCTGCTGCACTGATCTTTTGCAGCTCCCTTCTGACTGAACTCTTCTCAACTCTCTCAACTTGACTGCACTACTGCACTTCTAACTCCTTGCTGCTTTCCCAACTGCTTTATTACCTATTATCTCAATAGTCCACCAATTGTCAATGTCTCACCTTGCACAAAACTACTTCAAAATCACCCAGAGTTCCCTATCAAGGGCTCTCAGGTGAATAATGAGTACAATTTCTATTTTTATTTAAGTGATCACTTTATTAGTCATAATTTATAATTATTCCATAAAAAACATTAAAATTCATTACATAGGAGTATCCTAATAATTAGAATGATTTATATTTGGGTCCAGGACTGAGACCACTTACATCAATGTTTATACAGTATTTATTATACAATAACCGATAATACCAGGTGCATAAGGGAGTGCTGTTTATTTATTTATTTATCACTTAAGGCATAATAAATAATGTCATAAAAATGGATATGAGAGAACCGCAAATCTTGCAATAACCCACACCCAATTAATATGAGGTAGATATAGGGGGTAAGTGTATGGGTGGGTGGGCAAATAACCAGCTATAATGGAGTAATAATTATGTGCAAAATGGGAGAGATGATGAATGTTCCACAAAATGTAATATTAGAGGTTAGTTCACAATCATGCATGTAGGTAGTACCAAGTATTATATCATGATAAGTAAATTATCATGTATGCACTGTCACTTTATATATAATGTATTGTTTCTATGTACAAAGATAATGGTGGAGGAAGGTTCTTGAGGAACCGAAACGTTCAGTACACATGGGCCAATAAAGAAAACGTGATGTGCAAGATGGAGTGCTGTCCAATCTTTTGGTAATTGTATACAGCTGAATACTGCTGGACACTGCACCCGAGGTGAACTGATCCTAGTGCTGCTTTCATTTTACACTGCTTTATTATTATTATATATATATATATATTATAATTTATATTATATATATATATATTTTTTTGTATTATTATTATGTACGGTATATGTATATGCACTGTCACTTTAAATATGAGATAATTAGCACTTTATTGATAATGTAATGTTAAATTATTAATCAAATCATTATGGATACATGCTATGTATGATAATACCAGGTCACAGGGACGTTTTATAACTATTAGTCCATTTAATATAATCAGGTGAGGAGTTGAGAATAAAAGTATATATAAATAGTGGAATAAGTAATTATAGTACCCATATTATATGAATAACAGTGGAACAGCATAATATTACTCTATAAGCGGTAGATGATAATGTGGCACATATTATATCACGAGCCCGTAGTAGCAGGAGCAAAAGTAAAGTGACTTAATCCAGTTCCCAGCCCTAAATAGTAAACTATGCAGCCTCCGCGAGTGCGCATGACAGGCTCGACACGCACCCAGACTTGGCACCGGTCATGTAACCCGCTGGCACGCAGAAACGCTTGCTTGCGGTTCACGGGCAGGATGTGGGAGGTCTGGTTTAACACGTGATGTGCGAGCCGGAAGTGATGCGCCGATTGGATGGCGGCTGCAAACTGTTAGCGATTATCACAGGGGATATAAAAAGTAGCGACTTAGGAGCAAGGTTACGCCCTGAGGAAGGAGACGAAACGTACGTTGGCGGTGGGGGTGCCAGGACCGAGGCCACAAACAACTTTAAACCAGGTATGTGATACTAAAGGGGAGAATAGGAACGCATCATGGGGGCAGCAGCACACAATGTGTAACCTGGATTAGAAGGGGCACTGCTAGCACATAGGTGTGCATATATGTCAGGAAGCTTTGAGCTCTAGATATATAAGAGAGTGTGTAGCTACAACCAAAACATCAGGGCAGCACTACATTGTAACCTGTGCCAGAGAAAGGTGCTAGCACACAGGTACACACGTATTGTAAGAGATAAGAGCCCCATGATCAAACTATAGAGTGTATAGCTGCCTTAAGTGATAAATAAATAAATAAATAGCACTCCCTTATGCACCTGGTATTATCGGTTATTGTATAATAAATACTGTATAAACATTGATGTAAGTGGTCTCAGTCCTGGACCCAAATATAAATCATTCTAATTATTAGGATACTCCTATGTAATGAATTTTAATGTTTTTTATGGAATAATTATAAATTATGACTAATAAAGTGATCACTTAAATAAAAATAGAAATTGTACTCATTATTCACCTGAGAGCCCTTGATAGGGAACTCTGGGTGATTTTGAAGTTGCTTTATTACCTAGCCTCTCCTCCCACCAGGAACGGTTACTCTAGTAACGGGCGTCTAATTGGTCCTCTAACACTAGGTGTTTGCATGTGGTGCTGGAGCTTCAGGTTTATTCTACCCATTACCAAAACAAAGTGTACGACACCTTCAGTCAGGGATGTAGTACCCTTTTGTGACGCACTCTCAGTGGGGCGCCACAGTACCGTAACGCTTGGCGACGCTCTAGCGATCCCGACAACGATATAACCTGACAGGGGTCGCTGGTGCATCGCTATGTGGCCGCTGGTGAGATGTTAAACAGTCAGATCTCACCAGCAGCGCAGCAACGATACGGAACGATACAGCGGTCGTTGGGAACTTGTCACTCTCGGGCATAGTATTGAGATCATTGGTAGTTGTGTCTGTCAAACACAGTGATGCACACTGCCCAGCAGGAGCGCGATGACCAAAAAATGATCCAGAACGGTTTGTAATGATCAGCGATCTGACAGTGGGGGCTTGGTCTCTGCTACGTGTCAAACGTAGTGAGATCGCTGCAGTCACAAAACAAAGAGATAAGCCCTCTAGTGCCCCGTTGTGACCCAAGAACAGATATCATACTATCTGCTTCAACCCGTACCTGCGACCTTCTGGCCTGTTGAAGGAACGCATGTCACAGCTGCAGATATTGGTAAAACATTGTACGTTCTAAGGGAAACTCTTTCCCCAGCTCTTCAAATGATTTAAATGTTTCACCGTTCAGAAGCTGCGACACGTAGCATATTCCAATCCTCCTCCACTGACCAAAATTCCGCAGGCAGAGCAGTTCAGTCAACCTGGGATTGTACCAAATAGAAGTATATCTAGTGAGGCCTTCCACCCCCTCTATTGTTTAATTTTTTCCCACACTTTTCAAATCATGACTATGGTGGGGAATTTCTGAGCGTGCAGCCTAAATTTACCTGCTTCTATACTAGCCAGCAAAGGACCATTTCCAACCATGTGCTTAAAGGGAACCTGACCCCTCCAAATCACCCTATGAATACCTGTCCCTGCACCCTCAGACATCCTTTCTAGCTGTCCTTTTGTGTAAAAAGTGAGTGGGTAACATTGACAACCATTACAAGACCATTACACACTTATAATCCTACTCCTCCTCGCTCTGCTGTATGGGCGTAATAATCGGTGTGATGCTATTTGCATCACATGCGGTCATGGTGACGTCGGTACACCCTTTAGGTATGCCGCCGACCTCACCATGCGCATTGCGCATGCGCGGCTTTTGCTTTACACCTAAAGCGTGTACCGACATCACCATGACCGGATGTGACGCAAATAGCCTCACACTGGCTATTACGTCCATACAGGAGGGCGAGGAGGAGTAGGATTATTTATCACGTCCATCGGGGCGTGATAATGAGCAGCTCAGGCGGGCTTAGGATCGCACAGGGAACACCCTGTGCGACTTCTTCAGGGAGAAGAAGTCGCAGAATTGTAAGTGTGTAATGGTCTTTTTGTCAATGTTACCTCTAGTGATGAGCGAGTATGCTCGGCGCGACTCGGTACTCGCAAGAGTATCTCGGTACTCGGGGTGCTCGGCGAGCACCGAGTACTGCCGAGATGCTCGGACTGCTCGGTAATAAATAGCGATCTGAGACACATACACTGCTCCCTTCAGTGCACACAGTGAGCTGGCACCATACAGGGAGCAGATTAATTGATAGGATCCCTCTGGGGGCCACAGCAAGGTGTTATATGCTGCGGCGATTTTAAAAAGGCCACCCTCCCGCCCTTTTCCGGAATTACTCGTTTTATAACCGGAAGTCTGTGGGCGGAGCCTGTCACTCATTGACTTACATTGGGCTCGGTGCTCTGGCCGAGTACAAGAGTATCTTGAGATGCTCGGCCAGAGCACCGAGCACCCGAGCATTTTAGTGCTCGCTCATCACTAGTTACCTCACTCATTTTTTACACAAAAGGACCGCTAGAGAGGATGTCTGAGGGTGCAGGGACAGATATTCATAAGGTTGGGGGTGATTTGGAGGGGTCAGGTTCCCTTTAAGGATCCTATCCACAGAACTGTCAAAATTTGGGTCTCCCCACCCCGCCAAATGTTGTCCCTGGGAAGCTATATAGTAGACCCATGGGTTAGGGTACGCCAACCCCCCATCGTCCTTGGCCCGCTGTAAATATTCCAACTTAATGCTTGCTTCTTTTCTCTTCCAGATCAGGTCTCTGAAAATGACATGAGCATTGTGTAAGACATAGAGGAGCTGGGGCATAAAAATCATTTTAAGTAAGTTCGCCCGTGTCGCCACTGACAAGTGTAGCCTACCCAAAGCTGCAATCTTCTGCCTAAATTTATCTAATAAGGGGTTCAGTTTACGTTTTCCATACTCAGCTATCTTAGCCGATACCTGTACTCCAAGATAACAAAATTGTTGAACTACACGCAATGGGACCAATAAATCCTGGCCCTCAACCGTCGCCCGGTCCAGCGGGTGCAACATTGATTTATCCCAATTCTCTCATTACTGCTCTCAGCGAACTGTCTGTATCTCTCAAGAACAGGAGTGTATCATCCACGCAAACTGCCACCTTCTCCTCATGCGTCCCATACGAAATCCCACGATGTTCTGGTCCTGTCTTATGACAGCTACAAATAGTTCAATAGCAATGGCGAACAATATAGGGGTCAACGGGCACTTCTGTCTCATTCCCCGGAAGAGGAGGAAATCTTCAGACAACCGCCCGTTAACCCGCAGTCTAATTCTGGGGGCAGCATACAACAGCCGAACCCTACCAATAAATTTCTCTCCAAATCCCATACATCTCATTGTGGCCCACAGGTATCTCCACTCCACACTGTCAAAAGCTTCGGCAGCGTCCAGTGACAGGAAATCGGCAATCTCCCCTTTCCCTAGCGCGGCTTTGTCCCTAGGGTATCTTCTACAGTCCTCCCTGGAACTGAACTAACTGGTCCCCCCCCAGACCAGAATTTATAGGGGACCTGCCCTGAACCCGGGCTTTAGACCTCCCCCTTCTGGCCTTGAGTCAGGATTGTGTTGTGCGTGTGCTTACCTGGTGAATGCCTTGCCTCATTGCCTCACCTCCATGCTTATATTGAGGCTACTGGACCCCGGGGTGCCACATATAAGCTGCAGCTATAAAGGACTCAGTTGCCATAGGGGATTGATCTTAGGCAAGGACTCCTCAGTTCGGAGCGTCACATACATAGGGGAATGGTGTGACACTGTTCTAACCATATAACAAACCTCCTCCAACCACCCCAGCATTTGTGCATCCCCCAAGGCTAGATCAATCCGGGACAGCGAAGAGAATGACGCTGAAAAACAGGAAAATTGGCGTGTGGTCAGGTACCTGACCCTCCACAGGTCAATCATAGCTGTCTCCCTTAGCAATGTGCCAAACGGAGTACAGTTACCCCCTCTTCGCAGGTCCTTCCCTTTACCTTTATCCCAATGTGCATCTGAAAAATTGTTGAAGTCACCCACTATCAAATACGGAACTTGCAATTACTTCCACCACCTTGCGAAACACTATACTGCAGTACGGGGGCGGAATATACAGGGAGACAATAAGCATAATCCATCCATTTAATTTACACAATAGGCAAACATACCGCCCCTCAGAGTCAGTGATCATGACCCGCCCCAGGACAGTGGGGTACCCGGTTTCGGGAGTTGATTTACTGGGGATGTCACCGGGCTTCCCGTGGCCCTGGTGGTCACTGAATAAGGGGAAAAATAAAAATGTGTTTTGTGACGCCACCTACGGTTGCCGGCAGGGCCGGACTGGGACCAAAAAGCAGCCCTGGAAAACAAACCCCACCAGCCCACATACTATGTCACCCATCAGCCCCGATCCATGAAATTTGCTTTTACGTTGTTGTGGCCCCCACTTTCTTAAAGGAGTTATCTGAAGAGCCATATGTGAATGGTGCAACCGAGGGAATAATCAACTACAGCGCCATTTACATAGTGCTCTTCAAAGTCACGCTTCTCAGGATTACGGAGTCCCAGTGGTCAGCCACACACAGCCAGCCAGCCACACATACAGCCTCAGACAGCCACACACAGCCAGCCACACACACCGCCACACACAGCCAGCCCCACATAGAGCTACAGCCGGACACAAACAGCCAGCCACATAGACAGCCACATCCAGCCACACAGACGCAGCCAGCCACAGCCAAAGCCAGCCACAGCCACACACAGAGCCACAGCGAGCCACACGGTCAAGTGTCAGTAGCCGTGATACTGCACCGCACATTTCCCAACCTGATCCTCCTTCCTACCACCAGCCGAGTACACGTCCACGGACATTACTGATCCCACACTTGGACACTCTGAAGTCCAGAAGTGTGTACCCATAAGTGAGTGGAGGTACATGGCAAATTCCCATAACAAAATTTAAATTACGCTGTCATTTGTGTGTGGTATCGTGAAGTCTGGCCCAATCCAACCCTTTATTTATCTTGATCTGAGTCAGCCTGTCAGCATTTTCAGCTGACAGGCGGGTGCGTTTATGAGTAATGATTCCACCTGCGGCACTGAAAACACGCTCTGACAAAACGCTAGCGGCAGGGCAGGCCAAGACTTCCAAGGCGTAGAGAGCCAATTCATGTCACGTGTCCAGCTTGGAGACCCAATCATTGTAAGGCACAGAGGAATCTCGCAGTACAGTTGTTCGTTCCGCAAGGGACTCCTTCAGCATGTGGCCAAACTTACCATTTCTTGTGGCACTACCCCGCACCTCACGGGCTGTGGTACGTGAGGGGCTGAGAAAACTGTCCCACATCGTAAAGACTGTTCCCCTACCTCTGGCGGATTGGACTTGTGCCCCTCTCGGCCGTACGCCTTGGTTGTTCACCGATTCCTGACCTATGCCTCTAGCGTTTTGTGAGGGGAATGCTTTGCCTACTTCTGTTGCTATGGCCTTCTGGAACTGCTGCATTTTGGCTGACCTCTCCGCCTCAGGAATGAGAGACATAAAGTTCTCCTTGTAGCGTGGGTCTAAGAGTGTTGCCAACCAGTATTGATTGTCGGCCAAGATGTTCTGAACGCGAGGGTCACGAGCCAGGCAGCTTACCATAAAGTTAGCCATGTGCGCCAGACTCTTAACAGCCATCACTTCAGTATCCAGACCAACACGATGACTGAACATGCTGTCCTCCTCCTCCTCCTCCTCATCTCCCCTGTCCTCTGGCCAGCCACGCTGAATCGAGGGTATGACTGGTGTGCATGTCATATCCTCAATTTGGCCAGAGAGTTGCTCCATGTCTTCATCCTCCTCTTCCTCGTCATAGTCCTCCACTGCACGTTGTGATGACATGAGGCTGGGCTGTGTGTTATCACCCACACCACTACAGTTTCTTGCTCCAAGTCATCGCGCTCCGCCTGCAATGCATCATCTTTGTATTTCAGCAGAGACCGTTTTAGAAGGCAGAGCAGCGGTATGGTGACGCTAATAATGGCGTCATCGCCGCTCACCATCTTGGTGGAGTCCTCAAAGTTTTGGAGGACGGTACATAGGTCGGACATCCATCTCCACTCCGGAGGTGTTCTGTGTGGCGTTTGACCCATTTCCCGACGGCTTAGGTGATGCAGGTAGTCAACAACTGCCCTCTTCTGCTCACATATCCTGACCAACATGTGCAGAGTTGAATTCCAACGCGTGGGGACATCGCACACCAGTCTGTGGGCCGGAAGACATAAACGGCGCTGAAAGCCGGCAAGGCCGGCTGAAGCAGCAGGTGACTTGCGAAAATGCGCAGACAGGCGGCGAACTTTTACCAGCAGATCAGACAGCTCTGGGTATGATGTAAGAAACCGCTGAACCACCAGGTTGAGCACATGGGACACGCATGGAACATGCATCAGCTGGCCTCGCCTCAAAGCTGCCACCAGGTTCCGGCCATTGTCACACACGACCTTTCCTGGCTTTAGGTTCAGAGGTGTGAGCCAGTGATCTGCCTGCTGTTTCAGAGCTGTCCACACCTCTTCTGCATTGTGGGGTTTGTGACCTATGCAGACTAGCTTCAGCACAGCCTGTTGCCGCTTCGCAGAGGCAGTGCTGCAGTGCTTCCAGCTTGTGACTGGTGTGGAGGGTACAGTGGATGAGGATGCGCAGGAGGAGGCTGCGGAGCATGACATTCCGGAACTCTAGAGTGTCGGTGAAACCCTGACAGAGGTAGGGTCTGCAATCCTTGGTGTGGGAAGGACGTGTTCCGTCCCTCGCTCAGACTGGGTCCCAGCTTCCACAATATTAACCCAGTGTTCCGTCAAGGAGATGTAGCGGCCTTGCCCACAAGCACTTGTCCACGTGTCTGTGGTTAGGTGGACTTTGGCTGAAACAGCGTTGTTCAGAGCACGTGTGATGCTTTGGGGCACGTGGTTATGCAATGCGGGGATGGCACATCTGGAGAAATAGTGGCGGCTGGGGACCGAGTAACGTGGCACAGCAACCGCCATCAGGTCGCGGAATGCTTCCGTCTCCACCAGCCGGAAAGGCAACATTTCTAGCGCTATGAGTCGCGAAATGTGACAATTTAGGACTGTGGCATGTGGGGCGTTGGCAGCGTATTTGCGCCTGCGTTCAAAGGTTTGCTGAATGGATAATTGAACGCTGCGCTGGGACAAGGACGTGCTTGTTGGTGGTGTTATTTGTTCGTGCGCAATTTCAAGTGCAAGGCCGGAGGCTTGTTCGCGGCCAGCATGGACAGGGGATTGGCTCGCACGCACAACACGCGAAGACTTAGCAGTGACATCAGCAAGCACCACTCCTCGACTTTGTTGTACTTCCCACAAAGTCAGGTGCTTGGCTGACATGTGCCTGATCATGCTGCTGGTGGTCAGGCTGCTAGTTTTCGTACCCCTGCTGATGCTGGCATGGCAGGTGTTGCAAATGGCCTTTTTAGAGTCATCTGGAGCCAACTTAAAAAACTGCCAGACTCGGGAAGACCTAACATTTGCACAGGCACCTTGTGTCGTGTTGTTGTTCCGGGGAACGGTTGCCTGCCTTCTGCCTGCGGACACGACCCTGCTTCGTACTGCCTGTTGGGATGCTACACCTCCCTCCCCCTGTACACTGCTGTCCTTGCTCTGCATATCCTCCTGCCAGGTTGGGTCATCTACTGGATCATCCACCACGTCGTCTTCCACTTCCTTGGATAATCGCTGGACTGCTCCTCCTTCTCCTCATGTGCCACTATGATGACCGTTACAATTGTTAGGCTGTTGTTTCAGGTATAACCCCAGTGGTAAATTTTTACGCCCATTCTTTTAGAATGGGCATTACAACAACAGGAGACCCACTCCTTTCCAATGGGAAAAATGTTTTGAGGCCCTCCTGCACATCTCTATCCAGGGACAATGTGGAGCCTCCCAATTTTTGGCTGCCCTGCCAAAGGGCTATACTACAATACACCCACTTCCTTACAATGGGCACTTCAGGTTTACAGGCCCTCATGCACGTCTCTATCCAGGGGCATTGGTGAGTCTCCCAATTTTAGACTGCCCTGGCAAAGGAAAATACTAGAATAGACCCAGTTCCTCAAAATGGGCACAATATGTCAAGACAGGGCTTCATGTACATCTCTTCTCAGGGACATCGGAGTGCCGCACAATGTTTTCACGTAAAATCTTTCATGTAATCACAAAAAGTAACATACACCAGCTGTATCTCACTATTGGGTATGTGCCCTTAACATTTCCACCCTGAATATTCATTTTGGTGTCATTTTGGAAGGTTTTCTGGTGACTCCGTAAAATTGGCGTGAAACTTGGACAAGATTGTTCACAGCTGTGACTTTTGAGTGAGAAATGCTTCCAGGGGTCTTCCCCATGGTGTTGCCATGTCATTTGAGCACTCTTCTGAGACTTTTGTGACATTTTTAGGGTTTCTACATGCTGCCGGCAGTCATTTCATAAAAATACTCGGGTCTCCCATAGGATAACATTGGGCTTGGTACTCGGGCCGAGTACACGAGTATCTCGGGATGCTCGGCCCGAGCTTCGAGCACCTGAGCATTTTAGTACTCGCTCATCACTAAACACTATGTGTGCACTTTAATGAGTGCAAGAAGTGGCTAAACTGCACAGATAATGCAGATACAATGCAAATGGATTATAGGTTTCACTACTCTAGATAAAATATAAAATGGAAGACTTAGCTTCAACAGTGGCCACTGTGGAGTGCCCGGTGACCAACGCCAAGGTGCTTCAGTTTCACCGGGTGCTAGCACTATGACTAATGAAGGTATGAAGTGTGTATGGGTTTATATGCCTCTATTTATAATTAAAAACAGGAAAAGTGTGTGTTGGACTCCAACAAGATGGAGACCTCAGCTGGCCTCAGGGCAGGGGGAGGGGAATAAGGAGGGAGCTCAGTCAAATAATATACACATATAAGTTAATAGGGTGAATGACTGGCATCAACCTCAAAGTGTAGGTGCAAACAGAAAAAATACAATACTATAGGAAAGGTTATCTGATGCGACACTAAACACTATGTGTGCACTTTAATGAGTGCAAGAAGTGGCTAAACTGCACAGCTAATGCAGATACAATGCAAATAGTGTTTAGTGTCGCATCAGATAACCTTTCCTATAGTATTGTATTTTTTCTGTTTGCACCTACACTTTGAGGTTGATGCCAGTCATTCACCCTATTAACACACAGACACATAGTCAGCCACACACAGACAGTCAGCCACACACAAACACAGCCACACAGACACATAGTCAGCCACAGCCATGCAGCCCCAGCCACACACAGATACAGTCAGCCACACACAGACACATAGTCAGCCACAGCCATGCAGCCCCAGCCACACACAGACAAATAGTCAGCCACACAGTCAGCCACAGACACATAGACAGACACACAGAGCCACACAAAGAGACACACACACACATACACTACTCACCACCAGCAGCTGCAGCAGCTCATCTTGCTGGATCCTGCACTGTGGAACAACTTCCGGCGCCTGCAGTGGAGATGAGGGGGTGGGGCCCATAGAGATTCATAGGAGATGGGGCCCACAGAAGTGGTGAGGGGGGCATGGCCTGGAAGAAATTGGAGCCCACCCTCTCACCTCTCCTCCCGCTCCTTCTCCTGTCAAACTCCTTGGGCCCTCACAGCTGTCAGAGCAGAGCAGTCATGCTCTGCCGGCCCCTGCTGCTCTCCTCCTCTGCTTGCTATGCCTGGCAGGTGATGGTGGCCGCAAAGTGATTAAAAGCTGGTCTGCATCCGGAGAAGCAGATGCTCTGGCCCCGACCACTTTACAACTACCGGCCCATAGGGAAAAGTCCCGCCTCTCCCTATTGCCAGTCCGGGCCTGGTTCCCGGTAATGATACCGGCGCTGATTGCAGACCTCCGGGGTGATGATGATGCAGCTAGTTGGTAACACTCCCTGTAGGTGGAGCGGGATCCCCAGGGCAGTTATGGTATAAGGGGATGGCAGCTTAGTCTCTTGTGCTGCAGGAGAAGGCGGCTGATCAGGTGGAGATATTACAGGACAGTCTGTGATGGGAGCAGGATCAGGGGCTGCAATAACAGGCACACACACACAGGGTTGTTGTTTCCGTACCTTTACTGATGTTGTAGTTCAAGGTGAAGCCCAGGGTACAGTCTGGGTGGTTGGGTGGCAGTTCAGGATTTCCACACCCGATGAGTTGTGAGGCCTCCTTGTTGCTGTGTGTGTGCTGTAATTCTGGGCTGTCTGAAACCTGGCCCTGATCTCTCCTGTGTCCCTCACTTGTATAGCAGGCGATGAGAGCCTTTCTGCTGGGCACCACTGACTCCACTGCAGTCCCTGGCTCTTTTGGTGGCTGTGCTACAAGTGCCACACCAGGAGACTGAATTCTCTCTGGCCCTCTGGTCTTCACTGCTGGGCTGACTGCACCATTCACCAGGATGTCTTCACAGTCCTCCCTGGAACTGCGCTACTCCCCCAGGCCTGAATTTATAGGGTACCTTGCCTGAAGTCAGCAAGTAGAGCTCCCCCTTCAGATCTGGAGTGGAAGATGTTGTGTGTGTAAGTTTACCTGATGTGGAAATCCCTCCCCGCACCAGGTGTTCCTGTGGCAACCGAACCGTAGGGTGCCACAATCACCTGCAGTTTTTCAAATTGCATTCCAGAGCAGATCAGTATGCAGACCCTCCTGGACTGGCAAAATTCGTGGATTGGTAGTTGGCCTTCATCCAGCGCTTACACAGAACATGCGTCTTCTCTGGAATCAAATGAGTCTCTTGCAGACAGATCGCATTAGGTATCTCCTGACGCAGAAACTGAAACACCGCCTGCTGCTTAGTGCCAGGTGCCAGGTCTCTAACATTCCAACTTACAATTTTAAGATTATGGGACATCATATAGCAAGTCAAATAACATTTCTGGATCCACAACCTTTAAAACCGTGTTCAAGTACATGACACGTTCCAAAAATTCCCTCCCCTCCCCCTCCCCTTTTCCCTACAACAAAACTAAGAACATAGCAAAAACCCATCAACTTTGTACTCCTTTCCCCCCCCCCCGACAAGAAAAAGTGGTCGTAAATTATCCGCTACCAGACCCCTTCTCATGGAGTCGGCTTCTCATGGAGACCGATCATGTCTTAAACAAACAGTGTTGTGGTTTCAGAAAGAAAAAAAATGGAAAGAGAAACAAGTTTTAATGCTGAGTCTATGGTATAGAGAGATACTGTAGAGTTTAATAAAACAAGCCACCAGCACGCGTCCACTGCTATCAGTCCTTGAAACCTCTCGTCTTCTCCAATCTCAGCTGCTTCTCATTGCAACCAAGCCAGCAGAGCGCCTCTTTAGCATCAGTAAAAAAGTGGACCTTATTATCCACCACAATGCGTAATTTAGCCGGGTACAACATAAAATATTTGACCCAGGGGCGGACCGTCACCCCCGGGGGCCCTGGTGCAGGTGAGGACCGGGGGGGGGGGTTGTGCTGGGAGAGCGAAGCTCTCTTACCTGGTGCTGCTGGGAGAGCCGTGCCGCTGCTGGGTGAGCTGCGCTCTCCTACCTGGTGCTGCTGGGAGAGCTGTGCTGCTGCTGGGAGAGCCACGCTGGATGCTCGTAGGAGCCGGAGGGGAGGGGCGGGATCAGGCAAGGGAAACAGGAAGCTCTCTGCTACCCTTGCCTGGCCCTCCTCTCCTTTGACGGCGGCTTGCGAGGGTCGGCTGGGGGCCCCCTCCAGGCTTGAAGGGGCCCCCTAGCCGGTCGGGGCCCTGGTGCAGCTGCACCAGGTGCACCAGTGTAGTTCCGCCCCTGATTTGACCCCTATCTCCCTCAACCGCTTTTTGATGGCAATAATTGGGCATGTAGCTTCTGCACTTCTATGGAGTAATCTGGGTAGATGGAAATTCTGGATCCATTAATTATTAAATCGGGATCCCTGTCAAGCCACAGGATGGTATCTCTGTCACGGTAGTGCAGGATTTTAGCTAGGACAGTTCTCGGTGAATGACCAGGCTGGAGAGGGAACGTAGGGACCTTATGTGCCCGCTCAATAGCATACATGCGGGACAGTTCATCAGTGCCAATTTTGTCCATAAGCCATTGCTCAAAAAATTCTGTAGGGGCATTGCCCTTCACCTTCTCTGGCACACCAACTATTCGCAGGCTATTGGGCCACAACCTGTTCTCTAGGTAATCCGTTTTGGCTTCAACAGTAGCCAATCTGGTCGCCATGCGCTTATACTCTTTTTTTTGGCTTGGCCATAAAATCCTCAGTGTTACTGACCCGCTTTTCCACTGCTCCTGTCCTCTGCTTTACAACATGAATATTGTGCTTCATTTTGGACATATCAGCCTGGAAACTGTCCAACGTAGCTGCCATGGAACGGATGCAGGTATCCCAGTAAATAATCGCCCGGAACACATCTTTCAGCCGACGCTGCGATTTGGGACAACTGGGGCAGTTGGTTATGCAGCAAAGATGGTACAGCTCCCCATGGATGGAGCGGGCCCCAGGGTGGCTTGTACAGTTTATGTGAGGATAGTGAATGTTGGAATGCAGGACTAAGGGTACAGAAAATGACTAGATGACACAGGGATGGTGGTTTACTTTAATTTTAATTAATAGTTGATGTTGCAGACCAGGACACTGGTGACAGGTGGTAATGGAGATCTGGGTAGCCTGGAAGCAATTGGGGATCCACCACGCCACGGGGGTTCGAAGGCCTTCCTTCTGCACTGTCCCTTTTGGTCCCTGCTGCTTAAAGCTATGCTGCGGCCCTCTTCCTGTGTACTGGTTCCTCACCCATATGGCAGGCAGCTTGAGGCTTTTACAGGTGCCGTTCCTCTGTTGGTGGATCTGGGCTCTAGTATGCTGCTGTGCCGAGCATTTTGTGGGGATAGGAGACTTGCAATCTCCTGCCCTCTGGATTCAGCTGCCGGCACTTCAATATCTGTACAACCATGGATTCTGGCGTCTGGTTTCTAGCGCTCAATCTGAGGTGAGCTCAGTCACAGCTACACTCCCCAGGCTCTCCTCGACTTCACTCCTTTTCCCTCTCACTTGCTCTCCACTGCCCTGGCACGAGCCCTTCCGTGGCTTCAGTCCCCAGGATGTCTGTCTTGTTCCTGTTCTCAGACTGTACTCTCTAACTCCTCCCCAGGCCAAAATTGATAGGGCAGCTCCACTGAATCCGGGTGCTGAGCTCCCCCTGCTGGCCTGGGGTCAAGAAAAGTGTTGGATGCTGATGTTACCTAGCTTGAGGAGCCCTTCTTGCCTCCAGGCATGACATCACCCCCTGTGATGGAGCTAATGCCACTGTGGCAACCGGACTCCTGGGGTGCTACAGTTTTGTATATGGGTTTGTAGGACCTATTTTTCCATCATACATGGGTGGTGCCCGATCCTTATGTTTCTAAATTACTTAGTTGCAAGAATGTTAGACATCTATCTCATTGGTTAATTCACATGTACATCTAACATACATATATAGTAACATAGTTTTTAAGGTTGAAGGAAGACTTTAAGTCCATCTAGTTCAACCCATAGCCTAACATGTTGATCCAGAGGAAGGCAAAAAAAAAAACATTTGGCAACACTAAGCTCCACATTGGGGAAAAAAATTCCTTCCTGACTCCACATACGGCAATCAGACTAGTTCCCTGGATCAACGCCCTATCAAAGAATCTAGTATATATAACTGGTAATATTATAGTTTTCAAGAAAGGCATCTAGGCCCTTCTTAAATGTTAGTAGTGACTCACTCATTACATCATGTGGCAGAGAGTTCCATAGTCTCACTGCTCTTACAGTAAAGAATCCACGTTGGTGATTATGATTAAACCTTCTATCTCCAGACGTCTCAGGCCTAAGAGTAAAAAGATCATTAAAAAGGTCTCTGTACTGTCCCCTCATATATTTATACATTATTATAAGATCACCCCCTAAGCCTTTGTTTTTCAAAACTCAATAACCCCAAGTTTAATAACCTGTCTTCGTATGGCATACCCCTCAGTCCTCTAATAACCCTGGTCGCTCTTCTGTGCACCCGCTTTAGTTCAGCTATGTCTTTCTTATACACCGGAGACCAGAATTGTACACAGTATTCTAAATGCGGTCCCACTAGTTACTTGTATAGAGGTAAAATTATGTTCTCCTAATGAGCATCCATGCCTCTTTTAATACATCCTATTATTTTATTTGCCTTTGCAGCAGCTGCCTGACACTGGCCACTAAATGTGAGTTTGTCATCTACTCATACACCCAGGTCTTTTTCAGTGACAGTTTTGCCCAGTGTTTTACAATTAAGCACATAAGTATACCTTTTGTTTCCTCTGCCCAAGTGCATGACCTTACATTTATCCCCATTAAAGCACAATTGCCATTTATCAGCCCAAGCTTCTAGTTTACATAAATCCTCCTGTAATATAAAATTGTCCTCCTCTGTATTGATTACCCAGCAGAGTTTAGTGTCATCTGCAAATATTGAGATTCTACTCTGTATGCCCCCTACAAGGTAATTAATAAATGTTAAAAAGAAGCGGGCCCAATACTGACCCCTGTGGTAACCCACTGTTAACTGTGACCCATTCTGAGCGTGTTCCATTAATAACCACCCTTTGTTTCCTATCACTAAGCCAGTTCTTAACCCACTTACACATATTTTCCCTATCCCCATTGCTCTCATTTTATGTATATTAACCTTTTGAGTGGCACCGTATCAAAAGCTTTTGAAAAGTCCATATACACCACGTCCACTGCATTTCTTTGGTCCAGTCCACAACTTACCTCTTCATAGAAGCTTATCAGATTAGTTTGACAGGAACGGTCCCTTGTAAACCCATGTTGATATTAGGTCATGAGGTTATTTTTCGTCAGATACTCCAGTACAGCATCTCTTAGAAAACCCTCTAGGATTTTAACAACAGTAGAGGTTAAGCTTATTATAATTTCCAAGTTCAGTTTTTGTCCCTTTTTTGAATATTGGCACCACATTTGCTATACGCCAGTCCTGTGGTACAGACCCTGTTATTATGGAATCTTTAAATATTAAAAATAATGGTCTATCTATGACAGTACTTAATTCCTGCAGTACGCTGGGGTGTATCCCATCAGGGCCTGGGGATTTGTCAATTTTAGTGATTTTTAGGCATTGCAGTACTTCCTGCTGGGTTAAGCAGGTGACATTTAATGGAGAATTTTTGTTATCACTGATCATGTTGTCTGTCATGGGATTTTCTTGTGTAAATACTGTTGAAAAAAGTAATTTAGCATATTGGCTTTTTCCTCATCACCATCCATCTAGAACAATTGGCATGGTTATTATTATTATTCACTAGTATAGCGCCATTTAGTACATGGCGCTCTACGTATGAGTTCTTATATAGATTATAAATTGCTCATAGAGTAATATATAGTCACTAAATCTGAGCCGTTAACTAAAAACAATAATAGTATATTTGCTAATACTGCAGCTATTTGCAGCTACTTTACAGCTCATACATCCGAGTAGTAACACTTGATCTGACCATCCCTACCAATTAAATCCTTAATAAAGTATCTTGTAAAAAGCGATCCTAGTTCTGATGAGTATGTGCAATACGTGTGTCATGTGCCTATGTTCATGCACAGACATTTTAAGCCGATATTTGTAGACTGCAAAAATTCTTTATTGGCAGCGAAGAAAAATTAACAGATGAGACTTCATGAAAATCCCCTTTTGCTTTTTTTTTGCCTGTGTGAAATGGTCTCTGCCAAGTGTGTGGCCTCCTATGTAAGCTGCCAATCCCACTTGGTCCCATTGTCTTTCCATTGAGGGCACCATCAGATTCTGTGAATGATGCACAGACAAGGAGGAGGAGGCAGAGTAGACTGCCTGCACTTGTGTTCTATCAGCTGGGAATGTCCTCCTCTCCATTCAGCAATGAATGGGACTCAGACTTTTGTTCTGTTTAAATGTCAACAGATGATCGAGGAGGTGACGGTTGTGATTTTACACTTGAACTGTAATGTCCCAGAAACATTAACACTGTCATGCCAACAATATAGAAAAGAGCATGGTAGAATTCCATTCATTATTGAAATATTGTCCATAAGTATACAGAGACTGCACACATTACGCCTGTGTACCAGTGGTTCCTTAAAAGTCTGGATTTGGAGGGAAATCTAATCAAACATAAAGAAAATATGATCAACATATACCGTACCTATTATCTATTATAGATACTTCAACTTCAAAACTATTAACGCCTTAATTTTCTCATCGCCTTGTTGCAAGAGCCAACTTTTTTTTTAAAGTTCTGCAGATATAGTGATTATGAATGCTTGTTTTTCCAAGTCAAGGTGTAGTTTTCAATTACACCATTTACCGTATTTTACCATAAAATGGTAAGAGGCAGGCACACACACATAATGTTAAAAACAAACATAACAGGATTATCTGGGACTAGTCTAGATCCAATGGTATTAGTCAGTTGAAGATGGCATATCATAGAAACATGGGCTGGGAATGCATTTAAAAAAAGTCTATATATGAAACTAGTCAGGCCATCAGGCGATAACAAAATGCTTGTATAACTTACTAAGGTGCAGTAAGTAATAGAATATATAAGAATAGAAATCAATTAATATAATGAACAAAAAATAAGGAGATAATGATGTGCGTCCGTAAAAAGTGCCCAAAAATGTCAGCTTATTGCATGGAGCTTAAGTGGCGTAGCAAAGCGTATGACTGTGCAGAATCATCAACGTAACAGTAAGCTTAGTAATATCACCTGATTGTGTCAAACCATGCTGCATGTGTTAAAGCATACATTGTGAATAGTCTCAGTGCATATAAGCCATTTATATGATGGGATTATAACAAAATGCAATTAATAAATTACCTTAGCAAGTCCAGATGTTTAGTATGGCTCCAAGCCTAACTTGCATTTCGGCATACATTAATTTAGTCCTAGTCTCTCTGCCTGGGAAGTGTCAGGGTACCGTTACACGTCGCGATATCACAATGCAACAACGACAAAAAGTCACGTGGTGTGGTCGTTGCAGTTGATATCGTTGTATCGTGAAAATGGGCAATGCGACTCGAAAAAATCGTCGGTATGATATTGCAAGAAGATTGTGCAAGCCCTTCAACCGTACGATATGGCATATGCGATGTGGCATGATCGTGCTGTGTGACGGCGCAACTACGATCTTGTTTGCAACTTCCCCTATTCACTACAATGTTTATGCTCGGTCCCTGGGTTGCTCATACCCAGTGCACAAAAGTTGTGGACAACAGCCTAGTTGTGTTGCCTGCCGATATCTCCCTGTGTGACATCTACTATGCAATCTTGGACAAGTGCCAAAAACGTGCGCGCTCCCGTGAAATTGTATGCGATATCGGAACGATATTGCGACGTGTAACGGTACCCTAAGTGTCACACAATTTTTAGTCTCAGAGACGAGTGAATTTTCCCCAAACATGGCACCCAATTTCAAATTCGGCACGAACATTGCAGATCCAGTTCACAATCGTAAACCCGAGCAATTTACTAAAAAATCGTCAAATTCGGTTTTGTTTGGAAAAAAGTTCAAAATTTTAAAATGTCCCTAAAACTTTCCTTGAATATTTGAGGCCAGAACGCTTACCGGAAGACCCGCTGGCCAGGAACAACACTTAAACTTAAGTTTAGGAGTGTTCCCAGCCATTGGGTCTACTGTTTTCTTTCAACCTATAGAATTTAGTGGCACTTTAAAATAATTTTTTAAGCTTCCTTGATTTTGCAGGCATTGGGACACATGCAGGGTGTGAATTTTTGGAACACTGACAGATATGGCAGCAGCTGTGAAGTCCATGAATCTTACAATGTCCTTTAAACATCCATTTAAGAGAGCTTTTTATTTTTTTATTATATATATATATTTTTTTAAATTATTATTTTTTTGGAGAGAACAATCCTAGCAATTCAGATAAAAATAGCATATGTCCATTATTTTGCGCTGATGACATGAGGCTTTGCTGTATTTTTGGTCACCAGCACATGTACAGCAGGCAGGCATGGACTGCTACCTAGTTCACCTGCCTGGCAACAAAAAATACAGGGGAGCCCTTTTTTTAAGTACCGTATATACTCGAGGATAAGCTGACCCTAGTATAAGCCGAGGCCCCTAATTTTACCCTCCAAAACTAGGGAAACGTATTGACTCGAGTATAAGCCTAGGGGGGGAAATGAAGCAGACTCTCATCACGGTATACAGCCCCTCTCATCATGATAAATGACCCCCCATTACTGGTATATAATCCCCCATCACTGGTATATAGGACCTCCATCACTGGTATACAGTTGCCCCCCATCAGAGGTTACAGCCCCCATAAGTGGAATACAGCCCCCCATCAGTAGTATATACAGGCCCCTCCATCAGTGGTATATACAGGCCCCTCCATCAGTGGTATATACAGGCCCCTCCATCAGTGTATATACAGGCCCCTCCATCAGTGGTATAAAGAGGCCCCTCCATCAGCGGTATATACAGGCCCCCCTTGCTGCCGCACACCTTTAAAATAATAAATCATTCATACTTACCCCTGTCGCTCTGTCACCACGCGTCCTCCGGTCTTCATGCTTCTTCCTGCTTGTACCCGGCTTCTATTCCTGTGGCGGGCGCAGCAGCGCTGACGTTATTGCTTCTGCGCCGGTCACATGACGCCGGGTACAAGCAGGAAGAAGACCGGAGGACGTGCAGTGACAGAGCGACAGGGGTAAGTATGAATGATTTATTATTTTAAAGGTGTGCGGCAGCAAGGGGGGCCTGTATACCACTGATGGGGGGGTGCTTACATAGTGCAATGTACAGTCATGGCCAAACGTTTTGAGAATGATACAAATATTAATTTTAACAAAGTCTACTGTTTCAGTTTTTCTAATGGCAATTTGCATATACTCCAGAATGTCATAAAGAGTGATCAGCTTAACAGCAATTACTTGCTAAGTCAATATTTGCCTAGAAAATGAACTTTAACCCCCAAAACACATTTCAACATCATTGCAGTCCTGCCTTAAAAGGAGCAGCTAACATCGTTTTAGTGATTGTTCCATTAACACAGGTGTGGGTGTTGATGAGGACAGGGCTGGCGAACAATCAGTCATGATTAAGTAAGAATGACACCACTGGACACTTTAAAAGGAGGCTGGTGCTTGGTATCATTGTTTCTCTTCAGTTAACCATGGTTATCTCTAAAGAAACACGTGCAGCCATCATTGCACTGCACAAAAATGGCCTAACAGGGAAGAGTATCGCAGCTAGAAAGATTGCACCTCAGTCAACAATTTATCGCATCATCAAGAACTTCAAGGAGAGAGCTTCCATTGTTGTCAAAAAGGCTCCAGGGCGCCCAAGAAAGACCAGCAAGCGCCAGGACCGCATCTTAAAACTGTTTCAGCTGCGGGATCGGACTACCAGCAGTGCCGAGCTTGCTCAGAAATGGCAGCAGGCTGGTGTGAGTGCTTCTGCACGCACTGTGAGGCGGAGACTCCTTGAGCAAGGCCTGGTTTCAAGGAGGGTAGCAAAGAAGTCCCTTCTCTCCAGAAAAAACATCAGGGACCGACTGATATTCTGCAAAAGGTACAGGGAGTGGACTGCTGAGGACTGGGGTAAAGTCATTTTCTCTGACGAATCCCCTTTTCGATTGTTTGGGACATCTGGAAAACAGCTTATTCGGAGAAGAAGAGGTGAGCGCTACCACCAGTCTTGTCTCATGCCAACTGTAAAGCATCCTGAAACCATTCATGTGTGGGGTTGCTTCTCAGCAAAGGGAATTGACTCACTCACAGTCTTGCCTAAAAACACAGCCATGAATAAAGAATGGTACCAGAATGTCCTCCAAGAGCAACTTCTCCCAACCGTCCAAGAGCAGTTTGGCGCCCAGCAATGCCTTTTCCAGCATGATGGAGCACCTTGCCATAAAGTAAAGGTGATAACTAAATGGCTCAGGGAACAAAACATAGAGATTTTGGGTCCACGGCCTGGAAACTCCCCAGATCTTAATCCCATTGAGAACTTGTGGTCAATCATCAAGAGACTGGTGGACAAACAAAAATCAACAAATTCTGCCAATCTGCAAGCATTGATTATGCAAGAATGGACTGCTATCAGTCAGGATTTGGTCCATAAGTTGATAGAGAGCATGCCAGGGAGAATTGCAGAGGTCCTGAAGAAGGGTCAACACTGCAAATATTGACTTGCTGCATTAACTCATTCTAACTGTCAATATAACCTTTTGGTAATCATAATATGATTGCAATTATATTTCTGTATGTGATATAAATATCAGACAAACACAAATAAAAACCAGAGGGCAGCAGATCATGTGAAAATATAATTTTGGTGTAATTCTCAAAACTTTTGGCCATGACTGTAATATGCACCGCTCCCCCTGCCGCTGATGGACAGGAGGATGCAGTACATATTGCATTGCACTAATGAGCGGGGGCACGTGACCGCCTGCTCCTACTGCAGCTGCCCCCTACCTCCTCCAGCTCCTGATCCCTTTCCCCCTACTGAGCCTTCACACTGTGACTCGAGTATAAGCCGAGGGGGGCACTTTTCAGCATAATTTTTGTGCTGAAAAACTCGGCTTATACTCGAGTATATACGGTATTTCATGAAATAAATAAAAAAACTATGTAGGGCTTTGCCATATTTTTGGTTGCCGGCCAGGTAAAACTAGGCAGATGGAGTCTGGAGTCCTCAGCATGGACAGGCCCAAGCATTCTGGCCTCCCCACTGCAAATTGCAACCCTCGGCCATCCCATAAAATGGTGAACTCATAGAAACGTCATTTTCTGGCACTGTACCCGACTCTTCCAGTTGCCCTGTAGTGGTGGCAGGTTAGGTAATATTGGGTTAATGCCAGCTGAATATTGCCAGCTGGCACTAAGCCTGAGGTTCATAATGTTGGGCCAATGCTAGACCCGGCCATTATGAGCCTCTAAATAAACAGTAAATAATAACCACACCATGAAAAATCACTTATTTGTAATAAGAACACAAATACGTCCCTCTTTTCCGATCTTAATTATCCTCACACAAACCCTCCATGATCCTCAGAAACGTCCGATCACAGCGGGAACGGAAACTGACTGCCTGCTGTGAGTAGGGTGACGTCACAGTCTGGTTCATCTGAGGTCAGCTAGAGCGACCTGGCTGAGCTCTGACCTGAACTAACCTAGATTTATTCACAGTCACAACAGAAAATAATTGCTATGTAAACAAAACAAAAAAACAAGGAAAAAATGCAACAAGAGACCACCAACTTCTATGTGTGCATGTTTGAAACAGTGCGGATTTTGGATATCAAATATGATTGTCCTGAGGAAGAAGCTCGTGGTGGCTTTGAAATGCATTGACTAATAACTCATTTGAATTCTACATGAACTGATCTAACTTTGATCTTTGGCCGATTCTTTATTCCATATCGTTATCATTACATGTGGGTCCACAGCAGCTATTTTATGCATGTATAGTGGTTGTGACTTTCACAACCATCCAACGTGACCTTTTCTGTGACTAACAGTACTCTAATAAATCTTATAAAAAGATAAGACCCTATGTGCACTTAATTCTCTCTCCAGATCATTGCTAGACTGAGTGAAAACACAATGGGATAAAGCCTGACTCACCTGCCAAAATGAATCTTGATGCCCAGAAGTGATAGAAGTCAAAAATGGGTAACAATGAAAAATCAGTTGTGATTTTTCTGATTCGTATTTTATCACACAGTCCTGAAAAAATTCTAATGCTTTGCCAATTTAAAGGGTTTTCCCACGAACAAAGTTAATTTTTTCGTCCTGTGGGTGAGCAGGGTGGTATAGCTTCAACCCACGGGACTCGGCACCACGCCGCCTCTACACTCCTGACTACCACTCCTCCGTCAGTTACTCCTCTGTCTCCTACTGCTGAACTGAACCCAACTAACATTGTCCCGTCCCTCTTTCATGGCTTGGGTCCACCTATTGTCCCAGGGGCTCGTCACTGTGTGTTGTGTGTGTGTGTTGTGGCTCAATCATACCATCCCAACACCTGGAGAACAGGGGCACTACACCTCTTAACCACAGAAGTGCAGTACCTCTGGTGGCAATTTACCCAGAGAGGCGCCACATTTATGTGCACATAATGTGGTATGAGTGCATTAATATACTCACCTACTGCTGCTCTCCTGCATACAGCACCGTTCTTCTCCGTGATGTCACTCCTATGCAGACTGTACGTGTCACACTGCGCTCTGTGGACTCATAAGTAGATTTTACAATGTAAGTCTAGGGAGCATGAGAACAAGACTTCATAACCTTTCATTATAAAAGACTTTTGTGTCATGTATAGAGCATAAAGTGAGCTAGTCGCAATGTCACTCAGAAATGAAGCAGAACAGCGCTGGACAACAGAGAGCGGTAGATGAGTATATTAATACACTCACACTATATAACATGTACATAATGCACAGAATTAAAAATATATATATGGGAGAGCCTCTTAAAGGGAACTTAACCCCACAAACTGACCCCCCCGCATCTTTCTACCTGTCCCTGCACCCCCTCTTATCATTTCTAGCCATCCCTTTTGCAGAAAAAAAAAATCGATTTTGTAAAGTAGAGAAAAGTTTATATTCACCTCCGTCCTGATTGGGTTCTCTGTTTCTGAATTAGTCTCAGTGGTCTGCCAGTCTGCTGCTCCCTTGTAATTATGCACGCCCCTCTCTGCTTGCTAAGAGCCTGGCCGCGTCATGAAAGGGGCGGGGCTAACGGCATGACGCTATTTAGTCCCGCCCCTTTCATGACGCGGCCAGGCTCTTACCAAGGCATCAACCTGAGAGGGGCGTGCATAATTACAAGGGAGCAGCAGACTGGCAGACCATTGAGACTAATTCAGAAACAGAGAACTCACACAGGACGGAGGTAAATATAACTTCTTTTCTACTTTACTACCGTGTTTCCCCGAAACTAAGACCCCCCCGAAAGTAAGGCAGGGTAGGGGGAACGGGGGGGTCTGTTAATATAAGGCCCCCCCCCGAAAGTAAGGCCGCCGGGGGGGGGCGCTGGGGAATATAAGGCCAGTACCTGTCCCCCTGTGTGTCCAGGCTCCTCCAGTGTCCTTGCAGCTGCAGGCGCGCTGGTGCAGATAGGGTTAATCACAGCCGAACATGCTGTGTGCCCAGCCTTAAGTCACAGCAGCCCGGCTCCAGCTCTGATTGGCTCCTAGGAAGCAGTGGGCGCGGCCAGATGACGTCGTGGGCTCGTCATCTAGCCGCGCCCACTGGTTCCTGGGAGCCAATCAGAGCTCGAGCCGGGCTGTTGTGATGTCAGGCTGGGCAGAATTCAGCAAGGGCACACAGCATGTTAGGCTGTGATTAACCCTATCTGCACCAGCGCGGCTGCAGCTGCAAGGACACTGGAGGAGCCTGGACACTCTGGGGGACAGCAAGGAGCCACACTGAAGGCCAGGGGAGCTGGTAAGAAGCAGTGTGTATGTGTATGTGTGTGTTTGTAAGTGTATGTTTGTGTGTAAGTGTATGTGTATGTGTGTGTTTGTAAGTGTATGTTTGTGTGTAAGTGTATGTGTGTTTGTAAGTGTATGTGTGTGTGTATATTTGTAAGTGTGTGTGTATGTGTGTGTGTTTGTCAGTGTGTGCGTGTGTGTGTATGTGTATGTGTTTGTAAGTGTATGGGTGGGTGGGTGTGTGTGGATGGGAGGCTGGAGTGGCTGGGGCTGCCAATATAAGACCCCCCCCGAAAGTAAGACAGGGGGCCACTTTTGGCCCCCAAAAAAATATAAGACAGGGTCTTACTTTCGGGGAAACACGGTAAGAGCCTGGCCGCGTCATGAAAGGGGCGGGCTCCGGCATGCCGTGATTTAGCCCCTCCCCTTTCATGACGCGGCCAGGCTCTTACCCTGTTTCCCCGAAAGTAAGACCCCCCCCGAAAGTAAGGCAGGGTAGGGGGGTGCCCAGGGGTTTCTAATGTAAGGCACCCCCCGATTGTAAGACCGCTTTCGGGGGGGTCGCGGGGAAATGTAAGGCCACCTACAGGGGAAGGGGGTCACGGGCCTCCCTTTAGGTTGCCGCAGGCTTACTGTACGCCGCTGTCCAGGCTCCTTCTGTCCCCCTGGTGCAGCCGCTGGTCCGGAGATCATGGGATTAATCACAGCCTAACTTGCTGTGCCCGCCGATCTCCGCCAAGCGCGACCTGTGATTGGCCGCCCACCCCTGAGGAATCGTCACCCAGCACCGCACCGCAGAGGAAAACGAAAGTGATCCGGCGAAAACAGGTACCGTAATGACACGTGTGTACTGTATAAACGTGTGTGTGTGTGTGTACTGTATGTGTATGGGTGTGTATGGGTGTGTGTGTATACGGCAGTTGCGGTGAAAAAATGTACTTGCCGCACAGCACTTGGGGCGCAATTGCGGCACGGCCCCATGCAATGTATAGGCCACTTGCGGTTCACTTACTCTAAAATGGCTCCCATTTTAAAATGGCAGTTGCAGTGAAAAAACCACACTTGCCGCATCGCACTTGCGGTGCAATTGCGGCATGGCCCCATGCAATGTATAGGCCACTTGCGGTTCACTTGTGGCAAGTGCGGTAACCGCGGTTGCCACACTTACCGCAAGTGAACCGCAAGTGGCCTATACATTGCATGGGGCCGTGCCGCAATTGCGCTGCAATTGCTGTGCGGCAAGTGTGGTTTTTTCACCGCAACTGCCACAAGTTATGGGAGTCTGAAGTGGGAAATTTGTCATTTTTTTTTTGCTAATGTAAGACCTCCCCCGAAAGTAAGACAGGGTGGAACTTTTGGAGGTAAACTTAATGTAAGACAGGGTCTTACTTTCGGGGAAACACGGTAAATCGATTTTTATCTGCAAAAGGGATGGCTAGAAATGATAAGAGGGGGTGCAGGGACAGGTCTAAAGATACGGGGGGGTCAGTTTGTGAGGTCAGGTTCCCTTTAATGGTGTTGTGGACAGCACCTTTAAATGGAACCTGTCACCCCCTTTGGGCATTTTAAACTGTACCCACCAGTTTAAGCATGATGTAAATGGGGTTCTTGAAACCCCTATATGTCCCCAGACGTTCCCCTCATACCTGAGAAATCAACTTTTATTTCTGCCGCGCTATATCCTAAAAGGTCCAGGAGGTATGCTCTCTGGTCCCGGTGTATAAGGTCCTCACCGTCCCTTGCCAGCATTTTCAAGATTGCCGCCCCCTCCTGTGGACGGCTGCTGAGTGACAGGAGCACTCACGCCTGCGCAGTGGAGCAGGTCACCGTGCTCCTTTGAAGATAGTGCCGAAGTCTCGTGAGATTTGTAAAGTCTCGCGAGATTTGTGAAGTCTCACAAGATTTGTGAAGTCCCGCTAGACTTCACCACTATCTTCAATGGAGCACGGTGACCTGCTCCACTGCAAAGGCACGAGTGCGCTTGTTACTCTAGTGCCGACCAGAAGAGGGGCGGGAAATGTAAAAAGTGCAGGGCAGGGTTTGCAGCCCAGAAGGGCGGCAAGGACATAATCCATCAGGACCATATAACAGCCTCCCGGACATTTTAGGAGGCCAGCACTGGTCACAATAAAAGGTATTTTCAGAGGTATGTGGGGCACGTCTGGGCACATGGAGGGGTTTCAAGAACCCCATTTACATCATGTTTAAGCTGGTGGGCACAGTTTAAAATGCCCAAAGGGGGTGATAGGTTCCCTTTAAAGGGAACCTGTCAGCACGTTTTAGCCCTCTATTCTATCACTACCTGTCCCTGCACATTGCTAGTAACCCACCCCAGGGCCGTGGGGTACCCGGTTCTGAACATTGATTTACTGGGGATGTCACGGGGCCTGTTGCCTATTTGGGACCCTCCCTTTCTTTCCTGACGGCTCCTCCGCCATCTTGTACTCATCGCTCCCCCACAGGAGCTCTCTCCAGACTCTCACTGACGAACTGTCTTCCCACTCTTCTACTAACCCAACTAGCTCCTCCCACTGGGACTGGGTCTCCCTGGCAATGGGTCCACCCAGCTCCCTCCTACTCTAAGGTGTGTGGATGGGTGTATGGGGGTCCCTTATGTGACATCCCAATCCCCTAGTCACAGGAGTACCACACTCTCTTTTATGGGTGCAGTACCCCTACGTGGTGTCCTGACAAGTGGGGCGCCACACTAGCTCAACCGTAACCATCTCTCTCTGACCTAAAATTGTACAACAAAGCTTGGGAAAAATGATTTAATAGCTTACATCCTGTCTACATCCGTAGACTGGAATGGGCAGTCTCTGGGTCTACATTCTCCCTCCTCGCAGGATCTTAGCACGCCCCGATGAGCATCATCATTTCGACTCCTGTGTTGAAATTCCCGCCTCCTCCATGAAGTATGACGTATACCCGAATGTCAGTTCTGGTCCGGTGCACTGTGGGGCTTATCAGGTGTACGGGTGACTTCAATATGCGCACTGCATGCACCAGAGCCAGACCGTAAAGCCTGATAAGCCCTCACAATGCACCGGACCTTAACTGACTTCCGGGTGCACGTCATAATGTATGGAGGAGGCAGGAATTTCAACAGGAATCGGAATGATGACGCCAAGTCGGGGGTGCGTGCTAAGAGCCAGCAAAGTGGGGGGTATGGAGCCCTGAAGACCGCCCATTCGAGTCTACGGATGTAGACTGCATGTAAGTTATTAAATTATTTTTCTCAAGCTTTATAGTGCAGTTTTAGGTCAGAGAGAGATGGTTAGGGATGAGCTAGCAAGGTGCAGGGACAAGTGGTGGTAGGACAGGGGTCTAAAACGAGCTGACAGGTTCCCTTTAAAGAAAAAAGAATCGTACACAATCCCAGGAGACCTCAGTTTCGTACAAGACGGTTCTGGGCAGATGGGGACTTTACAGTAATTTTGATTTGTAATGATAGGATTAAGTTCAAATCAAAATTGGATAAAATGAAATTGAAATGAATTTCAGTAAATTTAGTTGTCTCTAATATTCACAATGGTATCTGGTGATTTGGCAAATAAAGGTCTCTCTTCTACATATTGCCCACTCCTATGGTATGCCCTTTAAGCTGTGCTTCCATAGATGTCTCCATGGATGAAAATATTCTTTAGCTGTACATCTGACAGCTTTGAAGCAAAACACTGATATGTTGTGTAACATGCCACTCAACAAATTATGTTACCGGTTATAAAAAGCAGATGAGAAATGCTGAAAATGTCCTGTTCTCATGCAGTTCTATGAACAAAATACCATACAGTGATAGTGTGCAATCTAGTATGTTAGTTCACAAATCATGGGTGACTAAGACAGGAAATATCATAATACAGTTAATAATAGAGTGAAATGCCGCCTGACTGACACATCAGAGGGTGTGACGACCAGACAGGTCATTGGATGGCAGCCGCCATTATAAAACAAGCAGTATTATTGGCTGCTCAGGGCATGTACTGTATTCAAATATACCGCAATGTCTCACGATGTTCTCTGCTCGTTATGACTTCAGCTAGGAACTTACATAATGCTGTCAGCATGAATAAGACTCATTAAATAGTTATTTGAAATGAAGATGTTGATTTATATTGTATACACATGGGCACAACAATGATAACATCTATTACTATATCAATTCACATAGCAGAACACGAGAGACAATAAAGTAGAAGCCAAATATGGCAGTGAAAATTCTGAAAATCTGAGCCATCCGTTTTATGGAGCTGTATAGAGTCAGTAAACCAAAATCCAATCGGACTCCAGTTCCTTCATAAGTGATTTATGCATAAAAATGATTAACAAATTTAGTGTAGATAAATGCTAAATTACTATAAACGTAAATTAGCAGCTAATTAAGAAAGTAATAATCATAATCATAATATGTATTATTTTGGCACTGGAGTTGAGGTCAGCGACATTCTGACGACTTCATCTGAAAAGCCGTTCTTCTATTTACTTTATTTCTTCTGAACCATTGAGCTCCTGTAACATTACCTCCTTTGCAGTAATTCTTACATATTCAAAGAAGGTGATGTTTCGCTTCATCAGTAGGATTTTATGGCCCCCATACATCATTCTTCCTGACAATTGGTTTCCCTTCATCTGATTTTTTGCAAATGTAGATTATAGGATAAATTGGTTTTTGGGCATAAAAAAATGTTGGCCAGTGATAAACAAGGATACAGAAAAGATATCCAGCATTATTGCAAAATTATCCTTAAAGTGTAACCACCGTTTCAATTTTTATTAAATAATAATGTAGATCAAGTGATTATAATAAACTTTCAAATATACTTCATAAGTGAAATATGGAAAAAAAATCTTTCAAAAACCTTACAGAAGTATCTCTTAGCGCCCCAGATGCTCCTCACATTTAATTCCATAGCGGATGGGGTGGATTTTGCTGCCCAGTCCCTAGAAGCTCACGTTTGCGTAATACCTAAACCCGCCAAGGATCTGAATGCAGCGACAAACTACAGGCTGATCTCTCTAATTAATGTGGACGTCAAGTTGTTTGCTAAAATTCTGGCAGATCGGCTGGCCGTATTCCTCCCTTCCAGTATAGATTTGGACCAGGTGGGCTTTGTCAAAGGTCGTGAGGCACGAGATAACATCCTCCAGTCTCTCCTTCTTATGCATAAGGCCAAGACATGGAATTTTCCGTTATGCCTGCTGTCAGTTGACGCAGAGAAGGGCCAGATTGGATTAGGTTCCAAATTCTTGAGTAAAATTATGTCCTTATACTCAACGCCTGCGGCACGGGTATGGATGAATGGAGTCCTCTCTGCTCCATTCCAAATTCGCAATGGGACGAGACAAGGCTGCCCACTGTCCCCGTTGATCTACGTCATAGTAATTGAACAATTGGCCAATGCCATACGCAACAAAAGAGATGTCCACGGCGTTTGGAAAAAATCCATTCAGCATAAGACGGCCTTGTTCGCAGATGATGTTATGCTGTATGTCTCAAAACCACGCATTACTCTACCCTCAATCCTGAAAGAGTTTGAGACATTTGGAGCGCTGAAAAATTTGAAGGTCAATTACTCTAAAACTGAGGCCCTAAATGTTTCTTTACCCCAGGCGGCGGTGGACATGTTAAAACGCGAATTTCCATTCGAGTGGAGGGGAGACAAAATTACATACCTTGGAATCGCCCTCCCTGCTGACTTGGGGAAGCTATTTCCATTGAATCATCAGACCATTCTCGCAAAGGTAATGTCCCTAATGGCCACCTATAGACCCTTAGATTGTCCTGGTTGGGGCGGATTCAAGTTATTAAAATGGACATTCTGCCTCTCCTCTTGTATGTCTTTCAGGCGGTTCCACTCATGCCTTGTAAAGCGTTTTTTGCCCAGATCCACTCCCAAGTCTCTAGGTTTGTGTGGGTAGGTTCTAAACCCAGAATTGTTCGGAGGATTTTGTCAGCACCTGGGGGGGGGGGGAATCTTGGGTCTCCCAAACTTTACCGCTTACTGCCGGGCAGCCCTGATGGTGAGAATGTTGGATTGGCATTACAAAAAAATCGACCAAGAGATGGGTACAAGTAGAACAGGATGGGCTGCGCACTCCCCTTCACTACTTACCTTGGCTATCTCAGTCTGCTATAGACAAATTAGGAATACTTCCCTTTTTGACGAGACAGACTATGAAGATGTGGCACACATATTTGGGCAGGGGAGTGCCGCAGGCAAACCTGGGACCTCTGACGCCACTTTTTACCAACCCCGACTTTTCCCCAGGCGAGACAAACAGATCCATATTGATATGGAATGTCTCTGAGGATATTAGATTTCGTCAGATTTTACGGGAGGGTAGGCTTCCCCCTATAGGGGAATTGCAGGAACGGTCCTCACAGGTGATAATTAGATGGTGGGAGTACTTGCAACTCCAGTCTTATGTCAATACCTCAAGTTCCTCTGTGATGTATAGATCGGAGCTCTCTCCTATGGAGAATTTGTTTACATTGGACTCCCCACCTACTCATGGAATATCGGAACTTTACCGGACGTTAGGACTTCGAGACACAACTACCAAATTTAACTTCCAGATATCATGGGAGCGAGAGTTGGGGTTGGAGATTTCTACAGAGGACTGGGAGAGATGTTTTCCATTTTCACACAAATTGATCACATCCAGTGCAGCCCAGGAAACCAGCTACAAACTAGTGACCAGATGGTACCGTGATCCCCTGAGACTCCACAGAGTGTTCCCATTGGTTTCTGGCGAGTGTTGGAGATATGGGTCCGGGGAGGGCTCGCTTCAGCACATCTGGTGGGATTGCCCCTTGGTCAGGGGATTTTGGTACGAGGTCTTCAGGAATTATGGCCTGGTCACTGGGAGGGCGGTGGATCGAGACCCGAGACTTACTCTATTGTCCATTCTTCCAGGCTCGGTTGGAACCCAAAAAAAAGATATATTGCGGTTCTGTCTTTTGGCAGCTAGAACGGTAATTCCTCGATATTGGAAAATACCGGTACAGCCCTCCATATTGGATTGGTTCTCCGAAATGGAGACATGCTTCCATATGGAAGAATTATCCACTGAAATCTCTGGGTCCCAGGAGGCGTTTAACATCACGTGGATTGAATGGATCCTTTTTAGGGATTCCCCCCACTTCAAGGATCTATTTGATGAGACCAATCGGGAGGTGTGAACCCGGGAAGGACTGCAGCTTGCTTCTATGCTATCCTTCCCCCTGTCCAGCCAATCCTGATCAGGCCCCCCTCTTCTTTTTTTTTTCTCCTTCTGTTTGTTATTCTTTCTCTTCTTACTTGCCTTTGGAATTCTTTCATAGTCTCTCTATAGTCTTCTTCTCCCCCCTTCTATATCCATTTAACTTGTATACAAGTTAACAATAAGAAATTGATGGCTGCCCAAATTCAGAAAGAGTAAAGAAATTGAAGTTCAATTGATTGGTTCCGAATGTGGGAACAATACAGCTAGCTGATCAGAGTCTCAGGTGACCTCAGGCACAGTGCTGAACTCAGGCTGTCAGTACACACAGATCACAGCTGTGATCTTATCTGACTCCTCTCTATTCACATTGCTCTGCTCTGTTTTATCAGCTGAGGAGCTGTGTAGAGTCTATCAGCTGATTTCACAGAGCAGAGTGATGTTAATGGAGAGAGATCACAGGAGCTGTGTGCTGAAAGCCTGGAGCTCCCATAGCCTGAGAACCTGATACACTGATCAGCTGTGAAAGCTGTGTAGGCCCCACCCCCATCTTTATATGGCCATATTCATGTGTGGAGCTGAAGACGGATTTCCCTGATAACCTGCATATGTCAGGTTTAGAAACAGTCTAGTGGGGACATCTTCTGGAAGGTGTTTGAAAGGTGTTCTTCCAGATTTCACTTATGACATACATTTGAAATTGTATTATGATCATTTGCTTCACATTATTATTAAATAAAAATGTAAATGGCGGTTACACTTTGAAGGGAGTCTGTCAGATGGTTTATGGCCATTAAGCCGACTAGGTTAACCAAGTCTCTCTATAATGATCAAGAAGGTAAAGTGCTAACTAAGTTTGGAGATACACAATGGTTCAAGGTCAATAAGGGCATAAGACAAAGATGTCTCTCCCTTTCCTTTCAATTTCTGCTTAGAAGGAGTTATAGAAAGACAAGTTTGATTCAAGTTTTGTGTTGAAAATAGGAGCAAGAACAATGAGCAATACAGCCCTACTGGTAGAAAGTGAGAAAGATCTGAAGAAGCTTTACCAGAAGTAAAATGATGAAAGCAAGAAGATAGGACTACCAGAACATTAAAAAGACCAAAATTATAACTACCTACCTAAACATTAACACTAACGAAAATAGAACTGGTGGATAGATTAATTTTCCTTGGGTCTTTCATTAATCGCTATGTCAGTCTAACAGTAGAGATCAAGTATGAATCATGGAGCCAAATTAAGCATGGACCAAATATGAAAGTGCAAATTAATCTCAATCACTTGCAAACAAAGATTGATCATGGCAATTGTTGTGCTCCTATTTGTGACATATGGCTGTGAGACATGGACAGTCACGAAAGCAGAAAAATTGATGCCTTTAAAGGGAACCTGACCCCTCCAAATCACCCCCAACCCTATTAATACCTGTCCCTGCACCATGACAGATCATTATTAGTGGTCCTTTTCTGTAAAAAAAAGTGCTCTGTCATATTGGAATAATCAACAATATACACTTACAAATCTGAGACTTCTTGTCCCTGAATAAGTCTCACAGGGCATCCCCTGTGAGACTCTAGGCCCTCCCTAGGTGCTCATTTTCACGCCCCCAATGATCCACCCTCTCTCTGTCTGTGCTGCAGTGATGTGGAGCTGAAGGCAGGACTAATGATTTACTTTCTGTGAGTGATAGAGAGGGGGGAGGGTAAAGCCTGCACAAGCAAAGCAAACAGACAGAGAGAGGGTGGATCCTGGAGCTGCAAAACAACACGCCCTAAGGGCTAAAGAATATAGCCCCTGCTAATTATAATCACTAATGAGTGAGTATTAAAACGTTTTTATGCACTTTCACAGGATGCTTTTAGGAGACAAAAGAAGTGTGAGATTAGTGATAGGATGCTGCAGGGACATGTTTTGGTAGTTTAGGAGGCGGTCTGGAGGTGACAGGATCCCTTAAAATTCAATTACTGGAAAAGACATCTATGAATCCCATGGACAGCCGGGATCACCAACAAAGATGTTTTTGATCATACAGTTTAAACCCGGAATTGTCCCTAGAAGGCAAGATCACCAAATAGAAACACCTATTTTGGACATGTAATGAGGCAAATTAATCAGAAATAGAGATGCTACGTGGATTGGCCAGGGTTAAAAAAAAAAGGCCTGTTGGCTGGATACTATCAAGAATGACTAGTTCACAATAGTCCACTGCATAGGAAAATGCAAAACCATCCTGTCCACAGTAAGAGATATGTCCAATGGACAATCCTGTAGATATAGCCTGAGGGTGGATAGGTGATAATTTAATGTTCAATAATTAAAAGGAAAACTAAAGCTATAAAATGAGTTACAGAACGCAGCTGTGACTAACCGCAATCACTTTCACCTACACAGTGAAGTGGTTTTCTGGAAATTTTGCAAGACCTAATGCATGATTCATCTGCACATAAACTCTTAATATGACAGTGTTAAGCTCCAGAAGCTGGATTTTATTTAGGGGAGACGATCAACAAGTTAAAAATATCCAGAGCAGGTTTTCTGATTGAGTTGATTTGATTAGTAAGATGCTTTGAGCAAACTAAACATCCTCTCCCGGACATCTGGTATGATTGCTGCGCACTTTCCTCCGGTCTAAATATAAACTTTGATCTACATACTTTTTCTTTAATATTTTTAGTCTGCATTTTTATTTTCCATCTGTTTAGCTTTGTTTTTGGTTGTTTTCTAATTGCCTTTGAATGAGTTTGAAAATTGGACACTTCATCCTCCCCTTGCCCTAAGAAAAAAATTGATAAGTTTGAATGTCCTCCGTGTTTGCATGGGTTTCCTCTGGGAACTCCAGTTTCCTCCTTGAAAGACATATTGATAGGATATTTAGATTGTGAGCCCCAATGGGGAAAGTGTTGCAAATGTATGTAAAGCGCTATGGAATTAATAGCACTATATAAATGAATAAATAAATATATGTAAATTTGCACTTCAGTAAGGAAGTGGATGAACTCCAGCGCCACCTTTAAGTAGCTCCTCAAAGTCATAATAGCAGGTTCCCAGACCTCGTCTTAGCTCACTCGCACAGCCAGATCAGAATATCCCACACACTACACCAGTGCCGGGACAAGGCATTTTGGTGCCCTAGGCAGGTAAGGTAAACGGCGCCCCCCCCCCCCCTCCCCGAAATATGTCTGGGAATAAAAATGTCAACATACTTTGAAAGTAAATTTAATTTAACGGGGACCTATAAAAGGTTCGTCCAACCACACTGCAGAGACACACTGATAGGATGTTTACATTGTGAGCCCCAATGGGGACAGTGTTCATGATGTATGTAAAGTGTTGTGGAGTTCATAGTGTAATATAAATGCAAAAAGTATTATTCCTAATATTATGTCACAATACCAGGATCTGAGGATCTTCTATTTCGAGATCAGGGGCTCTCTGATGCCATGTTTCTGCTTGTCTCGCTGTTGTCCTCTTTTGACACTGCAGTGCGGTGGACAAGAGAGCATTAACTGGTTAATAACAAGAAGTATGGAGTGTGTACTGAGCCATAAACCCTCCCTTACCATAAAGTATGGAGTGTACTGACTGAGCCATAAACCTCCTCATACCATGTCCAGCAGACATTGTAGGATTACTACCCGTATATACTCGTGTATAAGCCGACCCGTGTATAAGCCGACCCCCCTACTTTTGCCCCAAAACCTGGTAAAACCTATTGACTCGTATATAAGCCGAGGGTGGACCCCAGCACAGGTATACAGCCCCCAGCAGTGTTGTATACAGCAGCCTCCCCAGTGGTATATACAGACCCCAGTGGTAATACAGCAGCCCAGGGGTAATACAGCAGCCCCAGGGGTTATACCGCAGCCCCAGGGGTTATACCGCAGCCCCAGGGGTTATACCGCAGCCCCAGGGGTTATACCGCAGCCCCAGGGGTTATACCGCAGCCCCAGGGGTTATACCGCAGCCCCAGGGGTTATACAGCAGCCCCAGGGGTTATACAGCAGCCCCAGGGGTTATACAGCAGCCCCAGGGGTTATACAGCAGCCCCAGGGGTATAAAGCAGCCCCAGGGGTTATACAGCAGCCCCAGGGGTTATACAGCAGCCTCAGTGGTATATACAGGCCCCAGCAGTATATACAGGCCCCAGCAGTATATACAGGCCCTAGCAGTATATACAGCAGCCCCAGCAGTATATACAACAGCCCCAGTGGTATATACAAGCCCCAGCACTATATACAGCAGCCCCAGTGGTATATACAGGCCCCAGAAATATATACAGCAGCCCCAGTGGTATATACAGGCCCCAGCAATATATACAGGCCCCAGCACTATATACAGCAGCCCCAGTGGTATATACAGGCCCCAGCACTATATACAGCAGCCCCAGTGGTATATACAGGCCCCAGCAGTATATACAGCAGTCCCAATGGTATATAAAGGACCCAGCAATATATACAGCAGCCTCAGTGATATATACAGGCCCCAGCAGTATATACAGGCCCCAGCAGTATATACAGGCCCCAGCAGTATATACAGCAGCCCCAGTGGTATATACAGGCCTCAGCACTATATACAGCAGCCCCAGTGGTATATACAGGCCCCAGCAATATATACAGCAGCCCCAGTGGTATATATAGGCCCCAGCAGTATATACAGCAGCCCAGTGGTATATACAGCAGCCCCAGTGGTATATACAGGCCCAAGTGGTGGTATACACAGGCCCCAGTGGTGGTGTATACAGGCCCCAGTGGTGGTGTATACAGGGCCCAGTGGTGGTGTATACAGGGCCTAGTGGTAGTGTATATAGGGCTCAGTGGTGGTGGTGGTGTATACAGGGCCCAGTGGTGGAGGTGGTGTATACAGGGCCCAGTGGTGGTGTATACAGGGCCCAGTGGTGGAGGTGGTGTATACAGGGCCCAGTGGTGGTGTATACAGGGCCCAGTGGTGGTGCATACAGGGCCCAGTGGTGGTGTATACAGGACCCAGTGGTGGAGGTGGTGTATACAGGGCCCAGTGGTGGTGTATACAAGGCCCAGTGGTGGTGCATACAGGGCCCAGTGGTGGTGGTGTATACAGGGCCCAGTGGTGGTGGTGGTGTATACAGGGCCCAGTATGCGGACTGGGGGGGGGCGCCTTTGCACACTCACCGCCACCGGTCACCGAGGCCGCCGGCACCATGCATCTGCTGGCTGTACGGAGGAGGAGAGGAGGGGCGGGCAGAGCTGCGGGACAGGAAGTCGGAGTCCCGCCCTCCTTCCTCTCTGGCTGACACGCCGCGGCCGGCGGCGGCTGCCGGCAGCCAGCGGCGGCTGCTAGCAGCCAGCACGGGGCCTCCAGGGGGCGGGCAAAAATGCGCCCTCCACAAGATGGCGCCCTAGGCGATCCGCCTAGGGTCGCCTAGCTGTCGTCCCGGCCCTGCACTACACTGATGAGGGGCAGGTACCCCGAAACACAACGTCTGTAGTTTGGGGTTCTGATCTGGCACAAATCCCTTAGTCATATTAAAAAGCTTGTTAGAAAGCGATTATGACTTTGAGGAGCTGCTTAAATGTGGCGCTGGAGTTCACTCACTTCCTTACTGAAGTGCAAATTTGCATATTTCCTAGAGGAGGGATGTGGCTTTAAATCTCCTTACCTACTTAACTGTCTTTTATATTTGCAGGAAAACTCCTCTCCATAAGGTAGATAGCAAGTTCCCAGACCTAAATAAATATATATAAGTATTCTTTTTATTCCTTAAGGACCTGTAGTCAGAGATGTTTCTGGTAGAGTTAGGCCCTGTGCCCACACTGGCACATTTGCTGTGCATTTTTACGGCGTATTTGTAAAATGTGCAGGAAATTTGCATATTATATTGGCCACACAGCAACGTCAATGTGACTTTGAGTCCGCGCTTCTTAGCGCAGCCTGTTAGGTGCCAATCTTTATTGATCTTTGATCCAAATAAATCTGCAGCATGTCAATTATAGTACGGCGGGTTTTTTTCCGTACTTCCTTGTCTCACGTGGGGTGTGACGCAGCTGAAACCAGGAAGTGCCTGTAGTATGGAAGGTAAACGCCGTACTACAATTGAAGCGGTGGTTGGACTGTACATTCTCATAGAGAATACAGGAACACTCAAACGAGCATTCCTGTGTTTGGGGGAGTTGGGAGTGACAGCTGTCAGCTGATCAACTTATCCAATGTTTCCCTGGAGCTGGTTTTCAACAGAACAACTGCAGGATTTATGTTGCTGGTCTTACTGTAAGCAGCCTGTGTGACCTAAATGTGCTACCATGACCTGCAAGGTCTCCAGACTTGTCTCTCATCAAGCACATCTGGGACATTATTAGCCAGCAATTGCAAAGGCAGCTGCCAGCAGCAGATCTTGATGATTTGTGTACCCAAGTGTATTAAGTGTGACAGAACATTACTCTGACAACATAAATGACCTCATGGATAACGGCCAAGATATATAAATGCCTATATTTCTACTCATGATGCTCATACTTGATAGTGATTAAATAGAGCTGTTTTCAAAAATTGTAATCCATTTTTTTTCATCACTTACATATTAACATTTCTATCAATCCTGTGATTTCCATAACTACAACTTTTCCTTCTTGGTGTTGCAGTTTCAGTGTTTGGGAATATATGGACATTTCATAGAATGGGATGTAATGTGAATGAACCTGGAAGATCAAAATTGTTATCTTTAATATAGAAAAATAAAGTTGAACAAATATCTCCTCAGCAGGAAACGTTTTGAAGAATCCACACATTTTCAGGAAGGAAATGCTCTGCTCTTCTTAAGAAGTAAATGGAAAGTGGCCTATAAATATTATTTTAATTCTCTGATAACTTCTACTAATCCACCGCAGATCCAGCCAAAGACATGAAGAAAACTATTTTTCAAGGAAAACAAATAATAAATTGTTAAAAACCACAAAGTTTGCTTCCATGATGCAGATGTAGCTAGCGGTGGAGGAGCTTAATTCAGGGTGAATCTATTGTGTAATATAGTGGATAGAATTCACATCGGAAAATTTACAAATTTATTAGCTGTAAAAAGTGATGTAGTGTTTTTCCATTCACTTAATTGTAATAGTAATGAAGGGACACGTCACCGAAAATAACTGACCGTAAGTGTCATATTGAAAGAACTCCATATGAAAAAATATATACTGCGGTATTAAGAAGCACTGGGTGTTAGTAGTAATACACACCTTTATTAAGCTTCCACACTCTCCTATGCGACGCGTTTCAATAGACCAGCTATCTTCCTCAAGCAATGGAAAGTGATAACAATAATTACCTTATATAGGACCTTAGTCCAATAGCACCTTGCAATACATTATGACAACATCCTGACAGGATGACCTATCACTCACAAGGTTACATTTGCTCTAACAACAAGACCTTGACATAAAAATCAGAACTTTGTTCACATATTCTCTATAAAATTAATAAAATATGTAACTAAAACATCAATAATCTTAAAATTAGTTATAAAATGTAAATATATTAAATGCATGGCCGCAAGGGGGAATCTACTGACTAGCTTCTCTGTAGTCAGATATTTAAACCTTTTTATGGATACATGTTCCATTAAAGTCGTAATGTTAATTAGGCTGGCTTCAGACCAGCGCCCGCAAACGCAAGCCGACCACACACCGCACGCCCCCACGCCAAACAAGGGGACACACGGCGCCCACGCTCGGACGCGGATGGCCATGAGCCCTCACTGCCCCCACACGTGACCCGCACGCACGCGGAGGCCCACGCACAAACCACACTCCCCGTCCACACCCAACCCGCAACATGTTGCATACCAGGTACGAACAGGAATGCACGACCCACATGCAAGCCCCCCCGTGCAGAAACCACACACGAAAGGCAACGGGGCCGCACGACTGCCCGCACCTGTGCGCAGGCACTGCGCGCCCCCACGCCAAACATGGGATGGGCGGCGCCCACGCCTGCCACAACACGCAGCGGTGGCGAACGCAAGTCCGAAGCCGCCCTTAAAGATCGAAAAAGCGGAGGCCACTGAACTACAGATGCAGTGGTCATCACCCTGTACTCTCCCTGGCACAGTGGCTACAGAGGGTCAGGGGGATGTGTCGGCTGTCACTCAGCAAGACCCGCAGTCGCCTGCTAATGGGCAACATTAAAGGTGCAGGGAAGAGAGGAGAACAGTGCAGGAAGGAAAGCAGCATGGAAAGGCTATGAATGGTGTCTCAGTGGATTGGACCTGGTCTGCTTGAGGTCTGGCCAAGTTGCAATCTGGAAGAGCACAGTACCCTGGCTGGGTTGGCACCGAACTAAGCTGCAAGTAAAGAGACTGGTGAGAACTGCAACCCCTGTGTTTGTTTACTCCTTCAGCATCTTCCTGCAATCACCACAACCACCATCATCCACCACCCACTACATCCTGGGGACCCCCTCCATCCATGGGGAGTGTTACACCTAGCTGCCACAACATCTATTCCCCAGGGTCATTACAAGCAGTGCTGGTCATGCTGATTAAAAACCATGGATGGCGTCATGAAAATCTTTTTAAACTTTAATCCTCTCTAAATACAAGCCCTTTTCCATGCTCGGTCAGGGCCATAGCTCCTGGGGTTGCCACCGTGACAGCTGAACAGACTGATACCCCCAGATTGTCCGAGTATCCCGGTCCTTGTGGCCAATGCAAATATAATTCTGACTGACTGTAGCCACCATTATGAGAGTTTATGAGTTCAATGTATAATATTCTTCTCTTTTATTTAATGTATAAACCATCTACGTCCAGAAGTCCTCTTATCACGTGCCTCAGTAAGTGTGCATGCGTATATGTGGTGCCCCTATGGTCCAGTTGCCACAATAGTATTGCTTCCCTAACTGATGGTGGTACCATGCCTGGAAGTAAAGTAAATGGAGCTCCCTCCATCAGGTAGCCACGCATCCACACACAAGCCTGATCCATGACTGGTAGGGGGAGCACAAGCACCTAGGTGGCTGCCTCTTCTGGCTGAGGGGAAGGGACAGAGGAGAGAGAGTAGTGGGAGGAAGGAAAGTAAGAGGAGGCACGAGGAGTGGAGAGCTCTGAGGTTTGGGAGCTATTGAGGCTCACCCCAGATTCACGTGAAGAAGAGGATGCCAGAGTATTGGGCTATTCAGGGACTGCAAGCCTTGGGAGCCAAGTCTGGAAACCAGAGGATTATAAATCTGCTGGTCACAAGTGTGGACCTAAGAGCACAGCAGTAAAGAGAGTGTGACGCGTGTCACTACAGTAATAACTAATCTCTGAAGTGCAGAAAACAGACTGTAATAACAGAAAGTAAATATAATGGTAGTAAAGAGAGGTCAAAACAATCCAAGGTCTGGTCGGGGATATGGTGCAGTAACAGCTAGGGATATTCAGAAGCCGAAGTCAGGAAACCAGAGCGACAAAACAGAATACAGAGGAGTAGGCAGAAAGAGGAATCAGATCACAAGCAGAAAGTCAAGTCCAGGTAAGGTAACTGGCTCAAGTCCAGGGTCTGGTTGAAAACACAGAGAGATCAATTCTACACATCCAAAGGCAAATGTACAATTGACAAAGAATAGGGTAGCAAGCTTGCTTAAGTAGAGTTCTAATCAAGTGAGCTGAAATGCAGGTGAGTTGCAGCACCGAGCCAGCCCAGACTGACAATCTCCACAACAACCTAGTAGAGGAAAAAGGCAGTGTGGAGATTGTGACAGAGAGCCTGGAGCTGTGAGGAACAGAACAATACCCTTGATAGGCTCGCACTGCCTGCTGGTTGGGAGACTACAGAGAAAGGAACACAAAGAGAGGCATGGATTCGCCCGCAGTTATCTTAGGCTCTAAGCAAGGGATGGGGAACTCTAGGCCTTGAGAGCCGCACACAGTGCAGGTTTTCAGGATTTCCATAGTATTTGACAGTTGATAATTTAATCTCCTACCCTGGTGATGATTCCAACTGTCAAATAGTAAGGAAATCCTGAAAACCTGGACTGTGTCTCAAGGCCTGGAGTTCCCTACCCCTGCTCTAAGCATAAAGCACAGAAGAAAGGCATACTGATCACACGTGGTGGAATGGACTACAGCTTCTTCCTGGCTGACCGGACCCTGGACCTTGTGACCAGTACCCTGGATTAAACTACCATCAAAGATCAGTAAAGGTAAAGACTGAATTAATTTGTCTCCTTGCTTCTTTATTGCATCCCTCTGCATCCCTGCACCTTCAACAACTTCAACTCCCATCATCACAACATCTCACCAGGGGCCCGCTCCATCTGAGGGGAGTGCTACATCAAAGCTGCCACAACACCTATTCTCTGAAGACCATTACAAGCAGCACTGGTCCATCTTGTGACCCTGCATCAAAGGGACAGAGGCAACCTATGTCGTACCAATACATAGCTTGTGAAAAGGTTAAGGTGATTTTGCATAACTTTACCAGGAAAACAAAGGTCTGACTACTATGAAGAAGTATTAAGATACTAACCAGCGCATAATCTTGGATCTATTTACATGAAAATAAACAAATAAATAATAAAATGTATATGTTGGTAATAATTTTTAAAAGGAATCTGTCACCACATTTGATCTATCAAACTATCAATATGGGCATACAGGTTATAGACTGCTGCAAAATGTCATAACTGTTTGCTTCACATCAGATGCCTTGTTGTGGATAAATCATCTTTTATCACTTTATGTAAATGAGCTGTTCCAGGTTATGGGGCGGATGTTGTCTGAAAGATAATTCCAGCTCCAGATTTTATTTTAAATAGAAGGGAGAGTTACCAGTGTGATGTGTGATGGCTGCTCTCTGCCCTCCTGATCTCACTGTAGAGTTCTGAGTGATTATATCTGACACATCTGCAGCTTCCTCTCAGTGTCTGTCCCATAGCCTGGAAAAGCTCATTTATATACAGCGATAAAAGATGATTTTTCCACAACAAGGTATCTGATATAAGGCAGTCAGGTATGATTATTTTCAGCAGTTTATAACTTGTATGCCTATAATAATAGTTTAGATAGGTCAAATGTAGTGACAGATTCCCTTTAATGTACATCTGTTATCAGTTTACACATGCAAAATTAAAACATTAATAAATAGAGCTATTGGACCTAATGTCATTAATGTACTTACTTGATAAATTAATGTCAGAATAGTTGCACAATACTGATAAAGTATTTTATACATCCAGCTAAAGAGCGAGAAAGTTTATGACTTCAAAGATATTTAATATCCTACTATGCAGGCTAGCTGAAAACTGCAGCTTTTTCTGAGCGGTTAACGATCTCAGCAAAAGGATGCTCAGGAGCTCATCAGGAAAAGGAAGCTGTCATTAAGGCTATGAATGGAGACTGAATTTCAAATTCCAGAAAAGATTATACAGCCATTCTGATGTAATCTTTCATAGTAACTACATTGGTCTTTTTAGATCTGTCATTTTTTAAAGGGAACCTGTCACCGCCCCAGATTGTATGAAGGTAAAAGTGCCACTTTCAGCAGCACTAGGACTGCATTCTGTGAAGGTAGCTCTTATGTGTAATGTGAAATAATGAGTTTTATAAATTTGTCTCCATACCTGTACTTAGACTGGTGGGTATGTTCTCTCCCCAGTTCTCTACTGACTTTAACCCTTGGGGTGCCACATTGATGAATAGGACAAAGTGCCACAGAAACATCAACACAGGTTCACTCCCCATACAACACTACACTAGAAAGTGGGAGGAGTTTAGGTGGCACCTGCACTAGTGGGAGGAGCTAAGTTGTTTACCACAGAGCAGGAGTGACAGTTAGTTCAGTATGAGTCTGGAGCAGGAGCAGAGCCAAGTAGAAGTGGAGGTCCTGAGAGGTCTGAGGAGAGGAGACAGAGGAACAGAGGAACATACCCGGGATAAAGAGTTACCCCAAGAACTTGACCCCGGGGAGGCGCTCAAGACGGATACCGGATCCGAGGCTGTGCCTGAGACAGACAGGACAGTAAACACCGGCATAGTGAAGGTCCACCATCTTCACAGCACCATAGCAAAGCAACACGGAGGGGTCAGTGATACAGAGGACTCAAGTTGCCCAGCATATTGGTACCCGTGAGCAGAGACAGGGCCAGCAGTACAGCTACAAGCAGCAGCAGGGCCACACACAGCGCTTAAGTAGGAAGCCAAGGACCCGGTTAGGGTGGGAGCAACCTGGTATAGACTCCGTGGACAATATTGTGATATACCATCTGCAAGTAAAGACTTGGAAAACAACAGAAACCGGGAGTGTGTGTGATCCTTATACTGAAGCCCCACTTGCCTCATATACTGCAATCACCTCTACTCTCATCATCTCTACTGCTACCCCTATTCTCCTGCAGCATCAATAACTATCCTCACAGACTTTAACTACTACTACCACTGCCCCGGGGAACCCAGTTCTGCCCACAGGAACTATTTTACCCAAGCTGCTATCCCATCATCCCCGGAGGTTCTGCAGCAGCGGCGGCCCCATTACTGGCCGCATATAGTGGGTGGCGTCACGAGTGACAAATCCCCTGTAAATAACCCCCATTTTATTGTGCGGGCCCGGGACACAGTCCGGACCAGGACCGCGGTGACATCCCCCAGCAGTACACCGGTCCGGCACCGAGTACCCCGTCCCAGTGGGCTCCACATCATCCCCTTCTGGGCTCCGGACGCCACCTCCTCTCTGTTCCATACATCCCCGGCACCTGTGCTGTGCAATCATTTTTCAGGCATGCGCAGTGTGCGCTGCCTGACAACTGAGGTCACATGATCTCCTCACATCGCGCCTGCATATAGCGGAGGCCCCAGCCCCGCAGTGTGAATACATCATAACACACTGTGGGGCCGGGATCTGGGACCTCTGCTATATGCAGGCATGATGTAAGGAGATCATGTGACCTCTGTTGTCTGGCAGTGCACACTGTGCATACCTGAGACATGATTGCACAGCGCAGGTGACACACCGACTCCAGGGCCGGGGAAGACTCGGCATTTACTAGTTGTTCTCACGTCTTCACTTCTTGGTTCTTTTCACGGGGACAGATGGGGGGCAAAGACCTGGTTCCATGACCCTGGCGGTGTTATTTTAATAAAGGGGGTGATGTTAGGGAAAGTCTGAGGGGATAAGGGGTATTCGTGATGCCACCTGCGGTATGCGGCCAGGGAAGAACTTCTGCGGATGATGACCGGCAGCTTAGATAGTCCTGCTCCTCACAGGTTGCGCGCAATCCCCAGGGCAGTGGAGTGGTTCTGTACCCTCAGTCAGCAGTACCCGCGGCCTCAGTGTCAGACAGCCTTTACGGCTGAAGGTCGCCGCAAATAAAAGTCTTTCACACCACAGCTGCAGTTATATTACTTTTACTCAGGTGTTAAACGTGGCCACCGGGTACACTCTCTGCCAGTCTCTGGTACTTTGCTCTTTCTCCAGAGCTGGCTTGGTACAGTCTAGCCACGATTGGTGCCCTTACTCTCCGTTCTCGGTGTCTCAGTCTCTGGTGGGTCTCTCGGTGTTATAAAGGGTAACTTTCATCTGAGGCGAGTGGGTCGTCACTCTGCCCCCCAGGCTCTCAACGACCTCCACAGCACAGAGCTCAGGTACCGGTAGCCCCTGGTGCTTCTGTGTGTCCCGGACACCATTAGGATTCCTCCTGGGCACTTCTCCCTAGTTTGGCCACCTTCTCCAAGATGTGTCGAGTGTTTAGCCACAGCTCCCTTTAGAAGTCTGAGGCCTCTGGTTTTGGCTCGGACTTGAAGCTTCCACACTGTCTGCAGGGCCGGTCCCTGTGTCCTCCAGCAACACCTCTGTCTCGTTAGATTTGGGCATACTGGTGATCGCTGTCTTCTCTGCACCCCAAGAGTTCTTGTCTGTGTCTGAAGGGCTCTTTTCTCCCTCCCGTGGGCAAGCGGGGTGGCATAGCTTCAGCCCATGGGAGTAGGCATCACACCGTCTTTGCACTCCTGAATACCACTCCTCCGTCAGTTGATGTTACTCCTCCGTCTCCTACTACTGAACTAACGTGTCTAACACTGTCCCGTCCCCCTTTTGTGGCCTTGGTCCTCCCTTAGGGTCCACCCATTGTCCCAGGGGCCCATCACTACATGTGTGTTGTGTTTTGGGCTCAACCATACCCAGGGCCGGCCTTATGTTGAATGGTGCCCTGTGCGAATTTGCCTTATGGCGCCCCCACGCCATTACTTCCTCAGAACACATGAGCACACATGTTTGTACATGATCTATTCATGGTCTTCAAGGGGAGCAGGGAGGGGCGTTGCTATGCTAGGGTAAAAAAAAATCAGGGACCCAAACCCCAAGACCTATATCCCCTCCCACCTGGCATTACCAACCCTCCCATATATAGAGGTGTCACCTGTCATCTTACAGGAGGAGGAGTTGAGCTGTGATATCACCTATTGTGAATGATGGCTCTTGTGTTATCTTCTGTATATAGAGGTGTTATCAGTCATTGTACAGGAGGTGATCTGTGACATCACCTATTGTGAATGGTGGATACTGTGTTATCTTCTGTATATAGAGGTGTTATCAGTCATTGTACAGGAGGAGGTGAGCTGTGATATCACCTATTGTGAATGGTGGATCCTGTGTTATCTACTGTATATAGAGGTGTTATCAGTCATTGTACAGGAGGAGGTGAGCTGTGATATCACCTATTGTGAATGGTGGATCCTGTGTTATCTACTGTATATAGAGGTGTTATCAGTCATTGTACAGGAGGAGGAGGTGAGCTGTGATATCATCTATTGTGAATGGTGGATCCTGTGTTATCTACTGTATAGAGAGGTGTTATCAGTCATTGTACAGGAGGAGGTGAGCTGTGATATCACCTATTGTGAATGGTGGATCCTGTGATATCTACTGTATATAGAGGTGTTATCAGTCATTGTACAGGAGGAGGAGGTGAGCTGTGATATCACCTATTGTGAATGGTGGATCCTGTGTTATCTACTGTATATAGAGGTGTTATCAGTCATTGTACAGGAGAAGGTGAGCTGTGATATCACCTATTGTGACTTGTGGATAATGTGTTATCTACTGTATATAGAGGCGTTATCAGTCATTGTACAGGAGGAGGAGGTGAGCTGTGATATCATCTATTGTGAATGGTGGATCCTGTGTTATCTACTGTATATAGAGGTGTTATCAGTCATTGTACAGGAGGAGGAGGTGAGCTGTGATATCATCTATTGTGAATGGTGGATCCTGTGTTATCTACTGTATATAGAGGTGTTATCAGTCATTGTACAGGAGAAGGTGAGCTGTGATATCACCTATTGTGACTGGTGGATAATGTGTTATCTACTGTATATAGAGGCGTTATCAGTCATTGTACAGGAGGAGGTGAGCTGTGATATCATCTATTGTGAATGGTGGATCCTGTGTTATCTACTGTATATAGAGGTGTTATCAGTCATTGTACAGGAGGAGGTGAGCTGTGATATCGCCTATTGTGAATGGTGGATCCTGTGTTATCTACTGTATATAGAGGTGTGATCAGTCATTGTATAGGAGGAGGTGAGCTGTGATATCACCTATTGTGAATGGTGGATCCTGTGTCATCTACTTTATATAGAGGTGTTATCAGTCATTGTACAGGAGGAGGTGGGCTGTGATATCACCTATTGTGAATGGTGGTGTCACGGGTGGCACGGATGACAGGGTGGAGGCCACGCGCAGACGATCCCAGCGTTTGGCCCACCAGCCATAATGGTGGAGGATGGTCCGTCTCTTTCAGGAGCATTTACCTTCTGTGTTGATGGAAAGAAGGTGTAATGAGATCTCTCTATTATGGGGAGACGGCTGTGGAGGTCTTGCGCTCGGTCTGGTTTTATTCACCAATGTTGTAGGTCACTAGGACCCAGCAGACTCCTTCCACCTTTATAAGGAGGTTCATTGCCTTTCCTCGGTGCAGGTGATAGTTCCTTGTGCACACTTTATCCTTGCTCCAGCAGAAGCTGAAATTGTGGAGGTTGCTGTGTTCTGCTGTCAGATAAGTGTTTCCTTTTCCCAAATGTCTGTCTTCCCTGGTGTTTGTCTTTAGTTGTTAGTGGAGGGGTCTAGTGAACCTCTCCATCTGATCCTTAGATAAGATAGATCTAGGATCAGAGAGGGACGAGGTTCGTGGTCGGCGACAGTTGAGGAGACTGTATAGGGACGTCAGGGCAGACAGGGTCAGCTCTAGGAAGTCTAGGGGTCACCGTCTCCTTCTTGTGCCCTTAGCATTAGGGACTCCTGATCCCCCCCCCCCCGTCGTTATCCTACGCTGGGTGTCTTCCCCACTCCCAGCGTGACAGGTGGATCCTGTGTCATCTACTGTATATAGAGGTGTTATCAGTCATTGTACAGGAGGAGGTGGGCTGTGATATCACCTATTGTGAATGGTGGATCCTGTGTTATCTACTGTATATAGAGGTGTTATCAGTCATTGTACAGGAGGAGGTGAGCTGTGATATCACCTATTGTGAATGGTGGATCCTGTGTTATCTACTGTATATAGAGGTGTTATCAGTCATTGTACAGGAGGAGGTGAGCTGTGATATCACCTATTGTGAATGGTGGATCCTGTGTTATCTACTGTATATAAAGGTGTTATCAGTCATTGTACAGGAGGAGGAGATGAGCTGTGATATCACCTATTGTGAATGGTGGATCCTGTGCTATCTACTGTATATAGAGGTGTTATCAGTCATTGTACAGGAGGAGGTGGGCTGTGATATCACCTATTGTGAATGGTGGATCCTGTGTTATCTACTGTATATAGAGGTGTTATCAGTCATTGTACAGGAGGAGGAGGAGAGCTGTGACATCATCTATTGTGAATGGTGGATCCTGTGTTATCTACTGTATATAGAGGTGTTATCAGTCATTGTACAGGAGGAGGTGAACTGTGATATCATCTATTGTGAATGGTGGATCCTGTGTTATCTACTGTATATAGAGGTGTTATCAGTCATTGTACAGGAGGAGGAGGTGAGCTGTGATATCACCTATTGTGAATGGTGGATCCTGTGTTATCTACTGTATATAGAGGTGTTATCAGTCATTGTACAGGAGGAGGTGAGCTGTGATATCACCTATTGTGAATGGTGGATCCTGTGTTATCTACTGTATATAGAGGTGTTTTCAGTCATTGTACAGGAGGAGGAGGTGAGCTGTGATATCATCTATTGTGAATGGTGGATCCTGTGTTATCTACTGTATATAGAGGTGTTATCAGTCATTGTACAGGATGAGGAGGTGAGCTGTCATATCACCTATTGTGAATTATGGATCCTGTGTTATCTACTGTACATAGAGGTGTTATCAGTCATTGTACAGGAGGAGGAGGTGAGCTGTGATATCATCTATTGTGAATGGTGGATCCTGTGTTATCTACTGTATATACAGGTGTTATCAGTCATTGTACAGGAGGAGGTGAGCTGTGACATCACCTATTTTGAATGGTGGATCCTGTGTTATCTACTGTATATACAGGTGTTATCAGTCATTGTACAGGAGGAGGAGGTGAGCTGTGATATCACCTATTGTGAATGGTGGATCCTGTGTTATCTACTGTACATAGAGGTGTTTTCTCCTATACATAGCAGTGCTGATGATGCACTGGTATACATGGCACAGGTGATGAGACAAACGCAGCTTCAACACTAACAAGACTATTAAGTTATTAAAAGTATGAACAATTTTCTAAAACGGGAACTAAAGTTCAAATCACGCCTTTTTTTTTGCCCCATTAAGAAAATACACAAACTGGTATTGCTGCATTCATAAAAGTGATCAAAATATAAATTAAATTAATGCGATATGCGATCAGTAAATATTGTAGTGAAATAAAAAATAAAGCTGCAGAATAGTTTTTTTGGCCACTGTAACGTTGCAATAAAATACAATAAGAGGCGAACAAAACATTGTGTCTACCCAAACATGATATCAGTAAAAACATCAGCTCAGGGCCTAAAAAACAAGCCCTCACATAGCCCCAGATCCTGAAAAGTTACAGCATTACGGCTACGTTGACACGCTGTGTATTTACAGCAAGTGTTTTTCTTGAAAAAAAACCTCCATATAGAATACTGCACCCCCACAGTCCTCCATATAGTATAATGCACCCCACAGTCCTCCATCTAGAATGCACACCCAAACTCCTTCATTTATTATAATGCACGCCACAGTCCTCCATATAGTATAATGCACCCCACAGTCCTCCATCTAGAATGCACACCCAAACTCCTTCATTTATTATAATGCACGCCACAGTCCTCCATATAGTATAATGCACCACACAGTCCTCCATCTAGAATGCACACCCAAACTCCTTCATTTATTATAATGCACGCCACAGTCCTCCATATAGTATAATGCACCACACAGTCCTCCATCTAGAATGCACACCCAAACTCCTTCATTTATTATAATGCACGCCACAGTCCTCCATATAGTATAATGCACCACACAGTCCTCCATCTACAATGCACACCCAAACTCCTTCATTTATTATAATGCACGCCACAGTCCTCCATATAGTATAATGCACCCCACAGTCCTCCATCTACAATGCACACCCAAACTCCTTCATTTATTATAATGCACGCCACAGTCCTCCATATAGTATAATGCACCACACAGTCCTCCATCTACAATGCACACCCAAACTCCTTCATTTATTATAATGCACGCCACAGTCCTCCATATAGTATAATGCACCACACAGTCCTCCATCTAGAATGCACACCCAAACTCCTTCATTTATTATAATGTACGCCACAGTCCTCCATATAGTATAATGCACCCCACAGTCCTCCATCTAGAATGCACACCCAAACTCCTTCATTTATTATAATGCACGCCACAGTCCTCCATATAGTATAATGCACCACACAGTCCTCCATCTAGAATGCACACCCAAACTCCTTCATTTATTATAATGCACGCCACAGTCCTCCATATAGTATAATGCACCACACAGTCCTCCGTATAGTATATTGCACCCTTAAAGCATGACATATAGTACAATACACCCCCACAGTCCTCCATATAGTATAATGCAGTGTACTCACTGATTAAGAAGAAAAAAGTAAATACTCACCTCTCTTCTCGCTGCTCCAGTCTCCTCAGCATCTGCTCTGCACGTCTCAGCACAGTGGGACTCACTGAGGACATCATCGTGCCCCGCGGTGCTGAGCTGCAGAGGGCAGACAGCGGCGGCCGGGACTCGGGAGAAGAATGCTGCTGGCAGAGGCGGCTGGGACTATAGTAGTGAGAGCAGGATCCGCGGGGGGCTACCACTGGTACACACACCTTGTATGCACTCGGCTCCACTCCATACACCTTGTATACACTCGGCTCCGCTCCGTACACCTCGTCGCTCTGTACACACGCGGCTCCGCTCCGTACACCTCGTACACACGCGGCTCCGCTCCGTACACCTCGTACACACACGGCTCCGCTCCATACTCCTTGTACACACGCGGCTCCGCTCCGCACACCTCGTACACACGCGGCTCCGCTCCGTACACCTCGTACACACGCGGCTCCGCTCCATACTCCTTGTACACACTCGGCTCCGCTCCGTACACCTCGTACACACACGGCTCTGCTCCATACTCCTTGTACACACGTGGCTCCGCTCCGTACACCTCGTACACCACTCGGCTCCGCTCCGTACACCTCGTACACACTCGGCTCCGCTCCGTACACCTCGTAGACACTCGGCTCCGCTCCGTACACCTCGTACACACTCGGCTCCGCTCCGTACACCTCGTACACATGTGGCTCCACTCCTTACACCCCATACACACGCACCTCTGCTACATTCACACTCACCTCTGCTACATTCACACTCACCTCTGCTACATTCACACTCACCTCTGCTACATTCACACTCACCTCTGCTACATTCACACTCACCTCATCCATTTCTTCACTTCATGCTGCTTGGTGGGAGCTGCCCTGCATACTCGGAGATGCTGATCATGTGATCCCTGACTCCTCCCCCTTCATTGACATCATCACAGGTCCTGTAAGCACAGGCCTGTGCCGCTCCACAGGTGGGCTCACACTGCAGGGTGGGGGGGGATAACGAAGCGGCCAGGACTATAGTAGAGGGAGCGGCATCCGCAGGGGGCCGCGCTACCACCGGGCGCCCTGCGGATGCCGTCCTCTGTCTACTAGCAGCCGCACAGATCTAGCAAAGCCCTGGGAGTGGGAGCAGGGCAGCAAATAACAGTGACAGCTGTCTCCCTGCGGCGCCCCCTAGAGCGTGGCGCCCTGTGCGGCCGCACGACTCGCACATGCCAAGGGCCGGCCCTGACCATACCATCCCGACACCTGGAGAACAGGGGCACTACACTTCCTAACCGCAGACGTGCAGTACCTCTGGTGGTGGTTTACCCGGAGGGGCACCACAAAGGCACTGGGGACATAAGGAGCAGAGAGGAGGCGGCGCTCGGAGCCCAGAGGGGAGATGATGGACAGCACAAACTCAGTTGAGAACTGAGGAGAGAACACACCCACCAGTCCAAGTACAGGTATGGAGTCAAATTTGTAAAACACATTATTTCAGTGTCCCTGGGGACATTACACATAAGAGCCACCTTCACATAATGCAGCCTTAGTGCTGCTGAAGGTGGCTCCTTTACCTTCATAGGCTCTGGGGGAAGGGGGGGGTGACAGGTTCCTGCATTGTGAATCCAATAAATAATCCCGTTGAAGGGTACAATTGCATGAAGGCTTTACTATAAAGATGCCTTGCTGTGATTGGAGGGAAGCAAGGGAATCTGTGCACCTAAACTGACCATCACGCTGGAGGTCCCAAAGCTCTCCCTGTCCCCAAGATTACCCCTGAAAGTGTGGATGCCTCAGTCTCACACCTTTCTATACTGCTAGATACGACTCACCTATATGTCCTCCCCCACATGGGAGTGAAGGGGCAGGAGTGCAAGGAATCATACCGACAAAACATGCAAGGAAAACAAGTAAAAGAGGCTTTCAAATCTTCTCCAGTAGGAAACTTTGCTGCTGCAATAGGAGCAAACACCTCAGCTTTACAGAGACAAACTCCTTCAATGTGGTCAGTATAGAGAATCTATATCTGGCATGAAGTGAATCCAGGGGTGTGCAAATATAGCAGAAGGTGGAGATGATAAGAAGTTGCAGCTGGAATTAAGGCTAGGAGAACTCTCAGGCAGAAAGGAAAGGGTCCTTGACCCCTGCAACATAGAAAGAAAGTAAATATACAAGATAACAGTTTTAAATGGGCTACACAGAGAACCTGTGAACAATTATATGCTGAGACCTCCTGAACCCGGGTCCACCAGAGGTAACATCAGCATGCAACACACTCATGATAAAAGAAGCTAGATTTTTCTCTTTTTTGGAAGAAGATAAAGGATTATTTTGGTACTTAATATCATTAGCATATACAGTTCAACTCGGAAGCTCAGCCCACGTTTGTTCAGGTGTTAAATCCTGCTATCAACTTTGACAGTGGGATTTAACATACCCCAGTATAGTGGCACGCTGTATTAAGCTCCCATCTGTGTACCCATGATGTGATCACCGATTGCCGATGGGTTGCTATGACATGAAGAGGACTGCTGAAGACTTCAGTGCGTGTCATAGCAGCACTCCTTTGAACCTTGCCTGTGATCAGGCTTCATAAGAGACCATCATTGTTGCTAGATACAGTAATGCTATGGTGTTGCTGTATATAGCACAAGTGATCATACAATGGCAGGTTATAGTCCTGTAGGGATCTGTTAAAAAGAGAAAAAAGTAAAAAAAAAATGTTTTGAAACCCTTTCATAAAATTACCCCCTTTAAAAATAAAGATAATAGAAAATACACATTTGTGGTATCTCTGAATTCATAAAAGTCTCATCAATCAAAATATAAAAATAATTAACACAATTGGTGAAAAATGTAAATAAAACAAATCAGCAAATGGCAAAATTAAGGGTTTTTTTACTGCAATACCACAAAAAATGCTCTAACGAGAGATCAAAATGTCATATCTATCCTAAAATGTTGTCAAACAGCTCCATCAACCAAAAAATTAAAACTTTACAGTCTTACTTGCCATACTGCAATGTCGTTTTTTCCCCAACATGTATACTCAAAAAACAATTCCCCCAAAACATGTCAGAATTTGTTTTCTCACAATTTCTCCCCACTTGGAATTTTTTCCCCATTTTACCGGATACTATGTGGTAAAGTGAATTTGTAATTCAAACGCCCATCTCGTCCCTAAAAACAAGCCATCACATGTCTATATAAACAGAAAAATGAAAAAGTTATGACTCTCGGATTAAGGGGAGGAAAAAATGAGAACACAAAAATGAAAATTGGCCGCATTGCAAAGACTTTCGAGTTTAAGAGCATGAAGTTGAAACTGTTAAGTCCACTACAGTGTGGACCAAGTGATTACTTGGGTCCCAAATAATAAATTGATATCATAGGAACTACAACAGAGGACATAACTAGGTCTTTATTGCAAACTTCAAATATGTAGATGCAACGGCCGCAAGGGCCGGGGATGTACTCGGTAGCCGAGCCGGCTGAGTTCTGGGAGGTCACGGTGGCTGTGGCCCAGCTACGTGGCCCTGGCCGCACAGTGATGTAGGTTATTTACAGGGGATTATGAGTCTTTTCGTGGCACCACCTGTCAGGTCCAGCTCCAGCACATGGCATACCCAGGCAGATGCCGGGACCTTGAAGCAGTGAGAGGACCCACAGCTGTCTGTGAGCGGAAGCAGAGAAGATCACTCACACACAGCTGTCCTCTCTCCCTCTCTTCTCTCCTGCTCTGCACTGATCTAGGTGATCTGTACACAACAGGAGAGAAAGCTTATCGGGAGCTGAATGGAGGCTGAAGGACCTTCCAGTGACTGATCACATGACTGAAATCAAGGTCCTAGAAGAAACTGCTTCTGCTGAACTTCTGCTTCCCCCGTGCAGCTCCAGGTGCCTACTCTCCTGCTCTGCACGGATCAATATCATCTGAATGTGGTTATGTGTGTGTGTGTGTGTCTGTATGTGTGTGTATCTGTATGTGTCTGTATGTGTGTGTCTGATTATGTATGTGTGTGTGTCTCTGTGTATCTGTATGTGTGTGTGTCAGTATGTGTGTGTGTGTCTCTGTGTGTCTCTGTGTATCTATATCTGTATGTGTGTGTGTGTCAGTATGTGTGTGTGTCTCTGTGTGTATCTATATCTGTATGTGTGTGTGTGTTTGTATGTGTGTATATTTGTGTATATCTGTATTTATGTATCTGTATGTGCATGTCGCAGAGCCGTGTGTGTTTGTATGTGTATCTGTATGTGCATATATTGTACATGTAGCAGCTCTAGGTGTGTAGTGTGCATGTAGTGTCCATGTGGCAGAGCTGGGTGTGTATCTGATATGCATGTATTGTGCAAACAGCAGAGCTGTGTGTATATGTATGTAAATGTATTGTATACATGAAAAGAGCTGTGTGTGTTTGTATGTGCATGCATTGTCCATGTAGCAGAGCCATATGTGTATCTGAATGTGTAGTGTGCATGTAGCAGAGCTGCGTGTGTCTGTATGTGCATGAATTAGGCATGTACCAGTGCTGTGTGTGTATCTGTATGTTCATGTAGTAGAGCTGTGTGTGTGTATTATGTGTAGTGTGCATGTAGTGTGCATGTAGCAGAGCTGTTTGTTTACATGTGCGTGTACCAGAGCCTTCTATGTGTATGGGCATGTATGTCTATGTGTAGTGTGCATGTAGCAGAGCTGTGTGCATCATTATGTGCATGACTTGGGCATGTACCAGTGCTGTGTGTGTTGTATCTGTATGTTCATGTAGTAGAGCTCTGTGTGTATTTGTATGTTCATGTAGTAGAGCTGTGTGTGTGTATTATGTGTAGTGTGCATGTAGTGTGCATGTAGCAGAGCTGTTTGTTTACATGTGCGTGTACCAGAGCCTTCTATGTGTATGGGCATGTATGTCTATGTGTAGTGTGCATGTAGCAGACCTGTGTGTCTACACGTGTATGTAGCAGAGCCGTCTATATCTATGGGCATGTAACAGAGCTGTGTGGTCATATATATAATTTAAAGGGGCAGGGGCAGAGTGTAAAAGGGGCCCATTAAGACTCTTTCGCTCGGGGCCCACAAAAATCTAGAGCCAGCTGTGGTACCTGGTCATGAGTGACCAGCGCTACTGTTTTTGGGCACTCTTTGGCAGATGGTGCTGCAGCCAGGAGGGTAACGCTTCTCACAGGTGGAGCGGGGCCCAGGGTCAGTATAAGAGTCTATGGGGATGATGGTGATTGTAGTTAGGTGCAGGAGGGCACGGAGAATAAACGGGAGTGCACAAAGGCTGCAGTTCCATTACCTTTACTTGCAGCTTTCAACAGCTTCAGCCCAGCATGGGCACCATGTCCCCCGGGTCAGCAATCTGGTCATCTCCCAGGCAATTCAGGTCCACTCCACTGAGACACCTCTCTGTATGCCCCTTTCCAGGTTGTCTACTCTGTGCTGGCTACTCGCCTCTCCTGCCCTTCACCTTCGTGCTACAGTGTCCCAAGCAGGTGTCTGCGGAACCTGTCGAGTGACAGTCAACACGTCCTCTGACCCTAGGAATATCCACCGTTTTGCGGAATGTCCACGATAGTTGGCTACTGCGCCTGCAGCTCAGTAGCACCCAGTTTTCTGGTTCAACTTTGCAGTGTTGTTGCCAGATTGGGGCCGGTCCTCTCCTGCAACCAATTCCTCCACCACGACGTAGAATCAGGGTGAATTCGGCGTTCACGCTGGCCTGGGTTCCATGGGCGACCTACCCACTGGTCCCTACTCCTCTCCAGCGCCAGAGTTCCGCTAGAATTGCATCGCTCTTGGTGTTCCTCACAGACTCACTTCTTCTGAATTCTCCCTCCAACTAGCTTCTTCTCACTCACTACTAACTCCTCCTCTTCCTGCTGTTTTCCTACTCTCTATCCCCACCCCTCTGCCTACTCCTCCTCCTGCCAGCAAATGGGGCTCCTCATATGAGGTCATTTCTTCCCCCTGTATCTCCTGTCCAGGACTTAGGATGAGTGTTGGCTGCAGGTGTGTATTTCGGGTTTGTGTTCCCTCCTTACCTGGGAGTGGGATACCACACCTTTGGATTAAGTGCAGTATCTCTGTGGCGACCAGACTGCCGGGGTGCCACATACTCCCCTCCCATTAAACACAGCACGTACTCGGGCTGGAAAGACAGTACAAAGGTGTTAAGCAATTGATATGGACATACAATTTTTTTTCATGTGCACATTAACCATTAACAGGAAGCACTTTTTCATGAACCTCATGTCACTTCAAATGGGCAACATGCCAAACCAAACATTGTGCCAACTATTCAGCCGATCAAGACATGTACATCCTGCCCCAACACAAGAGAAACACACTAGTAAGTACGGTAGGTAATAACAGTTTCCCACCCTCTCACAAAAGCATGAGAGCACCATTAACCTAAATGGTTCTATGCACCATACAACAGAATTTGTAGTACCTTGGAGATGCACCTATTTCATAGGAAGTTGTTTATGGTTATAGGGTACACCCAAGCCAGTTTTTGATGCAGTTTAAGATCAACAGCAGAGAACACCATGTCTTATGATATTTCTTTACAATGTTATCATAGCTGTCTTTCCTTTTGTTGATCCAGGCATCTCTGTACACTTATAATTTTCTCCAGATCCCAAAGAAGCTCTTGGCAAGTCTTCAGTCTGAAATTGTATAAATGCATGTTTCAGAAATAAAAGCTGAATACGACTTGACCCATGGACTTCTGTGAAGTTACTTAGAACTGTGTTCTAGCGCTGCAAGTCAAGCCTTCATTGGCATGGATTATGGCTTACATAACATATCTCTTTCAGAAACTCTCAGAGGTTCAGTGCCGAGGTTTTCTTGTGCCTGAAGACTTGTAAAAAATGTTTATTTTCATTGTTGTGGTTGGAGGACACATTTGTATCATTTATTTTAGTCATTCTTCCCACTTGTTTTCCTGGAACCCATAAAACAACAAAAAAAAATCAGTATTTTCACTCTTCACATACTGTTCTCAATTCTATGTAAATTCATGTATGTAACTCAAGCCTTAAAAATGCAATAAACATTCCCTCTAATTCTGTAATTCAATTTCTGCTTTGCATTTTGGAGCACATTTTAACTGGAACATAACTATAAATATAGATTCTTAGTTCTGCATTTTCTGATATTATTTAGCATGCCGCTAAAAATGAAGCCATGAATTTAAAGCTGTACATGTTTGTTATCATTTTATAGATCACTTGGGTAACTAATGAAATCTAAAAATCACATAGCAAAGGAAGACGAGACTCTTTTATTGGGTTTGTAGAGGTAGAGGTGATTAGCTCAGGTTGTCCAATACGTAATAAGAACAGAAAGGAAGATAAAATATGCTATGTGCCCTATTATGTAATTTTGAGTTAGGGTGGCTTCACACCACGTTTTAATCTGATCCAGGGCTGTCCACTGTAAACCAGACAGCCCCGGACCGGATTTTGGTCCCATAGTATCCTATGGGGCCGGATGGAGCCGGATGGCAGCTATCTGCCATCCGGTTTCCATCTCTCCGGGAGAATCCAGGAGAATTCAGATTTTTCTTCCGGACAAAAAAACATTGCTTGCAATGTTTTTGTGTCTGGGAAGAAAAATCTCCCCAAATTGCCGTCTCCCGGATTCCCCCCGGATCCTCCTGGATCCGGAGCAATCCGGTGCTCCCTAACATGGGAGCCTATGGGGCCAAATTGCCCCCGTCTGGGAGGATCCGGGAACCGGACACCTGCGGCTCCACGCCGCTGTTGTTTCAGGACCGCGGCTAGCTCCCTGCGAGCCGCGGTCCTGATTCATCAGCGGCTGCACACCAGACCGGAGGGCATATTAGCCCTCCGGTTCTGTGTACTGATCCGGTCCGGGGCTGTCCAGTCCATAGCGGACAGCCCCAGATCGGATCTAAACGTGGTGTGAAGCCAGCCTTACTAGAGGATCTTTATCTCATCAAGTCCATTTAAAAATAATGTCTGACTTCAGAAGGGCTGTCATGTCTGTCATTTCACGGAAAACCTCTAGATTTGAGTGGGTTTTACATAATGCTTGATCATGTTCCCTTTAGTGCTGCTGGATAATAAAACATTTTGCTAGGTTTACACCCAGAACACACCTGACCAGTATATTGTGGGATCAATGGGGGTACTTTTTGATCTGTTTATTATTCTCACTTGTATAGCACTATTAATTCTACAGTGCTTTAAAGAAATGATAATCAGTGTCCCATTTGGGGATCACAATTAAAGATGAGTGAATTTCCCCGAACATGTTCACCTATTTCAAATTCAGCACAAACATTGTAGATTTTGTTCGGGATCAGAAACCCTGGTAATTTTCCCCCAAAAATTGGTGAACACGGCTTTGTTTGAGAAAAAAGCTTGAAATTTAAAATTTCCCTAAAACGTTCCCTGTTTGTTTGGGGCCAAAATGCTCACTGGAAAGCCCATTGGCTGGGAACAACTGTACGGTTAGGATTGTTCCCATCATTGGGTCTTCCAACTTGTATAAAGCTGTAGATTTACTTTGAGCTTTAAATTTATAATTTTAAACTTTTTGGAGTTTGCAGATGTTTTGATACCTGCAGGGTGTGAATTTTGGAAACAGTGCCAGATGTGGCAACAGCAGTGAAGTGCGCATCCAGTGCTAGTCTCACATGCCAGAGGAGGACCTGAGCTCACAGTCAGGAGGTGACTCGCTCCTCATACCTCCTAGGAGCACCAGATGTCAGACTCCATAGGATCTTGCAGCATGCATGGCTGTATTATACCTGCAGCCAATGCCGCAACTACTGGATCAGCAAATCCACCAGTACCAGGAGCATGATGAAGACGATGAGGAGGCTGAAGAGGACAAGGAAGAGGAGGAGGTAGAAGAGGCCTAGCGTCCTGTTTTTTAGCCGTGTGTAGCACCGCTGCCAGAGGCCTTTGATTGGGCCATTGCCATGTAGGGATCCCCACCCCCTCCAAACAACTATTGGCAAGAACCACCCCATCCTGTCTACTTTTTTGAGGAGAAGCGGCTAGCGGAAAACATCTGGGAGTGGTTGCGTGGGCCTAAGACCAATCACTTTCATAACCAACATACCCTACTTGGTGTCAATTTTTAGCAGAGGGGGTTTGGCTTCCTAACCGAATAAGGTACAGGGCATTGGTGCTGCGTCAACCAGTCCACCCTGCTGCGTGACCATCTTCCAAAAGACTGCACAATCTTTTTCGGGTAGGAGGTCACATTCATGAAGGTGATGGGCAGCAAGGGTTGGTTCACGGTTGGAGTAAGTCGCGTTGCCACTGACGACAACTTTGAGAAATGGCAGGAGGAGGCCAACCAGGAGAGAATGTGGCATCGGGTAGAGAACAGGTCTCTCTTGGTTAGCTAGCCAACTACACCCAAACACACAGAGCCCGTTGGTGTTCCCCAAGCTGCTCCCGTTACTTCTAGAGGGGGTGGTTGTCCCCTAAATCCTCCATCATCTTCAGTGGTGGCCATGATGGAGTGTGCGGGGGGCAGGTGGCAGAGATTGCCCCTAGAGGAGTAGCCCTTGTGACCCCCCCTGAGACCATCTAGCAGGGGAGTACCATCAGCAACGGCGACCTTTATCCAGGGCACTGCTAAAACAGCTGGAAGAGATTATTTGCGCTAAGTACAGTGCACTTTCTTAAACAAAGGCATGTTGTTAGGTCACTGACCCATCCCTTAGTTGAAATATTGTCCGGAGAAGGACTTTTTTTAGTTGTTTTTCAGTACTTCAAATAATGAGGCCTGTTTTTTTGTTAATTTTATTTTTACCCTTCCCAAGATTAGCAGTGTTTGCACTTCCCCCTGTTGGATTAGTGGGCATGCATGTAGCCTGTGGGCTACAACTAAAGCCCTTAATGGACTCTGCCCTTCATGGACTTTCCATCATTTTAATAGAGTCTGCTGATCCCTGTGGGACTTTCTTTATATATACCCTATGTATATTCAGATATGTGTGATTGAGACTTATTATAGTTTTTTGCACTTCACTCCTTGTGTGCTGGACTGTTTCTGCAAACAGATGCTTTGATACTGCCCTACAGAGACTGATGAACAAGCCGTAGGCCTCTGGTCTGATGGTCTGGGGTATAGAAATTAAAGACACTACACACACTCCTGTAGAACAGAACTGGCATGTTTTTCAGGATTTACCTAGCATTGCACATGGTGCTGGAATCATCATCTGTAGAGGTGAGCATAAAAATCCTTGCAGATGTTGTTCTCAGTGGGATTTAAAGCCAGGATAGCAGCGTATCAGAACTGCAGTGCTAACCAATGAGCCACCATGTTGCCATGTTGTAAAGGTAATGCCCAGTTCAGACCACTTGTTTGAATTCATAGTCCAACAATCACAACTTTCCAAAGTATAGCTGATGATTCTCCAATTGCGTGGTGTCTCTGGACTTAATCTGTAACAAGGGCCTTCACCTACTATATATAGTTGGGTCCAGAAATATTTGGCAAGTGACAAACGTTTTTGCATTTTAGCTGTTTACCAAAACATATTCAAGGTTTCTTTATATAATCAATACGGTCGTAAAGTACAGACTGTCAGCTTTAATTTGAAGGTATTCTCACATCCTATATAAAGTAAGAGTTTTGGAAGTACAATTAATCTGTAGCTGCCTCTATTTCAATGTCATAAAAGTAATTAGACCTTTATCTTAAAAACTCCTTAATGGGCTGCATGGGCTATTCCCTCATCAATGCATCATCAAGTAAGCAGGATTAAGGTCTGGACCTGATTCCAGTTGAGGCATTTAGAACTTGTTGCTAGCAGACAGAGATAGCAGAAAGGTTAGGAGTGGCCAAAGAAAGGAACACTGGTGAGTTTGAAAACTCAAAAAGCCCTTTCTGGACATAACTGTATAATGCAGGGGTGAGGGACCTTTTTTGCCTAGGGCCAGTGCTTTTTTTTGTAAAAAAATATTTCCTGGCATGCATTCCCGAGGCGAGAGGGGGCTGGTGCTGTCAGGCGCTGGCCGAGTTTGGGGAGTGGGGGAGGGTGCAGCCCTACGTCTCGTCATTCACTTCTGATCTCTCCATCCAACCCCCTGTTCCCTCCATCCTCTGCATCCTCCATTCTCATCCCCCTGGTCTCTCCATCCCCATCCCCTGCTCTTTCATCCTTCATCCCACTGGTCTTCCATCTCCATCCCCCGCTCTTTCATCCTCCATCCCACTGCTTCTTCCATCCCATTCCCCCTGGTCACTTCCAGCCTCCATCCCCCATGCTCCCTCCATCCTCCATCCCCTGGTCTCTTCCATCCTCCATCCCTGGTCCTCTCATCCTCATCCCCCTGGTCTCTCCATCCTCCATCCCTTGCTCTCTCATCCACCTGGTCCCTCCATCCTCCAGGTCTCATCCCATCCTCCCTGATCTCTCCATCCCTCTGTGCCCTCAATCCTCCGCTCCCTCCATTCTCCATCCCCCTGGTCTCTCCATCCTCCATTCCTTCGTCTCTATCCTCATCCCCCTGGTCTCTCCATCCTCCATCCCCCTGCTCTCTTATCCACCTGATCCCTCCATCCTCCAGGTCTCTCCATCCTCCATCCACCTGATCTCTCCATCCCTCTGTGCCCTCAATCCTCCGCTCCCTCCATTCTCCATCCCCCTGGTCTCTCCATCCTCCATCCCTTGGTCTCTATCCTCATCCCCCTGGTCTCTCCATCCTCCATCCCCCTGCTCTCTCATCCACCTGATTTCTCCATCCTCCAGTCTCTCCATCCTCCATCCACCTGATCTCTCCATCCCTCTGTGCCCTCCATCCTCAATCCCTCTGATCTCTCCATCCCCCTGCTCCTTCCATCCTCCATCCCCCTGCTCCTTCCATCCTCTATTCCCCTGCTCCTTTCATCCTTCATCCCCTGTTCCTCATCCCCTGCTCCTCCATCCTCCATTCCTCTGCTCCTTCCATCCTCTATTCCTGCTCCTTCATCCTTCATCCCGTTCCCTCCTTCCTCCTGCTCCTCCATTCTTCATCCCATTGATCTCTCCATCCCCCTGCTCTGAGTTCTTTCAATTCATCCTCGATCCCCCTGCTCCTTCCATCCTCGATCCCCCCGATTTCTCCATCCTCCATCCTCCTTGTCTCAATTTCTCCATACCCTGCCTGTCCTGATCTCTATCCCCCCTGCATCCTCTCCCCCTGCACAGCCTGCCGCCCTCTGCACTCATCACAGTCGCTGTCAGTGCTGTCACATACCCTGCACTGCAGCCTGCACAGCATTAGTCGTCCTCCTCCATCTTCTCCAGCTTCTTTCCCTCTGGACAAAACTCCGCCCACTTGAGTCACAAGTATGTGACATCATCGCAGGTCCTACAGCGCTGAGGGAAACTCACTTACTGCAGTGCTACTAGTACTACACACAACCTGTGAACAGGTCAGTGCTGCTCTTTAGATTTTCCGGTACGCCGTACCCATATGTACCTCCGGTCTTCAGATTTTCTGGTACGGCGTACCGGTATGCACCGCCACAAAAAAAGCACTGCCTAGGCCATTTGGATATTTCTACCATCATTCAGTGGCTGCACAAAATTATCAACTTGAAAATTACCCTGCTATATTTGGTCTAATAATTACTTTACTCACCCATAATGTGATGGTTGGCTATGCTTCTCTTTGGTGCTCCTGTGATGTTAAGTGATTGTAACGCACATGGATGTGGACCCACTGCGCCATGGACCGGTCTCACCCTGGAGGAGTGTGGCCAAGTGCCAACCGGAAATTCACCAGAGCCTCTGATTGTGAACCAATCCAGGGTAGTCCTTGTACTGCAGCATCTGACTTCAGCGATCAGGGTCACAGGCAAGACTAATACTGGTTCACAGGACATGATGACAGGGGTATGGGTACTTGTACAGAGGATAGGTTCTGGATCACAGCACGGGTCGGAGCTGGAGCAAGGCATGATGGGTACACTGACAGGTACTGATTCAGAAAGGACTTGTGCAGATTCAGATACTGTCAAGATGTGTTCAGAGTCACAGGATGGGTTCAGGTTCTGGCTCACATGAAGATAGGTTTTTTGTTATTCCAATAAACACAAATGAAATAAACATTTGTATGGTAAAACATGTAATTGTAAAAGCGCCCTGAAGCGCGTTAAATAATAAATCGATATTATATTCATACTTGATGTCTTGTGGAATGCGCAGCATGGTTTTAACCCTTCATCCTGGCTCAAGTGTTAGCACTGCAGCCTTTGCAGCACTGGGTCCTGAGGTTCTGGTTCAATTCCACAAGGACACTAAGGAAACATCTGCAAGAGTTTGTATGTTCTCCCGTGTTTGCGTGGTTCCCTCCGGCACTCTGGTTTCTCCCACATTGAAAGACATACTGATAGGATATTTAGATTGTGAGCTCAAGAGAGACAGCATACTCATGTATGTAAAGTGCTATGGAATTATGCACTATAAATGATAAATATAACATAATAACTGAACCACCGTGCCACCCTTTTAGCCTCATGTAATATGCTCTGCACCCGCTGTCCATCACCTCGGTGCTGAAACCAGCACCGAGATGTGGACAGGGGAGAGGCGCATATTACATGTGCCTGCACTCAACCTTCCATCCTGGATATGCCCCCCGTCACTATATATGCCCCCCTGCCAACACGCACATTACAATAACAAACGCTGTTACTCACCCTCTGTCACTAGCTCTGTGCTCCCAGCTCAGCGTTATCTCTTCCTGGGGGGCATATGTTGGATAGGGGGCTATGAGGCAGAACAAGGGAGCTATGTGGCAGCACAGGGGCGCTATGTGGCAGCACGCAGGGGGCTATGTGGCAGCACGAGGGGGGCTATGTGGCAGCACAGGGTGGCTATGTGATGCATTGGCGGCAAGGGCTAGGGATACTCAACCATCCGGGATAAGTCAGAGAGATATCATAGTGGCAGTGCCGATGGTCATAGCCCGACCAAGCATGGGAAAAGGGATTATTTACAGGGAAAATAAAGAGTTTAGAGGTTTTTGTGACACCATCCATAGTTTCTGAGCAGGGCTGCTTGTAGTGACCCCGGGAAATAGGTGTTGTGGCAGCTAGGTGTAACACTCCCCACGGATGGAAGGGGTCCCCAGGTTTAGTATGATAGTTGAAGAGGATGAAGGAGGTATTTGTTGGTGCAAGGAGGCACAGAAGGAGTAGACAGACACAGAGGTTGCAGTTCTTACCAGTCTCTTTACTTGTCGTTGGTGCAGAGGCAATCCAGCTGGGTACTGTGCTCTCCCAATTTGCAGCTTGGCCAGCTCTCAAGCAGACCAGGTGCACTCCACTAAGACACCATTCATAAGCCTTTCCATGCTTTCTTTCCTTCCTGCATTGTTCTCCTCTCTTCCCTCTCCTGCGCCTTCGTGCTACTTGTCCCTAGTCGGGCGACTGCGGGTCTTGCTGAGTGATAACCAGCATGTCCACTTGACCCTCTATATCCACTGTGCTTGGAAGGCCACGGTAGGTATCCACTGCACCTGCAGTCCAGTGGCCTCTGGTTTCCTGGCTTGGTTTCATAAAGTTACAAACCTGATTGGGGCCGGTCCCCTTAAGCACCCTACTCCACTACCACGACCTGGAAGTCGGCTGTAGATTTGGGGTTCTCTGTACTGGGGTTTCCTCGACTGACGTACCGACTGGTCCTGTTAGGCCCCAGCCCCACTGACCTCTAGAACTCCATCTTGCTGCTCCTGCTTCCTCTCACTCTCTCCAACTACTACTCACTTCCTTCCTCCCACCCCCAAAGCTACTCCTCCTCCAACCAGCAGATGGGGTCTGCTCTCAAGAGGAGTTTCTTCTGCCCTTCATCTCCCTGGTCTGGAGTCAAGATGGGTGTTGGGTACATGGTTTGGTGTCTCAACTTTGTATCCCCCTCTTACCTGAGAGCAATGGTACCACACATGTGGAGTAGGTGCAGTACTACCTTGGCGACCAAGACGCAGGGGCACCACATGTGGCAGCACGAGGGGGCTATGTGACAGCACAGGGGAGCTATGTGCAGCACAGGGTAACAGATTTGTAAGACGGACACTGGCATTGTAAGACGCACTATTTAACATTAAACATTTTTTTTTCTTTTTTCCTTTACCAAATTTGGGTTGCATTTTATAGTCCGGTGCGTATTATAAAGCGAAAAATCCAGTATTTAGGTAATATTTTATCTCTCAAACCCTTCATCCTCCCGACTTTAATTTTCTGAGATAATGACCTTTGGTTTTCGCTGGCTGTAAGCCATAATCATCAACATTTACATAAATACATTGTAAAGCGCTGCGGAATATGTTGGCGCTATATAAATAAAGCTTTTTATTATTATTATTATTATTATTATTATAAATAAACATTTGTAACAGATCACTCTGTAATGACTCTATATAATATGTGTTTCAACTTTATGTATTGAATTACTGAAATAAATTAACTTTTTGATGATATTCTAATTCATTGAGATGCCACCTGTACTTATACCATACATTAAAATATTTACTTGCACTTGTTTATACTGATTAACTTCACCTTATAAATTTTAGTGCCAGAATTTATATTTTACTTTAGGTTTATATAATCAAATAATTATTTACATTTAATGAGTACCATGCATTAAATACTTACCTGTATTATTTTATTATCAATTAAATTTCAGTGTCTATACTTTTTCTTGCATTTGGTATTTAGAATTAGAATTTTAAGGTCTATGGTTTTGCTCACTGATGATCCTTAGTTATCCTTTTCTACTCTATATCTATATATATGTATTTATTTGGTTACTGATTCTAATAATACTGATTCTTGTCACAGATAAAATTCATAGCAATTATATCCTACGTGGCTATAATTTGTGGACTGAGTTGTCCGCACAAAAAGAAATATATATGTTTGATTTTGATCCGAGTCGCGGATCAAACTTACCAAGGTAAATCTATGGGCCTGTGAGAAAAGTGTGGCACCCCTGCAGACCGGTGGCCACAGTATGGTACTGTAGCTGGGTCAGGTAAGCTAAGCACCCCACACCAACACCCAACACATCCCCAATCCTTAGACCTTGTACTCCATGTCAGGCAGGGGATAATGGGGAGAGCTGAGTGATGGGTGGAGTGTAGTGAAGGAAACCCAGGAGAAGGGGTGGAGTAACCAGTATAAAACCTGAGAACACCAATTTGTGGGTGCTCAAAGTGAGAGTTCTGGTTCAGGTTCCTGGCAGGAGTGAGATGAACGATACCCCTAAGTCGAGACACCCATGCAGCCCAGCCACGACACACTTTCCAGGAAAAACACGGACCCAGCGGCCAGTGCCACTATGGCCAGTCCGGGTCCAGGGGGTACTGACTGGAGACAGAAGCAGAAGGGGTCTAAGGTGGACCTAGGAGTCAGGTACACCAAAGGATCAGGTCGACACCAGGGGGCTGGCCTTGTAGATGTGGTCGGGGACGTTTCAAGCCCCTAGCCACGAATTAACTGGCTGGGTGCATGGTCTTCATGTCCCATAGCCCACCCCTGGCACAACAAAGGAAAGGCAGTCACATAGGGCTAGGAGTCCCGAGCAGGACATCCAATGGAAAGTCAACGATTGCGGGCCCGGAGTATGTGCGAGGGATTGAAGAGGCCCGAAAGGTATCAGAGAGGGGGTGCCTCTAGCAAGTCGGCCCAGCTGCAGACCGGCAACGGGGACTGAAAGTACACTGCTGAACTGTGAACTGAACTGTGTAAAACTAAGAACTGAGCGGTGGAGTAAAGTACCCAGTCAAACTCAGACTTTGTGTGTGAAACTTATTGTGTTGTGTCAGCCGGGGCTCGCCAGCATCTGTGGAGCCGCCGACTTGAAGCTTCAGTGCAGACAGAGACAGACTGCATGAGAAGAAGATGCGCTAACCCTACGGAAGCAGCAGGAATCCTGCTGGTGTCAGTAAATCATCCTATAACGCAATGGCACATGCAACACTATAAAGGAAAGAGAGCGCAAATAGGGTCTTATCTCAATATAATATGAAGCTCCCAATTGTCAATTGCTCACCTGGGAGGGTTGTGTAGCACACAACCAGCATACGTGCAAAATAATGGCTGCTGCAAGGTCCACACATTGACGGTGAAATGTGATCAAGAGTGATGATATGGACTGTGTTATATGAACCTGCACTGCTTCACAAAGGAGACAATCAAGAGATGTATATCACAAGTGGCTTCTTTATTTTCCAACACATTTCGGAGTCAGACCTGACTTCTTCAGGGAGCCAACAATGTTGGCTATCTGAGGAAGGAGTCGGGTCTGACTCCGAAAAGCGTCGGAAAATAAAGAAGCCACTTGTGATATACATCTCTTGATTGTCTCCTTTGTGAAGAGCAGCCCAGGTCCGTATAACACAGTCCATATCATCACTCTTGATCATGTCCTATAACGCACACACACATAGACTATATACCGGCACAGGGTATATTCAGCCCTGCCTGTGGAGGGCTTAACACCTCGCTGCCCATCGCCATCATGCCCGGGACCATGACAAGCAGCGGTGGCACATATTAGCCACAAATCACAGGTGACGTCACATCCATGACAAACTTTCTCCCTTTTCCCTTTTTATTTTTATTCGCCTTTTATTCACATCGCCCAGGGTAACAGAACCGGTCCGCGGCCATCACCGTGACATCCCCCCAGATAACAGAGACTGAAGGGGACCGGTCCCGAGTACCCCACGACCTTGGCGGGCGACTCAAAAGCAGGCAGCGCTGATGCCATCAATGTGCTGCCTATTTTTCAGTAACTGATAGGAGAAGCTTGATAAACCTCCATGAGATTTTTCTTTGCATACAAGAAAAAGTGCTCAAACTCTGATGATTAAAACTGATGAAACTCTGACAAAAATCTGATCCACTGATGAAAATCAGTACATTTTTTGCGTAAGAGAAAAACCACTGATATCTTCAAAAGGTCTAATGCTCAAGATGTGTATTTTGAGTCCTTGTTGACCTAGACACTTTAGCCCTCATTCCTCGTAATGGAAAGTCAGGTTAAGACCTTGTTCAGACATCTGTGGTTTTATTTGCCTCTGAGAAAATACTAAACATCTTTAATCAGAATGCTGGATTAGATTTTTTTTGGTCTTTATTAATCATCAGTGTCCAATATCTTTCTTGTAGAAAAAAAAATTCAGAGATTCTACTATTCATTAAAATTAAATAGTAAATATAATATAGAAACAAGTCAGTTGACACACAGACAGCATCTGTGTACATCCTGTTTTTTTCATTGCCCCAAAAACACAGATAGAAGATATACTTGAAAAACGGACAATTGAATAGTCATATTACATTGGATCATGTTCTTCAAAAAAACAAATGACAGTCTAATATTTAGTTCTTACATGTTTGCTTTGGGTCTCTTTTTCTACTTTTAGGAATTTAGGGAAAAACTGATGTAGTTTTCGTTCATCTTAATGAAGCATGGAAAATTCTGAAGGGTCACAAACTTTCAAGGTCTACTGTATGTGATAAAGACCTATTGTATGGGTTTTGTGCTGAGGTCCATGGGTTCCACCAGATTGCACCTGTAGATGGGCGCCATACTGGATTAGACTTTCATTGTGAGCTTAACCAACAAACCCATCACCCCCAAGAAACAATGTAACTACCTTCATTTATAAAGAATCAAAAAACATTGTCATTTATATCTATGAACATGAAAATTGCAGGACAGCCATCCCATGACATAAATGGAGATGTTCATACAAGATACATCTTGTGCTGTTGCCTTATATGTATGGTTTAAAGAAATGAACTCATTATATTCACAGCAACCCAAAAAATGGGGAGTTTGGAGCTCAGCGGCATTCTTCACTGTTGTCACAGTGATTCTTGGCTACACACAATAAAAACTGGGAGCGGTACAAATAAGGGCAGTATTCAGATAGGAACCCATGACATTCCCTTCAGAGTAACTATCTCAAGAATTTAAAGGGAGTTTTAGAAAATATCTCCATTTCCTGCAAGATGACATTCCTGGTTATGACTTTCTATTCAGCGCTGTTAGATACAACATTGTCACTTACAGAAGACATAGAAGAACGGCGGAAAATCTTGTTTCATTTTCAAATCTGTTGTGAATATTACTTCATCCTGATATTCTTAGTTAGAAAATAAACATTAGGGTTATATTTTGACAGGGAGAACAAATTATCTATCTCATAGCTATACTAGGGCGCCTTTGTCCCATACAAAATTAGGGGAATTACTGTCCATTTTTGAGACCACCGCTCCATTTAAACACGAGGTTTTAAGGGTTATTCCCATCTTCATTGATGAGTGTTGTTGGATAGTACTTTTAAAAACAAGCACTTTTGTCATTTACTGTTTCTAAAATTATGCAGCCATTCTTAAAGTAACAACAGCTTTCCTTTGTTTACATCTCGTTGCCTAGGAGACCGACCACCTCTGCTGTCTAGTTTGTACAGGTAAAATGTATCTTTGTATTGAAAGGAAACTTTAAATCCCTAAGGGCCACGTCACGCCAAGTGACGTCGCCGGAGATGTCGGCGGCGACGGGCGGGAGCGCACACGTTTTTGGCGCTCCGCCAGCGTCACCATTGCATGTGTACATGTGGAGACACCTCCGGCGACGCACCGGCAATCTTACAGGCGGCGGCGCCGCTTGGGTGTCTCAAAACCCCAGCGGCGATGCAGTAACATGGGAGCCTATGGCTCCCATTGCCTGTGAGATCGCCATCCCCCGTTTACACATCGCCCCAGAGTGCTCGCCTGGTTTCAGAGCAGTGCTGAGAAACCAGGCGACCACTCAAATGCGTCGACCTCGCCTATTCACATTAGGCGACGCATCGGCGATGTCAGCTGCGATAGGCCACTCCCCAGCGTCGCCTATAAAATCGCCGCCGAAATCGCCAGGAGTGACGGTACCCTAAGGGCCGATGCGTCGCCTAATGGAACAGAACCTCTGCGCTGAAGAAAGGCTGTAAAATCATCGTAGTTATGGCCAGACGGCTGCAAATGGAAGTAGGAGCAGAATAATTGCCCTGGAAACAAATGTGGATAGGGAAATTACTTAAAGGGGTTCTGTCACCATAGCAATAATAATGGTTCCATATCAAGGTAATGAATAAACTAAAAATTTTAACAGTGACCCCCCCCCCCCCCAGAGATACATTTCAGTGTTTCCCCAAAGAGCAACAATTTTAATAAAAGCACCCTACAGTCTGTTTTCACAGATGACCCACAAAGCCAAGATTGACAAAATTTACCAATTGAGCAACAACTTTAAAAAAAGGCCCCTACGAAGCCCATTTTGACAGTTGACCTACAGAGCCAAGATTGGCAGGTTCTCCCACAGAACAACTATTATATTAAAAAAGGCTCCTACAGAGCCTGTTTTTGGAGTTGATGCAGAAATTTAACATAGAAAGAGTTCCCCCACAAAGCAACAATTTTAAGAGTACCCCTAAAGAATCTGTTTTTACATTTACCCCACACAGCCAAGATTGGCAGAGTTCCCACAGAGCAACAGTTTAGAAAAAGGCCAGTACAAAGCCTGTTTTACACAGTTCATGCACACAAATGACTCGCCCTGTAGGGGCATTGAGGTACGCAGAGTCTGGCCTTCTCTACGTCGTCGGAGCTGTGGGATGTCATGGTGGCGTGACCTGGTCCGTGGCCCCAGAGCATTCAATAAAAAGGGGGTAGGGAAAGAGTTTGTTTAAAAGGAAAAGGGATTTAAGAGTTGAGTTTGTCGTGATGCCATCCATGATGTGCGGCTAGTAGAGGCCGCCACTGCAAACCGGGACCTCTGGGGATGAATGTAATGGCAGCTACAGTGGTATCTCTCCCCGGGGTGGAGTGGATCCCCAGGTCATCCAGGAATAGCGGATGATTTTGGTGATGGATAGCCAGCGGGGCTGAGCTGGCTGCTGGGAAGGGTTGGTGCATCTCACAAGCAGGCTCCTGGCGTTTCAGTCTACCACACCTCGGGCGGGGAAATGAACAGTCTCACACAGTTCTGAGTTCCCACATGGTTTGCTTGGTTCTCTTTGCACGTACCACAGATCACAGTTCAAGTACATTTGTGGTCCAGGTAGTCCTTGGCAACCACAATGGCTTGTCCAGTGCACCCCTTTCATGTTCCTTCCCTCTCGGGCCTTCCTCCCTCTGCGCTGCCTACTCTCCTCCTTTCTGCACGCGCCTCCATCCGCGCACAGAGACCCTATCCAGCAGCCCTGTGCCTTCTCAGGTGACGGGCTGAGTCCCCTGTCCCTAGTATGGCTGCCTTCTTGGTGGATGTGCCGGGCATTGTCCACAGCTTCCTGGAGATCTCGTGGCACCGGTTCCATGGTTGGAGCTTGGAGCTCGCCCTGCCATTCCAACTTCACTGCAACTCGGGCGCACGGGTGGATCGCTCAATACCCACGCCCCTAGGGCTACCTCTGTCTCCTCGCGGTCTCTGGTCTCAGGACCCGGGACGAGCCTCATCTCCGCTCTGGTAATTCAGGTCCTTCCCCTCTGTCCTCTCTTGCTGCTCCTTCCAACTGACCTCCCGTGGTGTTTTTCCCTTTATCCCTTTCCTCTCCCTGACCACTTCCTGCTCACTTCCCACCCACCACCTTGCTCCCCCCACCATCTCACGGGCTGCCTGAGCTGTCCCACTGCGTGGGTTCACCCACTAGCCCTGGAACCGGGTGTGTTGGGTGTGTTTGTGGTTGACAGGACTTACCAACCCTGGTTGCCTGGTGTGGGTGCACTACCCCCCAGTGGCGACCAGACCCGCAGAGGCGCCACACATACAACATAACAGTTGGCCCCACAGGAGCAACAATTTTAGTAGTGCCCCTACAGAGCCTGTTTTGACAGTTAACCCACACAGCCAAGACAGGAAGAGTTCCCCCACAGAGCAAGAATTATAAAATAAGGCCACTACAGAGACTGTTTTCACAGTTTACACATGGAGCACCCAGAACCCCTTTAAATTAAGATAGATTTAAAAAATATTGATACCAGAGGAGGAGGATCCAAGTGGAGGAGGAGGCTGAGATGTATGTGGCAGAGTAGATCGAAGAGGCAGAGGAAGGCGTAGCCAACACTTTTTTTATTTTTTCATTCTGTTTTTGCTTTTGTTGTGCAGATGGTTCTCTGTCTTCTTCTGTTCTTCTTCCAAAACTGTCCACTGGCTGGATACCTGTGTATATGCCCACTACTGGGACAGGAACCGATCCTTGGAGTCTGTATGGACGACAGCCCTGATAATGATGTTAATGTTTCCTGTGCCTCCTGTTACTCTTCCTCCTTTGTCACAGCTTCATAGTAGGTTAAAGTATAAATGCTGATGATGGTGTCATCAGCGCTAGCCATGTTGGCACACAGTTCTGAATGGAGGCCCACTCATTGATAGTGAAGTGTTGTGTCCTTCAGCATAAAGAATCACCCTTGTGCTGCAGCTGAAATGCCATGATTGTTTACTGCTGCTTAGACAGCATATGTAAAAGGGAAGACTTTCCACCTTGTTGATACATTGCATATGAGTCAGTGTGCAGGAAGGCAACATGACACTGCAGTGTAGACAAGCAAGCAACAGGGTGAGAATGCTGAAAGTGTGCAGAGACTACATACTCTTCAGCAGTAGCTCTGACATATATGGGTACTTTTAAGGAAGCTCTGCACCACCAAATTCAGTACATGTGTGGCACCCCAGAGTCCGGTAGACACAATGATATTGCCTTCCCCAGGGGGTAATGTTGTGCTTGAAAGCAAGGAAGGGCATCCACACCAGGTAAGCCACAGCACACAACACCCTAGCACACAACACCTAACCTTCCTCCAGACAAGAGGGGGTAGTCTGGTTCAGGTGCTTTGCCAGCGGGAGTGACAGGGAGGACAGTGAAGACCTGTGGACTGGAGCTGCGGCAAGCTCGTCACAGGTAGAGTAGAAAGACTAGAAAAAGATTGAGGAACCCGTAGGAGAAGGTCTGAGGAAAGGAGAAGAGAAGGCCTCGGCCCCACTGTGACACACCCTGGAAGCACCATAGCCCGGGCTCCGAGAACCCCACGGCCCCATGGGCGTCACATGGCCAGGCTATGGATGTGCGCCAAACTGCTTAGGTCTTGAGCTGCTACAAGATTGGGCCCATTATCACACACCAGTAGGCCGGCTTCACAATCACCGGCAACTGCCACTCATCTGTCTGTTGTTTGATCCCCATCCAGAGCTCCTGCGTGGTGTGGAATATGTCCCCCAGACAAATGAGTTTTAAAACAGTCTGCTGTCGTTTCTTCCTGTCTGTGCTAAAGTTGGTGGTGCAGGTAATTATCTGAATGAGGAGGCGGTGGAGGAAGCGGAATAGGAGGCAACATTTACAAAAATACGTCCAGCAATCCTAGAGAATGTATGACAGAGAATGCCTCTTGCCTCTGGCCCAGCCACAACTATATTTACCCAGTGGACAGTTAAGGAGAGTGTAAAATTCCTGTCCATGTCTATGTCCATGACCTTTAAACTGACAGCATTGAGCATTACACAACAGATTTGATCCTTAACATGTGTGTGCAGGGCAGGGATGACATGCATGTAAATGTCACAGCAGCTGGGAACAACATACTATGGGAAAGCCAATGACATCAGTGTTTTAAAACTGTCCATCTCCACCAGCCGGAATGCCAGCATTTCAAATGTAAGCAATTTTGAAATGCTGTCGTTCAGTGCCAGGTATGGAAGTATATCCTCTTTCCCACCATGATTTGGGGGATGAAGGAGATGAAAACGTCCATGGGACGGTGTGGAAGTGCTAGGTGACACCACTGGTAGTGGTGGTGCAGTCACATCCTGTCTCTATGTTGGAGGCAGGTGGCCTTGATGATCATGAGCAGAAGGAAAAGGTGGAGACCCCAGCAGAAGTGGGATCAGGAGAAGCCTCAGTTCTTTCCTGGGTTTTTTGGAAAGTAATCCACTGCAGCTCGTGCTTGGAAATCAGATGCCTCATCATGCAGATGCTCAGGTGTAGAACGTTTGTGCATCGCTTCAGGCTCTGAAGGCACAATGTCATCAGCACATTCCCTGAAGAAACGCCACGTCCTGGAGGTCCGTTTAGCTGGCTTTGGTATGAGCATTACTTCACCATGGTGGGTGGTAGCAGCTGACATACTGGCTATGAGACGGACACTGTGCTTTTGCACCCTGCTCCCTATTTTGATGTGGTGCTGTTTTGTCTGCGTGACCACCCCCTCTTCCCCCAAAATGCGTACATCAGTAGGAAGGCCTTGGCCCTAGGTAGGGTCTAGCCTTCCTTCTTGCCTCGCCTTCCATTGCATCATCTTCCACCCACTCCTCACCTCTTTCCTCCTTGCCGGTCAGCACAATGATGAAAGCCTCAGCAATTGGCATCTGTGTTTCGTCATCCTCTGAGATGTGCTGCACGGTTCGATGACCGTCTGTGCCATGGAACCCTAGCCAGCAGAGTCATCAAAATAGCATAAGTGACTGCTGCATGACTTGTAGCTCACACTGCTTTAAGATCCTGTCACACACAACGACGCAACAGCGATCCCGACAATGAGAATGATCCTTAGGGATCACTGGGGCATCACTTTGGGATCACTGGTGAGATGTCAAATCTCACCAGCGACTCAGCAACAATCCGGAATGATAGGTCGTTGGGAATTGTCACTCTCGGGCATAGTATTGAGATCGTTGGTCGTTGTCCCTTTCAAACTCAGTGATGCAGTGTTCCCAGCGGGAGACCAACGACCTAAAAATGACCCAAAGCACTTTGTAACGATCAGTGATCTCACAGCAGGGGCCTGATCGCTGCTAAGTGTCACACATAACGAGATCATTAGCGAGATCACTGTTACGTCACAAAATCTGGGACTTAACAACGATCTCTCTAACGATCTCATTATGTGTGATAGGGGCTTTACTGATTTTGAAGGGGGTGAGATGGAAGAAAGATGCCCATGATCATTAAGGGCCAACTCTAAAGGGCCTGTCACACGCGTCAATATCGCCTGCACGATATCGGCTGCACGTGACGTTGCAGCGATATTGACGCGTGTGAGATACTGCATCAACCAGCGATAAATCGCTGGTTGATGATCGCCAGGTTTCAGAATCAGTCCTAAAACCTGGCGATTGTCGCCCGGTGGACACGCAGCATCGCTGCGTGTGACACCGGGAGTAGCGATATTCCAGCTCCCAGCGCCTCTCACAAGCGCTGGGAGCTGGTAACTAAGGTAAACTGCGGGTATCTATGCAGCGCGCGCTGCCTAGATACCCGACGTGTACCTTAGTTACCAGCCTCCTCCGCTCACCGGCTGGTATCTAAGGTACACAGCGGGTAACTAGGGTCCCTAGTTACCCGCTGTGTACCTTAGATACCAGCCGGTGAGCGGAGGAGGCTAGTAACTAAGGTACACGTCGGGTATCTAGGCAGCGCGCGCTGCATAGATACCCGCAGTTTACCTTGGAGACCAGCCTGCTCCCGCTTCCAGCAGGCTGGCAGCGGGAGCAGGACATCATGGAAACGATATTTAAATCGTTTCCATGATGTCTCTGGTCAATTGATCGCTGGTGAGTCTGTCTGTGTGACAGCTCACCAGCGATCATCTGTCAATGTCGTCAGCGATCATCTCGCTGACGACATTGACGCGTGTGACAGGCCCTTAATGTCCTGAATTTGGTTGCGGATTCTGAGTCTTTTGTTCCGTACTGCAGTGGGGCCTCCTGGATACACACCTTTGCAGACTGGCTGGAGACTTCATTGAACTTATCATACTTTTGAATTGAATGTATCTGATGGTTAAGGTGGTTGGGTGTACTTGTCTTTGCTACTAGGGAGAATAGAAGACAACACATGTTTGAGGGGGTTGGTCTGTTGGTGTTGTGAATTGGAAGCCAGCGGATCAATGCTAAGGACAGGTCCTAAAACCCATGGATGGACTATAGAAACTGGAGCTTAATTCCCACACTATGTCGTGATATCAGTCTTACAAACAGTTAATTGGCGTGCACTCCTTGTATGAGTTGGAGGTGCTATTTGTAGGGTCATCAAAGACCCTGCATATAGTCAGTATTATGAACAAATGCACTCTGGTGATAAAGTTGTGTTGTTTTTATTTAGTGCTGTACACATTAGACATGCGACCTGGAGATGACGTTTCGGCTATAATCCAATAGCCTTTTTCAAAAGTCGCTGGTGAACTGCATCCAGGGCTTAATGCTGTGTAGCCATGGAGTCCATGTATGGCTATATACACATTAAAGTGTGCTTTAATTGAGCTGGTTAGCCTCTTTAAGTGTGGTGAGAGCCCTGTGTGATGGACAAGTACCTAAGCAGAGGATTCTCCTGTGCTGTTATGCCGGCGCCTCCCGCGCTGTGGCTGGTCGTGATATCTACTTTCTGGATTTTAGGAATTATCACATGGACTATTTTGCCGGCTGGTTTCTGATCTTGTGGACTGGGGCTGTCGCTTTGTGGCCATCTACATGGAGTTGCTGAAATACCCAATATGGATACAAATAAAATTTGTTGCATCGGTAACCTGCCGAGATTATTACAACCCACAACGTCAGATCTTCACAATTATTATTTATTATTTTACCTTCATTTCTATAAACCTTTTGCCTGAAAACTATATGTAAGAGGCTATAGCTTGTATGCTGCCAATCTATCTCAAATTGCTGTTTTTTTTTCAGCTTGAAGCTTGACTAGTACTGTGCTGACAGCAGAAAAGAGGGAAATAACTTGGCAATGGTTCAACCATGCCATTCCCTATATCAACCTTCATTGGTAACCAGATACTCCTAAAAATAAATGACATGGAAAATGTCTTTACATTGATCCAATTATGGGACAACTTACAAAGCATACAATACATTTGTATTTCCACTAATTTCTTATTTTTAGCATTTCCAAGGCTTGAGGCCATGTGCTCATAAAAATGCGGCACTTAATAAGCAAATAGCTGACAGCTCCTCGGAAAAATTATTGATTAAAGGGAAAATACAAGACAAAGCATGCCTCCAACCTTCCTCAGCTGTTTTACAACACTAAGTCTAGAACTCGCAGGAACTATGTTAATGGAATCCACATGGGTTCATGTAACTTCTAGATATAACGGAAGTACTGTACTGAGTTACTGATAATATCTTAAGACATGTTACATAGGAAATAGTAAGATATTTCAATAGAAGTTAATAAAAGCAGGACAGAGCTTCCTACTTTTTATAAACAGTGCCTTGCAAAAGTATTCATACCCCGTGAACGTTTCTATGTTTTCACCTGACATCCTCAAACAAATGTATTTTATTGGAATTTTATGTGATATACTCAAGCACTTAAGTAGCAAGTTTATGTTTGTGAAGTGTTTGGTTTTCTAAAACATGTCTACCGCCTTCATGACCTTGGATATACTGGTATGTCCAAGGTCCTTAACCCTGCCTTTGATCGGGCTCAAACACTGAGCCTGTATATTTTCCCTGGCACATGTTGGGCTGATTCTGAATAAGCTGACATGTGCCTGCTAACAGCAGTGAGTACAATTGGAGGACCCACTCAGCACACTGCTAACTAGTAAATCCTGCTATTAAAACCTGCTGTCAATCTCTGTCTGCGAGATTAACACATGCCAGCGGGGAGCATGTCATTCCCCACACCCATCAGAAGCCGTGACGTGGTCTTAGGGTGCTGATGCTTTGTCATGACTACTGGGGGTCAGTTGATGACCCCATTGTCTGTGATGATACATTTCCTGTGAACACTGGCTGAGGGCCGGCATTCAAAGGAGATCTGCTGCATTTGTGTTGATGCACTGATCAATACAGCACAAGCAATCAGACCATCACGTCTTCAAGCCTTCTAAAGGTACTAGTAGATACAATTAAAGGGGAAAAGGGTTGAAAAATGTTTGCCCCTTTAAAAATAAAAGAGTAATAATTTATAAAAATACACATATTTGGATCGTCATGATCTGAAATGTCCGATCTATCAAAATATTAAAAAAAAGAATCCAATCGGTAAACAGCATAAGGAAACAGAAAGTAAAAATCCCATAATTATGATCTTTTGTCCCGCAACATTGCAATAAAAATGCAATGAGAAGCGATCAAACCATCACATATACCCAAGTATTTCTAAGTGTTTGCTCAGGGCGCAAAAAAAATCCATCACTTAGACCTACATCCTGAAAAATGAGAATGTTATGGTTCTTGGTAAATGGCAACAAACGCACCAATTTTCTTTCTGTAAATCATACTCCCAGGTTAGTTTTACCATGCAGTGAACACGCTAAATAAAAAACTAAAAAAAAAAACATTGTGAAATGCCGGTCCCTTAATGTCAACATTGCGAGCAGATACGGGACGCCGTTTCTGCTGGTTCAGCTAGATGGGGGTTCCCTCCACTTCCCTCTCCTCCCCTCCTCCTTTGTTCCTCTGGGCTGAGGGTGGATATTGGGTGTTGCCACAGCAATGTCACGTGATCTCTGAGAGGCAGATTTAAACCTGCCCAGGGCCCCTAAAGAGCATAATCACTGGGATCGACAGCGTCCCGCCTCCCAGCAACACCAGAAGTAAATCTCCAGAGCATAATACACGGACAGAGCGAGCTTCTGCACTAGGTCTGGCCCCTGGAGGAGACACCCCACCCCTCATGGTCAGTGAGGGGTGACCTGATGGAGAGCCAGAGTATACCCAGAAGTGCAAGGGACTCGCTTGGGTATAGAGCTACCAGACCTAACAATGGGGAGTTAAAACTAAAGTGCCAAAAAGTGAAAGGCAAGACCGTGAAGGGGTTATAAATATAAATCTGAAAAATTGTCATGTTCATTTGTATTCATCCCCCTGTATTCTGATACCCCTAAATAAAATCCAGAGTGACCAATTGCCTTCAGAAGTCACCTGATTAGTAAATTTAGTCCACCTATGTGTAACTTATTCTCAGGATAACTACAGCTGTTCTATAAAGGCCTCAGAGGTTTGCTTCAGAACATTAGGGCACAAACAGCATCATGAAAACCAAGGAACACACCAGACAGGTCAAGGATAAATATGTGGAGAAGAGTAAAGCATGGTTAGAAAAATAGCCTAAACACTGAACATCTCATGGAGCACTGTTAAATCCATAGTCCTAAAATGGAAGGAGTATGGCACAACTGCAAACCTACCAAGACATGGCCGTTCACATTATCTGACATCACAAGCAAGGAGAGAACTAATTAAAGAAGTAGTCAAGAGACCCATAGTCATTATGAAGGAGCAGCAGAGATCCACAGCTCCGGTGGGAGAATCTGTCCACAGGGCAACCAACGTATTAGTTGTATATGCCATAAGTCTTTACTTTATGGAAGAGTAGCAAGAAGAACAGAGGTCAAAAGAAGTCCAAATTGCAGTTTGCAAACAGTCATGTAGGGTACACAGCTCGCATGTGGAAGAAGGTGCTCTGGTCGGATCAAATCAAAAACTTGTGCTAAATGCAAAAGGCTATTTATGGTGGAAAACTAACACTGCAAATCACCTGGAAAGACTATGTGGCGCCCCACTAACAGTGCGTCACAAAAGGGTACTACACCCCTGAATGAAGGTGTCGTATTCTTTGTTTTAGTAATGAGTAGGATAATCCTGAAGCTCCAGCCCCCACATGCAACACCTAGTGTTAGAGGACCAATTAGACACCCGTTATTAGGGTAACCGGTCCTGGTGGGAGGAGAGGCTAGGTTATGTAGCAGTGGGGTAAGCAGCAAGGAGTTAGTGGAGTGAGAACCAGGCAGTTAGTCAAGTCAAGTGAGTTGAGAGAACAGCAGAGTGGATTTAGAACAGAACAGAAGCTGAGAAGCCAGAAGGGAGCTGCACAGAGCTGCGCAGCAGATGTAGCAGAGTCGGAGAAGGAACAGCAAAGCAAAGAGACAGCTAACTGGGAGGGCACCTCAACCTGGTGACCCAGAAGAGAAAGGGGCCAAGAGTAGAACGGGTAACTAAATATCCTTACCCAGTCCAAATCCGGAGTACCGGCTCCGAGATGGTCCAGTCGGCTACGACCCTGAACCACAAACCCGGAGTGGTCGATGTATCTATAGGAGCACAACCCATCAGCCAACTACCATCGCAGTCTATACCAGGAGCACCCACCATTGAGAACCAGGGCCCGCGGAGAGAGAGATGTCTGCAGCGGTAACCCAACAACCAAGGGTCTTCAGTGCTCCCATATGGGTATAGCAGGGCAGCAGAGCAAGGGAAAGAACGTGATAGAGAGGGAACATCAGAGGAGCTTCAGAGGGACACTACTCATTGCAAGAACCACCTGGTCCACTACCTGGCAACAATAACTGCATTACTTTGTATGCTGCAGAATACCGGAGTAAATACCCATTCAGAGTGAGCAATGTGTCAGTGCTTTATTCCTTGAACTGTTCTTTACCGGCCTTGCTCCACAGTGACTGCGCTGCCGTACTACACCATCTATTCCTACTTCCAACACCCCGGGGATCCCGCTTCTCCTGTAGGGAGCCACGCCATCCAGGTGCGGCCCATCACCCCGGAGGTCCCCGCAGCGCCGGTGCTATCACCGGACTCTACAGGTGGCGTCACAAACAAAAACTTTTGCTTTTATTTTTATTTTATTTTCCCCTTTTTCATTGACCACCAGGGCCACAGCCTCAGGCACCGCCACCCGTGACCTCCAGACTGCGCCTGAGACCTGAGTCGCCTGGCCTGGGTGAGTCAACTATCCCCTCTGTCAAACATGGTGGCAGCATCTTGCATTGGGGACCCTTTCTTCAACAAGGACATGGAAGCTGATCAGAGTTGATAGGAAGATGGATGGCACTAAATACAGGTCAATCCTGCAGGAATACCTGTTAGGGTACCTTTAAACGCCACAATATGCTGGCGATATTAGGCGATCTAACGTGCGCGTGCACGTTTTTCATGCTCACCTCAGATCGACGATGGTGGAATTACACACCGTAATCTCGCCCTGAAATAAAGGCGATGTGTTGCCCCGCAAATCGCCTCACCCACAGCGGAACCAATCCGGTCGAATTCCCTCGCCGCTTCACATGCCGCAATCCCAAAGGCAATGTGGGCATACATGGTCAGCGCTGCGAGGAGATAGGCGTGCCACACGCGCTCATTGAACAACGCAACAGCGTTCCAATTGGGCAGCCTGCTCTGGAAGGCTGGCTAATACATGACGTCATTGAAGATGTGTGTGTTGCTGAACGGACAGCTCTTCAAATATGGCGCCCTGTGAACTGACAGCCAATGGGAACACAGTAGCCACCACCAATCATTTCTGACGGGGCGCGGACTCCAGCACGCTGTGGCACGCCTACGGGAAATCAATAGGCGACGCAGATTCCATCACTATCGCCCCTTCACATGCCAAAAGATGGAAATCTCGCCTTCATGATTGCCTGTGATTTTGGAGCAGGGCTCTGAAATCAGGAACCAGGCAACAGGCAATTTATCGCCACCAAATTCGCCAAATTCGCCAAATACACGCCGCAACTGGGAGGCAATTTGACGGCGATAGTTTCAGGGCGACGTATCACCGTCAGGATGCCCAGCAAATATTGCGGCGTGTAAAGGTACCCTTAGAGGCTACACAAGATTTGAGACTGGGGCATAGGTGCACTTTCTAGCAAGGCAACAACGCTAAACATCCTACCAAAGCTACAAATGGAATGGTTTAGATCAAAGTATATTCATGTGTTTTAATGGCCCTATCAGAACTAAATTCCATTGAGAATTTTTCAAGACTCTAAAATTGCAGTTCACAGACGCCTCAATCCAATCTTGCTTATCTAGAACTATTTTGCAAAGAAGAACGGCCAAAATATTCAGCTTCTAGATGTGCAAATCTGGTAGAGACATTCCCCAAAGACTTGCAGTAGTAATTGCAATGAAAGGTGGTCCTAGTTCCTAGTATTGACTTACAGAAAACAAATGCACTTCTGAATGTTAAGATTTATATTTTTAAATATTTAGAAAACCAGGTATCATTTCCTTTACACTTCACAAACGCTTACTACTTTGTGTTGGTAGATCACATAAAATTGTAATAAAATACATTTAACTCCTTCACCCCGGCTATTTTCCATTTATCCCTCCCCTTCTTCCAAGAGCCATAGCTTTGTTATTTTTCTGCCAATATACTGTAGATATATGAGGACTTGTTTTTTGTGGAGCGAATTGTACTTTCAGATGAAATAATTTATTTTACCATATAATGTATAGAAAAATGGGAAACAAATTCCAAGTGCAGTGAAATTGCAAAAAATGTTACACGTTTGTTTTTTTTGTTTTTTCATTCACCATGATCACTATATGGTAAAACTGATGTGTCCGTATGATGCCTCGGGTTGGTATGAGTTCGTAGGCACCAAACATGTATACCTTTACTGGTATTTAAGTGGTGAAAAAAAATCTGAAGTTTTTAAGGAGAAATAATTACACTTTTGAGCCATTTTCCATAACCCATAGCGTTCTCATTTTTCGGAATCTGGGGCTGTGTGATGGTTTATTTTTTGCTGCTTGAACTGATGTTTCTAATGACACAATTGCTTGGTAGGTGCGCAGTTTTAATCGCCTGTTATGCGGCGACCAAAAATATGTAATTTTGGCGTTTGGACATCTTTTCCTGTTACATACTTCACACATCTGATTAATTGATTTTATATTTTGATAGATCGGGCATTTTTGAACTCAGCGATACCAAATATTTTTTAATAGTCTCATTTTAAAAGGGGAGTGATTTAAACTTTTGAGTTTTTTCCTTTTTTTTTTCATACTTTAATTTTTTTTTTATATATATATATTTTATGCTGGACCTAAGAGGACCTCATTGATCTACAGTCTGATCGCTTATCTTATCTCCAGATGGGCTGCTACTCATCTGAAGACACAGAAAGTGATCACTTTCTGCTGGTGATGTCACTGGGTCATCGTCAGCAGGAAGTGAATCAGGACAGCATCTGGGGTCATTACAGGACCCCGGGCTGTCCAGGTAACAGAGCAGGTCACGTGATTTGCTTTGCGGGACCTGCGATCCCAGTGGGGATCAGCATAATCCCTGATGTGGGACTTTTTATCACACTGTCATTGAATGACAGCGTGATCAAAATGTTAACAGAGGCGATCAGATTGAGATGTGTGGGGCAGGATGTGAGCTCAGCGCATGAGCTCGCATAAAAAGGTGAGAGGTGGCCTATGACGTACATGTACGTCCAGGGGCGTAACTAGAACTGGCAGGGCCCCATAGCAAACATTTGAACGGGGCCCCCTCCAAGACACGCCCCCAATGACACGCCCCCTTCAAGACACACCCCCTTACCGAATCGGTGTTAACAGTCTGACGCCACCCAGTTTACCGTATATACTCGTCTATAAGCCGACCCCCCTACTTTTGCCCCCAAAACCTGGGAAAACCTATTGACTCGTGTATAAGCCGAGGGTGGACCCCAGCATAGGTATACAGCCCCCAGCAGTGTGGTATACAGGCCTCCCCAGTGGTAGTATACAGCAGCCTCCCCAGTGGTATATAAAGGCCCCAGCAGTATATACAGTAGCCCCAGTGGTATACAGCAGCCTCCCAGTGGTATATACAGGCCCCAGCAGTATATACAGTAGCCCCAGTGGTATACAGCAGCCTCCCCAGTGGTATATACAGCAGCCCCAGTGGTATACAGCAGCCTCCCCAGTGGTATATACAGCAGCCCCAGTGGTATACAGCAACCTCCCCAGTGGTATATACAGCAGCCCCAGTGGTATACAGCAACCTCCCCAGTGGTATATACAGGCCCCAGCAGTATATACAGCAGCCCCAGTGGTATACAGCAACCTCCCCAGTGGTATATACAGGCCCCAGCAGTATATACAGTAGCCCCAGTGGTATACAGCAGCCTCCCCAGTGGTATATACAGGACCCAGCAGTATATACAGCAGCCCCAGTGGTATACAGCAGCCTCCCCAGTGGTATATACAGGCCCCAGCAGTATATACAGCAGCCCCAGTGGTATACAGCAGCCTCCCCAGTGGGTATATACAGGGCCCCAGTGGGAATATACAGGCCCCCAGTGGGTATATACAGGCCCCAGTGGGTATATACAGTCAGGGCCCCAGTGGGTATATACAGTCAGGGCCCCAGTGGGTATATACAGTCAGGGCCCCAGTGGGTATATACAGTCAGGGCCCCAGTGGGTATATAGAGGGCCCCAGTGGGTATATACAGGCCCCCAGTGGGTATATACAGGCCCCAGTGGGTATATACAGTCAGGGCCCCAGTGGGTATATACAGTCAGGGCCCCAGTGGGTATATACATATATTGCAATGATGCGGCGACCAACAATATGTAATTTTGGCGTTTGGACATCTTTTCCTGTTACATACTTCACACATCTGATTAATTGATTTTATATTTTGATAGATCGGGCATTTTTGAACTCAGCGATACCAAATATTTTTTAATAGTCTCATTTTAAAAGGGGAGTGATTTAAACTTTTGAGTTCATACTTTAATTTTTTTTTTATATATATATATTTTATGCTGGACCTAAGAGGACCTCATTGATCTACAGTCTGATCGCTTATCTTATCTCCAGATGGCCTGCTACTCATCTGAAGACACAGTAATATGAAGTCCATAGTAATTCAATTATCAACTCAGGAGTGTAATGAGTTCACAGGAAGTGGGGAAGGGCGGAATACTCAGTATTGCAAGAACAAAGCATCTGTAAAATGCAGTTACAACATAACCCACCACATCCACCATCACAAATTGGTCTGAACATTCATTGTGTTGACTGAATCCTTTTAACTAGGAATGGCCATGTTTTGAAGACTACTTCTTCATCACCTATAGCTACATTGTTGCTTTGAGTAATATTATCCATTCTCCCTGATTCTCAGTTGCCCACAAACTTTCATGCCATACTTGTGGCCTAAAATATATCACAATTGCTCTTTACAGGGATTCTGTCAGCACAGAATGACTGTTGAAGCCAAATACAGGCACTCGTGCATCACGGCAACATTCACACATGCTTTTTTTCCTTCAATTTTCACCCTCCCCTCATCTTTAATGGACATTTCTGAATTTATAGAGCCAGAAAAGAGCAGAGATAGATGTAAAACACACAGATGGGATGATATATTTAAATAACATGATGCACCGAGCACCTGTACTTGGTTTGAACAGTCATTATGTGCTGACAGAGTCCGTTTAAGGCAATGAAACAAATATTATATATACACAAAATATGATGTATTATTCAGGTAAGGCTGGAGACACACTTGCAAAAGTAATGCAAGAGACTCGGACAACTCTCGCATTGCTTGGCATGGCCGTCCGCTCTCCGGACAGGAGTATGCAGCTGCACTTATTTCTACACAGGGAGCAAGTGGCCATACTGGGTGTTACGACGAGAGACTCGCGCGAGCCTCTTCCATTACTCTCGGAAGTGTGTCTCCGGTCTAAGAGCGGCCCTCTGTTCAACATGCCAGTGAGAATTGAAGAAATACAAAGGTTTGTGATTTACAACAATCTCCATTTGCTTTCTCTGTGTATTCATATTATTACAGGCTTCATGAAAATAGTCATTCTGTCCATAAATTTAGGCAATTCACATATGACAGCATATAGCCAAATTCATACCTACCTAATAAGTAAAATATACTTCCTGTGTGTGTGGCGCCCCTGCGGTTCGGTCATCACTATGGTACTGCACCTATCCAATAGGTGTGGCATCATGCTTACAGAGAAGAAGGGAAAACTTTGCTGAGACCCCCAAAACACACCCAACACTATCCAAACTCCAGTCCAAGGAGATGCTGTGCGGAAGAGATTCACATTCAGAGCAGTTCCCATCTACTGGAAGGAGAGAGGAGTTAGGTTAGGGGTGGGAGGCAAGCAGAGAGGAGTAAGTTCTAGGAGAAGTCAGGAGCTGGGGAGAGAGCAGGACACACATGGGTCAGCTGCGAATCCCAGGCCTGAGTACCCGAATCTGCAGCTGGCTGCATAGCCGTGTAGAAGAACTAGTTGCACAGGGGTACCAACCCCATTTTGGTCAGGATATCTTCAGGACCAGCTGACAAACTGGTGTTCACTGGGCTTCAAGTACAGTGACTACCATCGTGGACTCTCCCAAGGCTAAGGAACTATATAGGCTCAAGAGGACTTGCAAGTCGCTTGGAGGGCCCATAGTCACCTACCTTTGGGACTTGTAACCACAGTACACGAGGAGGTCAAGGAGTAGCAGAGTGTCAGAGAGGAAAGGGCAGAAAGGAAGGCCATATTCCCTGTTTCTCATCAGAGTGGACCCGGACTACTTGTGAGCTGGGCAGGCCGCAATCTTGGTGAACATGGTACCCGGCTGTGTTGTGTCTGCATTAAACTGCAGTAAATGTATCTGGTAAGAACTGCAAGAATCCTGTGTCTGTCTACTCTTTTCTGCACCTCTGTGCACCTTCTACTACTACAACCACCATTATCACTACTTTACCCTTTACCATCACTACATCACAGGGGCCTGCTCCATCTGAGGGGTGCATTCCATCTAGCTGCCAGACCATTTACTCCCTGTGGACTATCAAAAGCAGCACTGGTCATCCCTGATCAGAAACCTCAGATAATTGTGGTGATTGGCGTGCACACCTGTAGCGAGTTTTTGAGGTGCTAGTGTAGGGGACTCCGTGGTCCCTGTCCAAATTGTCAGTCGAAAGAACGCTGCACACTCAGGGTTTCAAAGTGAAGGTGTTTTTATTTTCTTAGTGCATAGAGACAATTCGCGACCATGTAGCTGACGTTTCGGTCACTATTCAGTAACCTTTATCAAAGCATCGCTGTTCTCCTGTCAGCACCTAGGGAATCATCTAATCCTTTGTTGGATGTAGGATTGTAAAGTACAGGCATGTGGGGGATATCGTCCCTTTGTGGTTTCTGTGGATCAGTTATCGGATTAGGTCATCCACAACTATAGGTGCCTCTTGGAGTGTCCCAGGACGCGCTGGCAGCAGCTCCTCTGAGAGTGCCATATACCGCTCTCAGGGCTATAACTACATAAGGGGACACTCCAAGAGGCACCTATATTTGTGGATGACCTAATCCGATAACTGATCCACAGAAACCACAAAGGGACAATATCCCCACACGCCTGTACTTTACAAATCCTACATCCAACAAAGGAGTAGATGATTCCCTGGGTGCTGACAGGAGAACAGCGATGCTTTGATAAAGGTTACTGAATAGTGACCAAAACGTCAGCTACATGGTTGCGAATTGTCTCTATGCACTAAGAAAATAAAAACACCTTCACTTTGAAACTTTCAGGGTACCTTTACACGCCGCTACTGGCGGGTGGCTACAACCGTCTTCACACGCCGCTACCACGGAGTGAATTGCCGGTGCAAGCTACATTTCTCGCATGTATCCGGTTGTAGCCACCCGCCAGTAGCGGCGTGTAAAGGGACCCTCAGAGTGTGCAGTGTTCTTTTGCCTGACAGAAACCTCAGATGGCACCTCAACAAACTTTTCCCCTTTAATTTCCCCCTTTAATATGTCCGGTCAGGGCCATGGCCTCTGGGGAGGTCACCATGAACCTATAGACTGTAGCCCCGGAGTGTCCGAGTACCCAGGTCCTTGCGACTGAGACATGGGCACCCAGGTTATTGATTCAACAGTTCCTTGTTCCAATGTACTTCTGAGCTCCTGCACACCTAAAGACTATGTTCACACTGGATGTTTCTGATCCATTTTTGGTGCTGCATTTCTTTTTTTCTAAACTGCACCATAAACAGATCAGTCAAAACCTCTGCTAGCAAAGTGAGTAGAATTTTCAATTTGCTGTACAGATGTCAGCGTTTTTTACTGCTGTGTTAGTGGTGCAGAAATTGTATCCAGAAGATTATAAGCATGTCAATTATTAGTTGGTGGTTGACCCCTACTTTTTTCCGTGCACGCTTGGTTTTGTATGCTATTATTTCTGTCTTTATTGTGATTGCCCTAGGCCGCTGTACACACACAGCCACCCCACCCTTCCCATAGGCTTTATTTGATTGCATGCACATGTATCTGCTCCGCCCTCATTCATGGTTAGCTGTTTTGTCAGTAGGGGGGTCAGATCTGATAATGTCCGGATGCCTGTAGCATTTGCTGCACATGTTCGGGCCTGGTCTGTCTTTATCTGCACTTGCCCTTCTGGTGACGTGGGAGTGGTTCAGAAATGTTCAGATACGTTTTGCATTAATGTGGTCATGCTTTTAATGTATTTAGGAGGCCATAAGGCACAACGTACTGTATATAAAAAACGTAGAGTAGGACCGCCCTGTTTAAGATTGCCATGAAGTGGCAGGGTGGCTCAAAGAATTGATAAATTGTTTGCTAAATATCTCATTTTTAAAGTACAGTTAGAAATTAATATGGGCATATGCACTTTTTGTACTGCATGCTGACCATTGGCAGCACTGGCTTCTTGATTTTTTTCCATGTCAATAATTGCACCATTTTTCTGGTGCACTTTCTGCACCACAAACATCCAATTATCCTCCCCTGCAATCCAACGGTGAGTCACGGTGATGTCTTCCTCCCAGGCATCACAGTACCTGTTGGTACTTCCAGGCTGAGCATCACATTGTGCAAGGTCCTGTAAATACTTGTACTAGCCACAGAGAGACCCTGCTGATGCCTGGGAGGAAGACATCACGGGGATCACTGTAAGAAAGTGTGTGTGTGTCTCTGTGTGTCTGTCAGTCTGTATTCCTGTGTCCCTTGAAAAAGGAGCAAAAAAGCAGCACTAAAATATGATGCATTTGTGATGCTTTTTTGCAAAGAGATGATAATTTTTGGTGCAGAAACTGCACTAAAAAACGGATCAACAAAAACAGAGCACAAACGCTCTGTCTGAATTCAGCCTAAGACTGTGTGCCCACAATTAATTTTTGGTGATTTTTTCACGCTCCATATTTTAATTGCATCAACAATACAGCCTCTTACAGTGGATGGGATTTATAGAAATTGCATGTCCAATGTGTTTCTTTTTCGCTCAGTGTAAATTGATCAGCAGTGCTTGTTTCAAATGCGCAGTATGTCAATTTCTCTAGTGGGTATGCTGAGTCTTAGATACAGTTTTTTCCCATGGACTTACATCAGATGCTGAAAACCTGCAGGTAAAAAATGCACATACGTTTCTACTGAATTCCGCTGGGGAAATGCATAATGCATGTATTTAGCATATAAGTGTAACAATAAAGATTTGCAAAAGGTAAACATGAGGAAGTATCAAAAATAATGCAACTTTGTTTACAACATAACATATCGACCAGAGACAGAAAATGCAGCATGAAAAATACGAAAAAACACATGTAAAAACATGAACACAAAAAAACCTGCTGTCACGGGTTTGTCAGGAAGCACAGATGAGACTGTAGAGGCCACTCGCAGAAGGTCCCAGCGTTTGGCCAAACAGTCCAAATCCTAAAAAAAAGTCTCTGTCACTTTAAGAGGCATTTTCCTTTTAGTGAAGGATGGAGGTCATTAGGACCCAGCTGATCCCTTACCTTCAACTGTCTATATATTCCCCTTGACTCCCAGGATGCACTGCTGGTGATAGCTTGTCAGGTGTTTGGAGGAAGCTTCTCAGCTCAGCAGTGTATCCTGGAGTTTCTGTTAAATTGCTGTGTGGATCTTTTCAAGCTAAGTGTTTCTTCCCTTCCCTCTTTGTTTGTTTCCCTTGTGTTTATCTTTAGTTGGTAGCTGGGCTGACTAGTGTTCACCCGCTCTGATCCTTATTTAGTTGTAGTTCAGGGTCAGTCAGGGAATAGGTATCCTGGCGGCGACAGTTGTGGAAACTGTATAGGGACGTTAGAAGAGGCAGGTGCCAGCGCTAGCCTATCTAGGGGTCACCAACTCCCCTTTTGCCCTTAGCATCAGGGGCTCCTTCCCCCCCGCCCTGTCGTCATCCAGTGCTGAGTATCTCCCCACACCCAGCGTGACATTATCACCTTCCGCACTTTAATTAAATGAAAAGAGTCAAACTGATTTTTTTTTTTCTCTTTCTTCCTTTTCTATTCATGGATCCTGTCTCTGCTTTGGCCCAACAGCTCCAGATCTGACTCTGGAAGTTGCAGACAGTTGGCCATCTTTGCAGGGTCAGCAGCTGCAGAATTTTGTGGTGGGGAACCCAGCGGGTGATCAGGTCAGACCTGAACCTAAGGTTGCCCTCCCAGACAGGTTTGCAGGAGGCAGAGACAAATTTGCTGTATTTAAAGAAGCCTGTAAACTATACTTTAGGCTTCGGCCCAATTCCTCTGGAGATGAGCAGCAGCGTGTGGGAATTATTATGTCGCTGTTGCAGGAGGGTCCCCAATCCTGGGCTTTTTCTTTGTCACATGACTCTGCTTGTCATCAATCTGTAGATGGGTTTTTTGATGCTCTTGGACTCATCTATGATTATATTGACTGTGTCTCTTTGACCGAATCCAAATTATGTCACCTCCAACAGGGAAATCGGTCAGCAGAGACTTAGTGTTCTGAGTGGAATGATCCGGCCCTCAGAAGTCATTTCTGCCAGGGACTCTCAGAAATGTTGAAGGATGCTCTGGCAGTATATAAGACCCCGGAATCTCTTGAGGCTGCTAAGCAGACCAGGGAACCCATAGGGTGGACAGGCCCCTCATGACAGAAGGGGAGGTAGGGAGTGGATAGGGATGTGATGATTGGGTTGTTTGTAAGAGGCAAAATGTGGGATTGGTAGTCAGGGCAGGAAGGGGGGGAGTTTGTGGGGGATATGGGATGGTGAGGAGGAAGCCCTTGTCACTTGGGCTTCCGGTGCTGACAATAGGAGTTTCCTTGTCAGCGTTCTGCTGGGCCTGCTGAAGATGGCGGACCTGGCTGCTTTAAAGGAGCTGCTGTTTGCGGCAACTGCGGTGCATGGGGCGCAGGCAGTGCAGGCCTTCGTTCAGGCTGCCTGCATGTCCCCGTTGGCACCGGCCCCCTCCGCACCTGAGGCGCGCGGTCGACGTTCCCGGCCGCTGGAGCGCTACTCACCGGAGGCAGGTGTCGGGAGACGGGCCCGTTCTGGGAGCCCCGGTGGGGACCCTCGGCGGCGGAGTGCGTGTCCTCCTAGCCTGAGGCCGTCTCCGGCTGCTCGGAGGAATCCGCGTCGTGTGAGCACCGGACCGGAAGTGGGCGGTTCCGGCCTGACGCGTACTTCCGGCCGGCTGCCTAAGACCGGCTCCCAGCTTGGACCGGACGGGGAGCGGCTCCAGGCGGCCGAAGGAGATGCCAGGGGCCTCCCGCAGTCGGCGGGGGGCAGAGCGGCCTTCCGGGAGGAAGGGGCCGACACCGCCGAGTAATAGTGCGGGGAGTATGCCTGGGGATGGGGGCCCGTTGGCTGCAGAGGGGAGAAGGCATGGGACCGGATCCCTGGATGGGGAAGTGCGAAGAATCCGGCAGGAGACGGTGGCCCCGGGTGGCAGAGGGGGTGGCACCCGGGATGGAGCAGTGAGGGATGTGCGGCCCAGGAGGGCTGCAGCGGATCCCTCCTGTTTAACCGGAGGGGGATCCCGGCGGGAGCAGGAGTTGCACCCCTCCGGCAGTCGGCCGGGTGGGTCTGGGGATGGTGGCTCCTCAGGCCGGAAGAGGCAGCGAGGGAACTCGGTGGCCGGGCACGATCAGGTTTCCCAGGACAGAGCGTCTGACAAGAGGCAGCGGGCCGGTCGGGATGGCTGTGTCCCAGGTGGGTGTGGGGGGGTGGCGACGTGCGGCGTCGGGATGATGACATGGCCTCCCTGACCGGTTTGGACGAGGTGTGCTGTCTGGAAGATGGAGAAGCTTCTGAGGGATCTTCCGTGGACGAAGGATCGGCTGAGGACATCTGCAGCAGCCTGGTGAGACCTTGGGGAATGTTGTTTTACCTGTGTCGGGGGAGGTTTCTGGAGGGGTTTCGCAGCTGTCGGGGGGGTCCTGCCTGGGGCTACTGGGGACGGGCAAGTGTTTGGGCAGTTGGTGGGTTTTTTGCGCACTTTGATGTCTGCTGTGAGTCCAGGCGCCTTGACGGGGTCGTCGGTGGGGGCATGGGCGGGGCCGGCTGGGGCGTATTCGGTCGGGACGGCGGCGGTGCCGGTCGTGGGGGTACGGCGCCGGCGGTGCCGGAGGTGGCAGTTGGGGCGGCTGGGTTGGAGGCCGAGAAGGAGACTGAGAAGGATCAGGAGGCGGGGAAGGAGAAGGAGGACGAGGTAGTCAGACTCAGCGATAAGGCGAAGAGCGAGGTTTATGTGTGTTTTGAGGGTCTTTTGGGGGTGCACCTCAAGAAGGAGGTTTGGGAAAAGATTTGGAATAGGGAGTACGTTGAGATTTTCTCGCTGCTCCCTCTTGTTAAATTTAACTTGGATAAGGTGCGGCCGAGTGCTTCTAAAAATGAAAAGGATGATGAGGAGAAGCGGCGTTATCGTCTTATCCCGCGGACGTTTACGAATTGGCTGCAGGCGTTCGCGATTTTGGCAAGCGTGGTGGGGGAGAAGGAGCCGGAACACTGTTCCGCTCTGTTTGGTTATATGGACTCTATCGGTGAGGCGTACAGGGAACATGGCGGCTCGGCATGGCTACGCTATGACGAGGAGTTCAGGCAGAGGATGGCGGTGCGGCCGGGTATTCAGTGGGGCCATAAGGACATTTCGTTGTGGCTGCGGCTGATGACGGCGCCGGCTCAGCCCTTTCGCGGGGCGGCCGGGGGTTCGGGTTTTGGTTCGGGTTCCTCGGCAAGTGCCCGAGGGGGGCGCTGCTGGCAGTTCAATGAGGGCCAGTGTAGATTCGGGACGTCTTGTCGGTTTAAACACGAGTGTTCGGGGGTGTGGTGGGGGCCATAGCCGGTCCCGGTGTTTTAAGAAAGGGGGAGGAAAAGGGGGCGACAGTGTTGGTCAGAGGGAGGACGCCGGTGAGGGTCGACGCGATGGAGCCGTTCTTAAGTAGATACCCGATGTTGCGGCGGCAGAGTTATTGCGTTCAGGGTTTCGTTTTGTTTTTCGCATTCCGTCTGATGCGACTGGTAGTGGGGTGTTTCCGAGCAATTTGCGTTCGGCCAAAGAGCATCCGGGGGTAATCGGGGACAAGTTGCGGACGGAGGTGGGGTTGGGGAGTATGGCGGGTCCTTTTTCGGAGCCACCTTGTGACAAGCTTATTGTTTCCCCACTTGGGGTGGTCCGGAAGAAGGAGCCGGGTAGGTTTCGACTGATTCACCATTTGTCATTCCCGGCTGGGAATTCAGTTAATGATGGAATTGCTCCGCAGTTGTCTTCGGTTTGTTATGTTTCCTTTGACAGGGCAGTGGATTTGGTGAGAAAAGCTGGCCGGGTGCGCTGATGGCAAAGTCGGATGTGGAGGCGGCGTTTCGCTTGTTGCCGGTGCACCTGGGGAGCCAGCGTTTGTTGGGTTGTATGTGGGATGGGTGTTTTTATGTGGACCACTGTTTACCCATGGGGTGCTCGATTTCCTGTTCCTATTTTGAGGTTTTTAGTTCGTTTGTGGAGTGGGTTGTGCGGGATGTGTCGGGTATGGATTCCATAATCCATTACCTTGACGATTTTTTCTGTGTGGGACATGCTGGTTCCCCGTTTTGTGCAGGCCTGTTGTTCGCCTTGCAAGCGGTGGCTGATCTTTTTGGTATCCCGTTGGCTCGGATAAGACGGAGGGCCCGGCGTCAGTGATGCGTTTCTTGGGGATTGAATTAGATTCCGTGGCCGGTGAATGTCGGCTCCCTGAGGAAAAGGTTTTGGACTTGCGGCGGTCTGTCGCGCAGTTGGGTCGTGCAAGGCAGGTTCGGTTGAAAGTCGTTCAGTCTTTGCTGGGCCAGCTGAACTTTGCATTTAGGATTCTGCCGATGGGTCGGGTTTTTGCCCAGCGGTTGGCGGCGGCTACGTCAGGCACGACCTGCCCGACGCATTTTGTCCGGATTACGAGGGAGATCAAGGAGGATTTGAAGGTCTGGGATGTGTTTTTGCAGTCTTATAACGGGCGGAATTTTTGGTTGAAGGAGATGGTGGCCAATAGTGAGTTGCAGCTCTTCACGGATGCGTCGGGTTCGTTGGGTTTTGGTGCCTTCTTTCAGGGCAGTTGGTGCGCGGGCGCATGGCCTCAGCAGTGGCATGATGAGGGCTTGGTACGGAACTTGGCGCTATTGGAACTTTTCCCCATTGTGATGGCGGTGGAGCTGTGGGGGACAGTGTTGGCGGGTAGAAAGGTGTGTTTCCATTGCGACAATATGGCGGTGGTACACGCGATCAATTCCTTGTCCGCAAAGTCTCCGCCGGTGGTGGCCTACCTGCGGCATTTGGTGTTACTGTGTCTGCAGCTGAATATTCAGATTGTGGCGAAACATTGTTCCTGGAGTTTCTAATTCAGTGGCTGATGCGCTTTCTCGCTTTCAGCGCCGCAGGTTCCGGGGGTTGGTGCCATGGGCGGAAGAGGAGGGTCTGCGGTGTCTGGATGGCTTATGGACCCTGGTAATGTGATCGTGGGTGGTTTGATCAGCAGGTCGGTAGCCGAGTCGACGTGGACACGGTATAATGTGGTGTGGCGTGAATGGGAGGCCTTCGTGGGTGCGTTTGGAGCTGGTAATAACGGGGTGTGGCTGCAGTCGGTTTTGGCTTTTATTAGCAACGATTTCGTGTTGGGAAAATCTGCCTCTGCGGTGTCAATGCGGCTGGCAGCTATAGCGTTTTGGTTTCGGTTGTTGGGAAAACCGGACGTGACGAAGGACTTTAGGGTTCGGCAGGCGTTGAAAGATTTTAGGCGGGGGGCTCGGTTGAGAGACGGCCGGCGCCCGGTTTCTGTGGAATTGTTGGATAGGCTGGTAGGGTGTTAGGAAGGGGTTTGTGTGTCTGAATACGAGAGCGTTTTGTTTTCGGCAGCGTTTGTGTTGGCGTTTTTTGGGGCATTCCATTTGGGGGAGTTGGTTAGCCCGTCTAAGGTCAGGGCAGGAGGTTTGATTATGGGTGATGTGGTCGTGTGGCCTGACAGGGTGGAATGTTGGCTGTGGCGTTCCAAAACTGATCAGGCAGGTAGGGGAAGGCTGGTTGTGGTATACTCCCTGGAGGGTAGTCGTTTGTGTCCGGTGAGATTTATGCGGGCTTTTTTATCTTTGAGGGGCGGACGAATGGGTCCTTTCTTGCTGCATGCCGACGGCTCGTTTCTGTCGCGGTTTCAGTTTCGGGCAGTATTGTGAGCTTGTTTGGTTGCAGTGGGTGAACAGCCTAATGAATATGGTACTCATTCGTTTCGTATCGGGGCGGCTACGGAGGCGTCTCGGTGGGGTTTAGGGGATGAGGTGGTGCGGCGCATTGGTCGTTGGGAATCTTCCCGTTTTCATCTGTATGTTCGGCCCCACTTGCTTTCCCGGTAACGGCTGGTAAGGTACCTTTACACGCCACTACAACAGGATGGATACAACCCGCTACAGGCTACGATTGTAGCTTGCGTCGTCAATATAGCCCGTAGTAGCGGCGTGTGAAGACGGTAGGAGGCAACCGGCAACAGATACATCTGTTTCCGAGCACTGCTCTGAAACAGGTGGCTACAAAGCCGATTGCAGCGAGCTGTATCGGCGTGTAAAGAAGGAACAGAAGGGTTGTTTCTACACCATGCTATGTAGCTGGGGCGGTGACACAGGCTCCGGGTTACCGCGCCCCCTTCTGCGATCATTGGAGGAAGCTCCTGCGTTGCGATTGGTTGTCGCTGCACAGGGCGGCATATTTAAGGAGCTGACCAGTCACACTACACAATTGCTCGAGCGTCATGTATTAAACAGCCTCCTGCGATGCCTGCCCAATCATGATGTTCTTGCTTTGTCCTTTCAGCGTACGGACGTCTCGTAATCCACAATTGTGGCACGCCTATGTGCTGTCCCTGCTGCACCAGGTCCTCTCATATTAGCTGGTTGTAGCGGTGTGTAAATGAGGTAAGGTAAGCTACAGATGGCTACTTGAGACACCCGGCGATGTATCTAGCTGTAGATGTAACGTAGCGTAGCGCACCTTGTGGCGGCGTGTAAAGGTGGTGCGTTTCCCGTTTGTAACCATTTGGGCGTGCTCGTGCACGTGAAGTAGCGGGTTGTATCCATCCTGTTGTAACGGCGTGTAAAGGTACCTGTAGGGTTGGAACCCAGGTTACCGGGGGGGGGGGGGGTGGGCGGTGGTCCGGGGTATGTTGGACGGGGTTGTTGGATTTGGGTTTCAGTCAGAGGTTTTGCCCCTTACTTGTTTTTTGTGTTTGTTTATACAGGTCCCTGCTGGTCTGGATTCTGGGTCACTCTTATGTGTATTGGGGGGCTCGGAGAGCGGATGTTCGTCCGGATGGCCGTCAGCTGGGTCTGGACCGTTCAGCAGCGGAAGTTAAATGGTGGGGGTTTAGGGGTATGATGTGTGGTAGAGTGTTGCCGGAGTTTGAATATTTTTGTAGTTTGAATCGACCTCCGGATGTGTTGGTGCTGCATGTTGGGGGGAATGATTTGGGCGTGCGTGCGTCACGGGAGTTAATCAGGGACATTAGGTGTGATTTGTTGCGGTTATGGTGTGCACATCCTGGTTTGATTGTGGTGTGGTCGGATATTGTCCTGCGTGGCAGTTGGCGGTTTGCGAGGTCGGTGGATAAGATTAATAAGGCGCGTGTGAAGGTAAATAAGGTAGTGGGGGCGTTTGTGGCAAGGAATGGTGGTGTGGTTGTGCAGCACAAGGATTTGCAGTCGTCTTTGTGGCAATATTTGAAGTCGGATCTGGTTCATCTGACTGACATCGGGATGGACATGTGGACGTTAGGTTTGCGCATGATGGAGTGGAACAAGCGGTTGGTGTGTGGCGGGTCCAGGCTAAGTAAGGGGTCACTTGTCCTGTCCTGTGGCGGGGGTAGGTCTGATCCAGAGGCAAGGAAGGTACATTTGGAAGTGGGGAGGAGTCACTTGGAGGTTACAGTGGCTCCGGTCAATGGTACTTGGCAGGCACGGGGTCTAAAAAGCTGGGGGGTATTTGGTTATAGGTAACCAGTACCTCGTCCCTGGGGCCGGTGGGTGTAGCGGCCAGGGATAGTAATAATAATAACCAGTGCCAGGGGGAAGAACCAGTACCTCGTCCCTGGGGCCGGTGGGGTAGCGGCCAGGGATAATCATTGGAGGCTTCTGGACCGGGCCTATGCAGGAATGATTGAGGAGTGCCTATTGTTTAAAGTTGGGACGCCCGTTGGAAGGCGAACCAGTTGAGTTTATTAGTATGTAAACAATAGGCAATAAAAAGGCTGCTGTGGCCAATTATCAACCATGTCATGGCAGTATTGTGTCATTATTTGGGGTCTTAAGGGAAAAAGGGGTTACGGGTGGTTTAAGGGTTGGTTAAGGAACGACCGAAAATCCTCCCTCACCTGTCATGTCTTTGGCTATACGTATGGATAGACGCCTTCAGGATAGAATGAGTAAACCTTTTTCTCCTGAGAACCTTTCTTGAGGAAGTACCCTATTGCCAGGTGGGCAATCAGAGGGTGAGTCGTTTCTCCCGAGCGTGTATGAACCCATGCAACTAGGAGGAGCGAAAAAATTGCCAGTGTCATTCTTCTTCTTCAATCCTTAATTGTGCAAATAAAATCATCAAGGACAGTACAGAAACGCTGGATGCTGGTGCTGATGACTAAGGGGTTTCTCCCCGAAACGCATTCAGCATTTCTGTACTGTCCTTGATGATTTTATTTACACAATAAAGGATTGAACAAAAAGGATGACACCGGCAATTTTCACTTTTTGATATATTGGATGGACGCCAACCATTGGCCAGTATCGGAGTCCAGCGAGAATTAGGAGCAGCTGTGTCCCACTTTCCCTTCCCTCTTCGAATCAACTAGGAGGAGCGACCGCCTACAAAGTTTCTTTTGGCATTTACCAAGGCAAAAAAAAGGGGTCTGTTTTTTTCTGTGGTAAAAGGGACCATTTTATTGGAGCCTGTCCCTCTGTTCCTAAACAGAGTGAAATACCTGGGATTCGGGTTACTGTAGGTGGTGTGGAGGTAAATGAGCAGGAGGTGTGTGTATCTTCCACATATAATTCCTGTTTTCTCCTAAGAGTTGAGGTGGTGCTAGAGAGCAAAACTGAAAAAATTTCTGTTTTTCTGCATAGTGGAGCAGGGGTCAGTATGGTGGATGCTCGTTTTGTAAAGACTCATGGGCTTTCCTTCAGTTTGTTGTCTAAACTAATACATATCTATGCCATCGACTCAGCGCCACTTGCTCAGGGAAGTTTAACGCACATAGTGCATAATATTAAACTGAAGGTTGAACCCCAATATCAGGAGATAATTTCTTGCTATGTTCTGGAGGGTGTCCCCATTCCCATTGTTCTGGGCCTGCCATGGTTGGTAAAACATAATACCGTGGTGGATTGGCAGTCCAGAGACATTGTGGAGTGGAGTGATTTCTGTGTGGAGAATTGTATGAATACATCTTTTGCTGCAGTCTTTTATGTGTCATTGCCTGCATATCTATCAGAGTATGAGGATGTGTTCTCAGTAAAAGGGTGTCAGGATTTGACTCCTCACCGTGAATACGACTGTCCTATTAACCTCATTCCTGGAGCTAAACTGCCCAAATCCAGGCTGTATAATATATCTGGTCCTGAGAGACAAGCCATGAAGGATTTCATTGCCGAGAGTCTGGGGAAGGGACATATCAGACCTTCATCTGCGGCAGGATTCTTTTTTGTTAAAAAAAAAGATGGGGGGCCTCAGTCCTTGTTTAGATTTCCGGGAATTAAATCAGATAACTGTCTGTGATCCATATCCCCTTCCTCTGATTCCTGATTTGTTCAGTCAGATTGTGAGAGCAAAATGGTTCTCCAAGTTGTATTTGAGGGGGCCTACAACCTGATTAGAATCAGAAAGGGGGATCAGTGGAAGACTGCTTTTAATAGCCCTGAGGGCCATTTTGAGAGTCTCATGATGCCGCTCAGGCTCACTAATGCCCTTGCAGTTTTTCAACACTTTGTGAATGATATTTTCCATCATTTGGTGGGTAGATTTGTGTTAGTTTAATTGGATGATATTTTGATCTACTCACCTGATATGGCGACACATCAGTCTCATGTTAAACAGGTGCTACAGATTTTAAGGGACAACAAACTGTATGCGAAACTGGAGAAATGTGTTTTCGCCGTTCAGGAGGTACAATTTCTGGAGTACCTGTTGTCGCCTTTGGGTTTTCGGATGGATCCAGAAAAAGTCAGGGCTGTGCTTGATTGGGATCGTCCAGAAAAACCTGAAGACATTGCAACGTTTTTTGGGGTTTAACAATTTCTATTTATTAAAAATTATTTTGTAATTGTGAAACCACTCATGGACATGATAAAGAAGGGGTTAGATTTTTCTAAGTGGTCAGACTCTGCTCAGCAGGCTTTCACCTCCCTGAAGAGATGCTTTGCTATGGCACCTATCCTCTGTCAACCCGATCTTTCTCAGCCCTTTATTGTTGAGGTGGATGCATCCGAAGTGGGGGTGGGGGCAGTGTTGTCACAAGGGCCGTCTCCCAGTAAATGGTTGCCATGCACCTTTCTCTCCAAAAAATTATCGTCGGCCGAAAAAAATTATGATGTCGGTAATAGAGAACTTTTGGCTGTTAAGTTAGCTTTTGAGGAATGGCGTCCCTGGTTGGAGGGGGCTGTCCATCCCATCACTGTTATCACTGACCATAAGAGCTTATCTTACCTTGAATCCGCCAAGCGTCTCAACCCCAGGCAAGCCAGATGGTCCTTGTGCTTGACAAGATTTAATTTCACCATCACCTACCATCCGGGGGTTGAGAATGTGGTGGCAGATGCGTTATCACATAGTTTCCCGGAAGGTAGTACTCAAGAGAGTCCAGTCCCCATTTTACAGGAGGGGGTGGTTGTTTCGGCTCTTTACCCATATTTGGAGGGGGAGGTATTGAAGACTCGGGGGGGGGGGGCGCTCCTGTCTCCTGCCCCTTAGGGAGACTCTTTGTACCACCTAATTTGCGCTTCAAGGTAATTAAAGAACATCATGACTGTACTGGCAGGTCAGTAGTAGGGCCACCTTGGATCTTTTGTCTCGTCCTTTTTGGTGGCCAGGATTGCAGAAGGACGTGACTAACTTCATCTCTGCTCGTAGTGTTTGCGCACGCGCTAAGGTTCTGCATGCCCGTCCGTCTGGATCTCTTATGCCGTTGTCCATTCCTGATAGACCATGGACACATCTGTCTATGGATTTTATCACGGATCTCCTTGTGTCTGCAGGCAAGATGGTGGTTTTGGTAGTCTTTGATAAGTTCAGCAAGATGGTACACTTTGTGGCACTACCAGCAATTTCTAATTTCAAGTCACTGGCACAGGTGTTTGTCAGTGAGATAGTGAGACTTTATAGGGTTCCCTCCAATGTGGTCTCAGATTGTGGTACACAGTTTGTTTACAAGTTTTGGAAAGCCTTTTATACTCCATTAGGGGCAAAGATGTCCTGTTCTTCTGCCTTCCATCCTCAGTGTAATGGGAAGACTGAGTGCACAAATCAAATTTTGGAACCTTAACTCCAAAAACCTGGAGGATTGGGCTTCTTATTTTCTTTTAGCCGAATTTGCCATAAATAATCGTCACCAGTTGTCGACTGGCAAGTCACCTTTTTTTGGTGCATATGGGTTTCATCCTCAGTTTAGTACCTTTAGTGGTAAAAGTTCTTCTGGAGTTCCTGAGGAGGAACAATTTGACTCTTCACTCTCCTCTGTATGGCAGGGGGTGCAGAGTAACTTGAGACTCTTCGGTGACAGATACAAACGTATGGCTGACAAGAAGCGCTCACCAGGTCCGGGCCTCTGTGTGAATGACTATGTGTGGTTGTCTACCAGGAATATTAAGCTGAAGGTGGCTTCATGGAAGCTGGGACCTAGGTTTATTGGTCCGTATAAGGGTATGTGCACATCTGACGTTTTGTGGGCTGGTTTTGACCGGTTTCCGTCGGCGGTTCCCGCTGAGTTTTATGTTAATTTATGTTAATCCTACCCACCGGTAGGATTAACATGCTAGTCAATGGAGTTTAGAAAATGCTATGTACATTACAACGTTTTTCTTCTTGATGATTTCAGTTTATTCACCGGTTTCCGACCGGTTCTCAAAGATAGAGCAAGCGACTTCTTTTTAGCGTTTTTCCAGCGGATCCAGCTGAACAAGTGCAGCAAAGACCAGTCTGGAAATCGCTAAGGAACACGCCGGGGAAATCGCCAAGAACACGCTGTACGACCGCTAGGAACCCGATCGCAAATCGTTAGCAAAACGCTAACAAAACCAGGGACACTAGCGAGTGCAGAAAACTCAGTTCTGCTAATCTCCACCGGTTCCCAGTTGTTCTGCAAAGATGCAGAAACGACTGATGTGCACATACCCTTAGATAACCGCCATCATTAACTCTGTAGTGTTTCGTCTTGAGTTGCCCCAAGCACTCAGGATTCACAATGTGTTTCATAGATCTCTTCTCAAACCATATGTGCCTTCATCTGAGCCGTCTCCTTTGCCGCCAGAGCTGATCCGTGTGATTGGGAATTTAGAATTTCAAATTTCTAATGTTGTGTATTCTAATATGTTGTGCCATTCCCTTCACTATTTGGTGCACTGGAAGGGTTATGGTCCCAAGGAGAGGATGTGGGTGCCAGCGTCAGAGGTGAACGCCGCCAGGCTGGTCCGTGCCTTTCACCTCCCATCCTGACAAGCCTGGTCCTGAGTGTCCGGAGACCACTTGTAGAAGGGGGAAACTGTCATGGGTGTGTCAGGAGGCACGGATGAGACTGTAGAGGCCACTCGCAGAGGGTCCCAGCGTTTGCCAAACAGTCCAAATCCTAAAAAAAGTCTCTGTCGCTTTAAGAGGCATTTCCCTTTTAGTGGGAGCTGGAGGTCACTAGGACTCAGCTGATCCCTTACCATGAGCTGTCTATATATTCCCCTTGACTCCCAGGATACAATGCTGGTAATAGCTTGTCAGGTGTTTGGAGGAAGCTTCTCAGCTCAGCAGTGTATCCTGGAGTTTCTATTGAATTGCTGTGTGGATCTTCTCAAGCTAAGGCTGCTTTCACATCAGCATTTTGCGCTGATCGTGGCAGTTTCGGTGAAAAAAAAGCAACTGCCGCGATTACCGCATAACGGCCGCACTTGCGGTTCACTTGCGGCAAGCCCCATGCAATGTCTATGGGGCTTGCGGCAGGTGCGGGATTGTGCTGTACAGTTGCGGTTTCGGCACTTGCGGCAGGTACGGCAGCAAAATAATCGCTGTATGCCGCTTTTTTTCGAGGCCGCACCTGCCGCAAGTGCCGAGACCGCACTTGCCACACCTGCTGCACACTTGCCGCAAGCCCCATAGACAATGCATGGGGCTTGCTGCAAGGGTAATCGCGGTAGTTGCGTTTTTTTCACCGCAACTGCCGCGATCAGCGCAAAACACTGATGTGAAAGGGCCCTAAGTGTTTCTTCCCTTCCCTCTTTGTTTGTTTGCCTTGTGTTTATCTTTAGTTGGTAGCCGGGCTGACTAGTGTTCACCTGCTCTGATCCTTATTTGGTTGTAGTTCAGGGTCAGTCAGAGAATAGGTATCCTGGCGACAACAATTGCGGAAACTGTATAGGGACATTAGGGGAGCCAGGTGCCAGCGCTAGTTTATCTAGGGGTCACCATCTCCCCTTTTGCCCTTAGCCTCAGGGTCTCCTCCTTCCCCCCTCCCTGTCGTCGTCCAGCACTGGGTGTCTCCCCACAACCAGCGTGACACCTGCCCACCACCACAAAAAGTAACCTAATTTACATAATAGGTGCAGAAATCCTGCAGAACCTCTGCAACATTAAAAACTCACCAAAAGCTCATCATGGGAGTATAGCCTAGGGAACAGGTTTAGCCAAACAATTATGAAATTGTCTGAATATTATCTAGAAAAAATTGATGATTTTTCATCTGTATTGTCATCCGTAACAATCCGCATAATTTATGCATCTGTATGACATCCGTTTTTATACATCAGCAGCTAATAAAATTTACAAGGCAAAATTCAGTTTCCTTTCCTAAAGAGTTGCAATGTATCCCTAAAAATCAGATTGGGTAGGGAACTCCAGAGCTTGAGAGCAGCACGATCAGTATGGCATTCGTTTTTTTTTTTTGGTATGAAGTCTAAGGCTATGTGCCCATTGTGCTTTTGTGCTGCGGTTTTTTGCTGTGTATATGCACCAAAAATGCATCACCCACAGCTTTATTATTAAAGTCTATGTGATTTTACAAAAGCTGTGCCCACAGGAGCGTTTGTGGGTGCCAAGTTTTTGTTGCAGAAATTGCCTGTGTTTTTTAAGTCAATTAACACGCCTGTTTTTGGGCTGCTTTTATTCCATTGATTCCATTCTAACCCCCCCAGAAAAGCATCACAAATGGGTGGGCATTCCCACAGTCCATTTGAGATGCTTGTTATAGCGATTCCCAAAATAAAAACGCTGCAATACTCACCCTCCCCGGTGAGCTTACGATGATCACCAGTGATCCTCCTTCTGCACACCAGCAGGGGATGTGTTTATGGAGCTTCCAGGACCTACGCCAGGTGACTGGTCATGTGACTAAGGCTGTCACATGATGCGCAGGATCTGGAAGCTCGATAAACACATCACCTGCCAGTGCACAGAGGGAGAATCACTGGGGATTGCCATGGGTTCGCTGGGTGAAAGTGTCTGTGTCTGTCTGTGTGTGTGTGTCTGTCTGTCTTTGTGTGTCCCCTTATTTGTGCTGCATTTTTCTGCTGTGTTTGAAATGTGCACAAATGCAGTTTGTTTGTGCTGCTTTTGTTTGGAGGCAGCTGCATTTGTGTAGCTGACAAACCCAGCACAAACGCAGCCCAAAAAAAATCAGTAGAGTACAGTGGGCACATAGCAATAGACTCGAAAAGGCATGTCTCATCTGATATGGAAGAGACTAGTGCATGTTGCAATATAGATATTTGGTCCATGTGAAGGAACTGTCATTTAAATATCCCTATTGAATAACATTGCTCTGGGTGCTTTCCAAGTGAGATCATTATTTTTTTCTCAGATGGGACCGAAAATAAAGTCGTGTGAACATATCCTAACTTTGAGATTTGGCAGGACTGACGTAAAAGGCAGAACGACTACGTCAGAAGGATCGCCACCTGTAGGTCACTATCGTAACTGTAATATAATCTCTTAAGGTACTGTTACACGAAGCAATATTGCTTGCAATTTCACTGCCAATTTGCTGATTGCAGTGAAATCATGGACACATTGTTCCATTTTGTTGCCGTGTAAAAATGTAACAATGTGTCCATGATTTCACATGAATCAGCAAATTGCCTGTGAAATTGCAAGCAATATTGCTTCGTGTAACGGGACCCTTGAAGTGAATGTGACAGCTGATATATGCTGCCAGATCCACAGGCAGCATATATCAGACCGTGGCTACATGATTTCAGCCAGGCATTTTTCACTCTGGGACACTGCAGCATTTCAGAGAAAAACATACCTTTAAAACCTGCTGGGGACCGAGCCGCAAAGAGGACTAGTTGGACAGGTAGGTCCTCATAGGCTTCTTCCTGGCCACTGCCCTAGAGCGACAGGTCTTTCCCAATATGTGCTTGTAGGGAGAGACCTGTTAATCCAGGGTAGTAAGCAGGTAGAAGCCACTGATGATCTGCTTATCGGACTAGTCTCCTGGTCGGCTAAGACCTCGGCAGCTGTTAAACTGCAGCTTTTCAAAGTCCAATATTGATGGCTGATATCATTATCATGCAGCCAATGTCTGATACATGCTGTCCTTGGACTGGGCAACATGTATCAACTGTCAGGGTCACTTAAATGTCTTCAGCAGAACTGGTACTTATCACTACACGGGCATCGTATGGTGGTAATATCACTCTAGGTCTTTGTATAGTGATTTTTTTCAGTAACAGCATAGTCACCTGCTGGGGTTCCCCTTTATTGTTAGGGAGAAGGAAGCACCACCATAGTTGTCAACATGGGACCACCTGTGCTGAACCCCCAGCTTTGCTTCTGAATGGTGGGCTGGCGCTAATTGTAAGGCAACATGCGGTACACATATTGGTAAGGGTAAGATCTGCACACGTGTGGTCAGGAACCATCACTATACAGTAAGTAAATTTATAAAAAAGAACAAAATACTGCACAAAAAGATCAGAACATCTGGAGAAATCATCGAAAAGAGATTATGATATAAAGGTTTATCCTCTCCAGTGAGGGAAAAAGATGCTGATAAATCTATACATCTTCTTGCCTGTTGTCATCCGAGCATGTGGCAAAGAGCTTGATGGCAAAAAATAAGTTATTCAAATCCAGATGTAGAAGGAAACGGTTAATGCGGCCTCACTCTGATTCCTAGGCATTTCCTGAGAAGCATTTTCACCCCTTCCCTTGGAATCTCTAAGCATGGAAATCTTCTGGGCTTTGTCAGGAGCAGAGGGCATAGGCCAGAGGGCTTCTTGCAACATCAGAAAGGAATTATCTAAAAGGAGTAATCTGTCGTCCCATGTTATTAATATTTTTTACATTATAGATTTAAATCAAGTACATTTTGTTCTTCTCATTCTCCCATCCTCTAAAAACTCACACAGTAAGTTTTATACTCCTTAGCACAGATTTCAGTTATGTACCAATTGGAGGTTCTCAGAAAATGATAACAACAATATAGATGGCTCGCATGACTGACATACATCCAGTTGAAAACCACACACGGTACAGGAGTTATAAGACAGAAATATTACATTCAAAGCATGTGACGGATTTATGGTCTTCTGCTATTGTGTAAATCAGCAGAAGGAAGGCTTCTACAAGCACCCGGCTGCCCAGACCTCCATTACCATCTGTAACAAGTGCCCCAGTGTGAAACAAGAACCATTAGGTAAGGATAAAGGAAAGTTTTATCATTGTTATTCAGCGCGCCCTCAGTCCTGCACCCCACCATATCCTATTTGCAGCAAAGACTGTATAAATTGCTCTGGGCCCTTGGTCCACCCATGGAGAGCAGAACCATGTCAGCTGCATTACCAACGGCCCCAGAGGATCTGATTGTGACTTGCCCCAGTGGGGACCGTTCGGTACTCGGAGCCGGGCCTCTCTCTCGACATCCTCGGGCGTCTGGGGGGGGCTGCCACGGTGGCGTGATCCGGTCCGTGGTCCCCTATTGGGCGGTCAGTAAAAAGGGGAACTAAAAAGGGGGAAAAAGAAAAGGAAAAAGTGAAATAAAAAGAGTTTGTCGTGACGCCAACCGTGGAAGGCGGCCGGTAGGGGGCTGATGCTGCGGTCCGGGACATCTGACGATGATGGAGTTGCAGCTATGATGGTGTAGCTCCCCACGGGACAAGCGGGTCCCCAGGACATCCGGCGTTAAAGTGTTTTGGGGTGATGGAAGGTCAACGTAGCAGAGCTGGCTGTTAGCAGGGTCGGGACAGGCCCCCTGCAGGGCCCTGCAGTCTGTGCGGTTTGGCAGCAGGTGGGAAAGGAAGAGTCACATGCAGTTCTGAGTTCCAAAACCCGGTTTACTTAGCCTCTCTTTGCAGGCACTATAGGGTACAGCTGTTGTTTCAGTATCAGTTCGGGTAGGAAGACACAGAGGAATCCGGTTGGCGCCAATGACGAGTGGAGGTCAGCGAGCTCCGGAGCGTGGGGTGGAAGCGGAGGACTCCCCCAGCTGACCAGAGAAAGACTCCAGCCAGCTGCCCTTGATGGACCTGAACTTTTTGTGTGACGAGATGAAACAGTTGAGCAGCCAGCTCATGAAGATGCAGCTGACGACGGTGGGGAGATGGAAGGGGGCCCTGCTACAAAAGGTGTCTCATCAGTGGACCACCTCATGCCCAGCATCCCCGACCCCAGATGGAGATGAGGAGAAGAAACCCGGTGCCAGGGAGGACAGTGGTGCAGGTATGGATGTTACCCCGGTAGCCATGGAAACACTAATAGGGCCCGTCAAACCCACTGCAGCCCCTAAACCTAGTCAGGAGTTACGAGACCTGGCCTGGGATCAGACCCCAGTCATTGGAGACAGACTGGCCGTTCCACTAAAACCGGAATCTATGCCCCAGGAAGTACGTGGGAGAGGTGGTGTTTAGATAGGAGCGTTGGGGAGAGGAACTAATGGAATTCCCTGGAGAAGCCGAGGCAGGAGAGGCCTGTGTAAAAACCCTAACCTGGGAGGAACACTGTTGTCAGCGGGTCGCCAGGTGGGAGCAGAGGAGAAGGAGCGGAAGGCCCAGTGGAAAGCAATGGAGGAGCGGAATATGCAGGCAAAGGCTCAGGCCCGCAAAACCAGGCCCGCTGATCGGGGCCCGCAGACGCAAGGTATGGTGGTCACTTTTGATTTGAAGCAAGGATGGGGGTTTATTAAAGAACCTTGTGTGACCACAGACTTATTTATTACCAAGCGGGATGTTGAGGAACACCAGCAAAAGGGGCACCCCGATCAAGATCTGCACCCGGGGGACATAGTAACTTTTACCCGACATGTTGGTGAATGCAGGTATTTTGCTTTCAGTGTAAAGAAAGTCCGTAAATACATACTGCCCCCTGTGCCAGTGGTTGCAGCAAGAGACGCACAACCTGTAGCGACAACAGTGATTAAGGAATCGCCTAAGGTGCGGGAACAGACAACGCAAACTCCCATTATAGGTTATATGCGGCCTGCATCACCGGGAGAGGCGCAAATTAGCTGGTTTAAAGAACTGCCTTAAGAGAGAGAAAGAAGAGGGGCAGAATGCTTTGCATATGGTTTTGTTAGTTAACCTGTCTATCATAAAACTGATAAATAATGTTTGAGTGCTCGGTAGATCGTGGACAAATTGATCATGAACAATGAGTGGTCAGAACTCTATATGTAAATAGTTAGCACCCGGTGTGCACCTTGTTGGTTTTGAAACCGACATTTGAAACATGGCACTTTACAACAGACCACAGAACAAAAACCCATTTGGCATGGCCAAACCGTGGTCCCACGAAGTGACCAGCGAGGCCCTGTAGCCCGCCTAGGGTGTACATGTAACCCATATCAAATGGAACAGTCGCAAGGGCCTGGGGTACTCGACCATCCTGGGTCAGTTAGATGGATCTCACGGTGGCAATCCCGGTGGTCGTGGCCCTGACGAGCATTGAAAGGGGCTATTCACAGTGGATTAAAGTTTATATCGTGAAGCCATCTGTGGTGTTTGGTCAGGGATGACCAGCACTGCTTGTGTAGGTTCCCAGGAAATATATGTTGTGGCAGCTTGGATGAAACACTCCCCACAAGCAGAGCAGGCCCCTGGGATGCAGTGTGGTGAAATGTGGAGATGATGGGAGTAGTAGTTATGGTGCAGGAAGGCGCAGAAGAAGCGGACAGACACACTTTCTTACCAGGTTCTTTACTAGTAACTTCGTTCAGTGCAGACCCTGGTACTGTGCTCTTCCAGATTGCAGCTTGGACGGCCCTCAAGTAGTCCAGGAACACTCTGCTGAGACACTATTTGCAAGCCTTTCTTTGCTGCCCTCTCTGCGCTGATCTTCTCCTTCCCCTGTCCTGCGCCTTCATGCTACTAGTTCAAGGCAGGCGACTCCAGGCCCTGCGAGCGTCGGTCGACACGTCCTCCTGACCCTCTATAGTCACTGTGCCTGGGAGTGTACATCGGGGTTGACTACTACTCATGCAGACCAGTATCCTCCGGTTTCCTGCCTTGAATGTGAAGTTTCACACCAGATTGGGCCGGACCCTCATGCAGCAAGTTCCTCTACCAACGACCTTTAGGGTGGTTGTAGATTTGGGGTCCCTGTGGCCAGGGTTCCGTGGCAACCTACCCACTGGACCCACTCCGCCCTGGCACGAGCCTCCCCTAAAACTCTATTTTTGCCCTGATGTTGCTCCTCACTCTTCGTCTGTCTATTGCAGACTGCCTGCTCACTAACTGAGTCTCCACCCCTTAAACTACTTTTTCTTCAAGCAAGCACATGCTGACTGCTCTCTAGAGGGTTCTCTTCCACCCTGCATCCCCTGCAGTTGGGAATGGTGTTGGATGTAAGGTGTGTGTCTCAATTTTGTGTCCCAGTCTTACCTGACAGCAGTGACACCACACTTGTGGATTAGGTGCAGCATCACTGTGGCAACCAAGATGCAAGGGCACCACATAAAGACTGCATTCATCTGCCTCCTCTTCTCTGTCTTCTGCACCTCTCCTTACAAACTCCTTCATCACCCCTACATCCCCGTTACTATCCCAGGGGCTTGCTCCAGGGGGAGAGTTCCATCCCTGGCTGGCCAGATACCTCAGCTGGTATGACAAATCATCCATGAACTCTTATCACCTGTAAATATACCCACTTTTACTTGTCCGGTCAGGGCCACGGGCCTGCCTGGCAACTGAGTACCCCGACTCATGCAACCGCGACATTAGCAGTAATGCCATGAACTGACACTTTGGTAGGCAGACATGGTAATAGGGAATGGGTCACACCTTCACATAGTGATGGCTCTGCATGGATAACTGGAGACCCCAGGCATATAGGTATATGAAATACTTTTGCTACACTCTTTCCGGGTACAGGGCACAGAGCATGGTATCACTTGGTATTTTAATTTTTATAGACCCAGAGATGCTATGCTGCCGGCCAATCCCAGTGATACCAGTTGCCAACATGGTTATGGCATTACCCTGATTGGCAGGTAATCACCACCTGTACATTGGCTGAAAATCAGCCATGAAACATGGGGGGTGAGCAATCCAGCATGGTGCATGTGGACCCTGATACTCGATCGTGTACTGAGCAGTGGCAAACATTTTCGCTCATCAATGATTGTAAACCCACAATAAATTGATTGATTATGATTTTAAGCGATATAAGTCTACAGCCCATAATAATCATATGAAGACATTAGCTGAATTCACTGTAAATGCGAAAATAATTATTACAGTCAAAATAATTTGTATAAATGTATTCATCTAAATAATAATCATTAACGCCTTAAATTTTATTTACAAAGAGTGCAAAAAATGTCCTAATTTTTATGGACTGTCCTGGAATTTCTGGATGGTTGACAACCAAGCTTTTTATTGCCTAAGTTACTGGCAACTGCTGCAAATGTAATGTGGCGCTCCTCCAGGTAAACCGCCACCAGAGGTACTGCACTTCTGCGGTTAGGAAGTTTGCTGCCCTGTTCTGCAGGTGTTGAGATGGTTGAGCCACAACAATACAACACATACGTAGTGACGGGCCCCTGGGACAATGTGTGGACCCTGAGGGAGGACCCAGGCCACAAAAAGGGGACAGGTCAGTGTTAGAGAAGTAGTTAGTTCAGTTCAGCAGAGGAGAGAGTATCATCAACTGACTGAGGAGAGGCCCTAACCTCTAATGTAAAACTGTGAAAGTCACTGTATATAGTAGTTAGCATGTGTAGATAATGTGTATTTAAAGTTATTTAGGTACCGGAGTGCTGTAGTACTGCACAAATGTAAAATAGCATGTAAATAGTAAATCCGCCATGGACAGCGTGTACAAGGGTGGAAGAACTGGAGTAAGACCCAGGAACATTAAGTTAGGGCAGATTCCTGGGCTGGAGGAGAGAAGTCAAGAACAGAACTCCTAAGCAGAGACACCCATAAAGGCGGAAGACTTTAATCAGGACTTGTTTTGAGCCCCGGTAGGGAATGCTGCTCAGTGAACTGTGACTTTTATTTTTGTTGAGCACTTTTTTTATTCTTCTTTTAAAGCACTTGACGTACATTTTATTTTTGATACTGGGACTCTATATTTGTTATGGGGAAAAGGGAAGAAAAGTACTGCTTGATGTTAATGTTGTTGATATGCATATCTATAAAAGACAAAATTCTGTGTGTATTTGCGATACCGGGGACGAGCATATTCTTCTATTAAGGGGGAATATGGCGCCCCTATGGGTAACCGCCAGCAGAGGCACTGCACTGCAACAACACAACACACACGAAGTGACGGGCCCTTGGGACAATGGGTGGACCCTGAGGGAGGAGCCAGGTCATAAAAGGGGGAAGGGACAGTGTTAGAGGAGTAGTTACTTCAGTTCAGAAGAGGAGAGAGTAACATCAACTGACTGAAGAGTGGTAGTTGGGAGGGTAGAGACGGTGTGGTGCCGACTTCCGCGGGTTGAAGCTACACCACCATGCTCGCCCGCGGGAGAGTAAGAACAGCTCGGTATAGATGGAGAGAAGAGCCCTAAGGGTGCGGACGAGGCATCGACCCCTGTACGCCTGAATCTGAGGGGTTGGTGGAGGACAAAGGGACCGGCCCTGCAGACGGTGCGGAAACTTCAAGCCCGAGCCGAAACCAGAGGCCTCAGACTTCTAACGGGAGCTGTGGCTGAACGGGAAAGTGACTGAACAAGGGAGCAGTGCCCGGGAGGGATCCTAATGGTGTCTGGGACACACAGAAGCACCCGTGGCTACCAGTACCTGAGCTCTGGATAGCAGAGGGCATTGAGAGCCTGGGGAACAGAGTGACGACCCGCTCAACTCAGATGAAAGTTACCCCTTAAAACGCCAAGAGACGAGACCCAGCAGAGACTGTAACACTGAGAGAAAGTAGAGTAAGGGCACCAACCATGGCTTGACTATACCGACCCGGCTCTGGAGAAAGAGTAAAGTACCGGAGACTGGCTGGAGTGTACCTGGTGGCACCTAAGTAAAAGTAACGGAAATGCAGCTGTGGTGTGTGAGACATTTATTAGCAGCGACCATCGACCGCGGAGGCCACCAGAGACATCAAGGGTACTGCAGACCGAGTGACCAGCTGCCAAGGAGCGAGCCGAGGGAAACTACTCCACTGCCCTGGGGAATACGCTCCGACTGTGGGGAGAGGGACTATCTAAGCTGCCGGTCATCCTCCCCAGAGGTTCTGTAGCAGCAGCGGACGCCCTGGCTGCATATCACAGGTGGCGTCACGAATACCCCCTTATCACCTCAGACTTTCCCGAACATCAACCCCCATTTATTAAAATGACACCACCAGTGTCACGGAGCTGAGTGGCCACCTTGACATTCCCCAAAAAGAACTCAAGAACTGACCACTTAATGAGTACCCCCAGCCCTGGAGTGGCCATGTTAGTAGCAAAGGTGAATATTTTCCTAGGCAGGAAGTACAAGCACTGTAATTAAAGGGGTTGTCTATTACTTGAAGAACCCTGTCTCTATCAGTATGTCTGCTGCTCACTTCCTCTTTATGTTTTATGCATCCAAAAGCAGAGACAGGGATGTCAGGATTAGGAATAGCTCCCACCCATCCATGTTTGAGCAGGACTGTCCCGATTTCAGAGGGTCAATCTCACTGTCCTTGCACATCTTAACAGATCCTCCGGTGCAGAACTGCATCTCTTTACTTGCACATAAACATCTTCCTTCTTCTCCCCAAGAATTAATCTAGTGACCTCTATGTTCGCAGGCAGTAGCTCTATTTACAAGTACATCTCAATAAATTAGAATATCATCAAAAAGAAAATGTATTACAGTAATGCAATACATAAAGTGAAACACATATAATATATAGAGTCATTACAAACAGAATGATGTATTTCAATTGTTTATTTTTGTAAATATTGATGATTATGGCTACAGCCAGTGAAAACCCAAAGGTCATTATCTCAGAATATTCTAAGACCAACTGAAAAAAATATTTTTAACTCATAAATGTTGGCCTAATGAAAAGCATGTACTTTAAATGCACTCTCAATACTTGGTCGGGGCTCCTTTTGCATGAATTACTGCATCAATGTGGCGTGGCATGGAGGCGATCAGCCTGTGGCACTGCTGAGGTGTTATTGAAGCCCAGGTTGCTTTGATAGCAGCTTTCAGCTTGTCTGCATTGTTGGGTTTAGTGTTTCTCATCTTTCTCTTGATAATATCCCTTATATTCTCTATGGGATTTAGGTCAGGCGAGTTTGCTGGCCAATCAAGCACAGTGATACTGTGGTTATTAAACCAGGTATTGGTACTTTTGGCAGTGTTGACAGGTGCCAAGTCCTGCTGGAAAATTAAATCCCCATCTCCAAAAGGTTTGTCAGCAGAGGGAAGCATGAAGTGCTCTGAAAGTTCCTGGCAGTCAGCAGGGCTGACATAAACCACAGTGGACCTACACCAGCATATGACATGGCTCCCCAAACAATCATTGAATATGGAAACTTCATGCTAGACCTCAAGCAGCTTGGATTGTGCCTCTAAATTTTTCCTCCAGACTCTGGTGTGACACAAGGAGCGCACTGTACCCACAACATCGGGCATGGGTTGGATCCTCTAGCATCTTTCATGGGTGTTTGTGGCCGTGCCCCTGTCCTGGAGTTCTGGTGAAAGTGAAAAGCATGTGGCTGTGGGCACATGGGGTTTACACCAGCATTACTGTTTTCCTTGTCAGCTAGGTGGTCAGTGGCGTTCCCCTTGATGTTGGTGCAGGAAAAACAGGAGAGTCAGGAGGCATGTTAAATGATGAAACAGTTGGTACTTTACTTGACAAAAAAAGGCAGAAATGTTCATAATGTTGATAACATATTTAGGTGGTATGCCTCCACAGACAGGCTGGTAGCAAACAGATACAAACAGTCTCTTGAGGCATGATGACAGCAAGTGTGAACAGAACCCATCTTATTACCCAAGCTAACACAATAGAGTTGTCTTCCTCTACCCCACTGGAGTGGCGTTCTCCAGCAGACCCCATGTTTCTGGTCCCTCTTACCTTAATAAAGCCACACGGAGTTATTTTATTTGTGTTGCCATGGATTGTCCCCTAAAACCCCTTTCACATCAGTGTTTTTTTCAAATCGCGTCAGATGCGGTGAAAAAAAACGCATCTGCCGCGATTACCGCATACCGGCTGCACTTGCGGCACGGTTGTGGCGCAATTGCGGTAAACGCCATACAATGTATAGGCGGACTTGCGGCAGGTGCGGCAAGTGCGGTTTTGGCACTTGCGGCAGGTGCGGGCGCGAAAAAAAATGCTGTTAGCCGCGGTTTTATTCGCTGCTGCAAGTGCCAAAACCGCACTTGCCGCACCTGCCGCAAGTCCGCCTATACATTGTATGGCGTTTACCGCAACCGTGCCGCAACCATGCCACAAGTGCAACCGGTATGCGGTAATCGCGGCAGATGCGTTTTTTTCAACGCATCTGCCGCGATTTGAAAAAAAGGCTGATGTGAAAGGGCCCTAAGCCATTGCGGGGGACAACTATTGACCTATTAGGATTGAGTTACACTGGCAGTTGCTGGGGTGACCCTGACAACTGCCAGGTGATGTGTGGTGACAGCCTGTGATTGGCTGTGATATTTAGGCGGCAAGATTGAGCCAGTATTTAAGGGGGAGGTTTCTGTCAGGTCTGTGAGACCGTGACAGGACATCAAAGGTCCACCCGCCCTCCCAGTTATTAATATATTTGATATGCAATTTTTTCCTTTTCTTATCTGGATATTTTGTTCTTTTTAATGGTTTTTCCATAAAAAAAAACAAAAAAAAAAAACTTTGTTTTTGGAAAAGACCAGTTGCTCTTTCTTTCTCTTTCCTCTGCCAAGTTGCTTTGTTAGAGGGGTAAAATCGCCCATTGTCTTGGGCTGATTTCGGTTATTTATTTTGTAAATATGCATTGATAGAAAAGTTTTAATATTCATGAGTGGTTAATTTTAACCTGTGGTTTTCATTATTTATTTGATGAATTAATAAAGATAATTTACCTTACTAAAGCCACACGGCCAATTTTATCCAACATTAATTTGTGTCAGTTGTCTGAGTTATTTTATTTGTAGTTATGTTATAGGCTTTGTGTTGCCATGTATAGTAGGCTCTCCTGTGTACCCATCTTCTCTATAGGGGATCCACCTCCAGGCCTGTACTCCTCTTGCGTCCACAGCTTTATGTTTCTTTAGGATAAAGGCACTGTGCAGACCAGGGCATCCCATCTGCCTAAAGATGTGCAAGTTCTAAGAGATCCTACATGTAGCTTTGGGTTAGTCAGTTCCCATACAGCCTCCAGTAACGGGGTTAGAGTTCCCCTACATGTTTTTCTGATGAAGCGACTGGCTGAGCTCCAATTGTACTCTGACTTGAATGTCATCCAAGCTACAGTGCCCACGAGCCCACCCACCGAACCTGTTGCTAAGTTACTACCTATATGGGGAACTAGATGACTCCAGCAGCATTCACTCCTTGTGAATCTCCCCCAAATTTTTGAATGGCCTATTTCTTAACAATCTTTTCAAGGCTGCAGTTATCCCAATTGCTTGTGCACCTTTTTCTACCGCACTTTTTCCTTCCACTCAACTTTTCCATTAATATGCTTGGATACAGCACTCTGAACAGCCAGCTTCTTTAGCAATGACCTTTTGTGGCTTACCCTCCTTGTGGAGTGTGTCAATGACTGCCTTCTGTCAAGTCAGAAATCTTTCTCATGATTGTGTAGCCTACTGAACAAGACTAAAGGTACCTTTACACGCCGCCACAACAGGATGGATACCAACTGCTACTTCACGTGCACGAGCACGGCCAAACGGTTACAAACGGGAAACGCACCCTCTTTACACGCCGCCACAAGGTACGCTACGCTACGCTACATTTACAGCTAGCTACATCGCCGGGTGTCTCAAGTAGCCATCTGTAGCTCAGCGTACCTCATTTACACAACGCTACAACAAGCTAATATGGGCAGACCTGGTGCTGCAGGGACAGCACATAGGCGTGCCACAATTGTGGATTACAAGACGTCCGTACGGTGATAGGACAAAGCCAGAACATCATGATTGGGCAGGCATCGCAGGAGGCTGGTTAATACAGCACGCTCGAGCAATTGTGTAGTGTGACTGGTCAGCTCCTTAAATATGCCGCCCTATGCAGCGACTACCAATCGTCATGCAGGAGCTTCCACCAATGATCGCAGATGGGGCGCGGTAACACGGAGCCTGGGTGACGCCTTAGCTACATTGCAGCTACATCGCCGGGTGTCCAGAGTTCCCTTCTGTGGGTTCTTTACACGCCGATACAGCTCGCTACAATCGGCGATGTAGCCATCTGTTTATGGGCAGTGCACGGATACAGATGTATCTGTAGCCGGCTGTGTCGTCCCGTCTTCAGACGCCGCTACTACGGGCGATATTGGCGCCACAAGCTACATTTGTAGCCTGTAGCGGGTTGTATGCATCCTGTTGTGGCGGCGTGTAAAGGTACCTTTAGGGACCATTTTAAATGCTTAGTAAGCAGATGTTTTGTGTGAATTATTCTAATTTTCTGAGATAATGACTTTTGTGCTTGGGCTGTAAGCCATAATCATCAACATTAACATAAATAACACAAATGAAATAGATCACTCTGTTTGTAGTGAATGATTATAATATATGCGTTTCACTTTTTGTATTGAATTAGTGAAATAAATTATCTTTATTATTATTGTTATTAGTTTTGATGATATTCTAATTTATTGAGATGCACTTGTAATAAAAACATGGTCACCACGTCTGTATTTTTTACCCACTTCTGGCTACAAATACTAAGGTAAAAAAAAACTCTCTAAATACCCAACATGTGCACGACCTAATGGAGAAAAATAACACCAAAACCGCAAGGTTTATCAGAGTCACTCTGCTTGGACTTGGCTGTGTTCATATGTAGCATAAACTCAGTTTTATTTTCTTCCGCTTTTTTGCACAGAAATTCAAAATGCATTTAACTGGACAAGTAAAGTGGATGTAATTTCATGAAAATGTCACCGACTGCACGCCTTAAGATGCTACCGAACTGTGCGTTTTTTGTATTTTTTCTCTAGAGGATTCTGTAGCATAGAACACTGTAAATGATTGTAGAATAATAGCTGATGAGAAAAAAATGCATTGTGTACGGATGGCATCAGTGGCGTAACTAGAGTCTGGTGGGCCCCGGTGCGAAATTTTGACCTGGGCCCCCCCCACCAGGGCCGGACTGGGACCAAAAAGCAGCCCTGGAAAAGAAGCCCCATCAGCCCCAATACGTAAATTTTGCTTTTACCCTGTTGTGGCCCTCACCCCTTTCTTAAAGAAGTTATTTGAAGAGCCACATGTGAATGGTTCAGCAGAGGGAATAATCAACCACAGCTCCATTTACATGGTGCTCTTCAAAGCTCCATTTCTCAGGATTGTGGGGTCCCAGTGGTCAGACACACAGACACACAGCCAGCCACACACAGAGCCACAGCCAGTCACACACAGAGCCACAGTCAGCCAGCCACACACACAAAGCCAGCCACACACACATACACACACAGCCAGCCACAGCCAGACAGCCACACACAGCTAGCTACATAAACAGCCACACAGACAGCCACACAGACACAGCCAGCCACACATATACAGCCACACACAAACAGCCAGCCACATAGACAGCCATCAGCCAGCCACACACAGATGCAGCCAGCCAAACACATACACAGTCACACACATACACAGCCACAGACAGCCACACACAGACAGCCACACACAGACAGCCACCAGCTACACACAAACAGCCACACACAGGTGCAGCCAGCCACATAGACAGCCACAGCCAGCCACACATCCAACCAGCCACACACAGCCAGCCACACAGCCACACACACACAGCCATACAGTCAACCACACAGTCAGCCACACACAGCCAAGCAGCCCAGCCACACACAGCTCCAGCCAAACACAGACACACAGTCAGCCACACACAGCCAGCCACACACAGCCATCCACAGCCATGCTGCTCCAGCCACAGCCAACCCAAGCCAGCCACGTGGCACCAGCCACACACAGCCAAGCAGCCCCAGTGACACACAGCCAGACACACACAGCCATCCACAGCCATGCTGTTCCAGCCACAGCCGACCCAAGCCAGCCATGTGGCACCAGCCACACACAGCCAAGCAGCCCCAGTCACACACAGACACAGTCAGCCACACACAGCCAAACAGCTCCAGCCACACACAGGACACAGTCAGCCACACAGCCCCAGCCACACAGCCATTCAACATCAGCCACACACAGCCAGACACACACAGCCATCCACAGCCATGCAGCTCCAGCCACAGCCAACCCCAGCCAGCCACGTGGCACCAGCCACACACAGCCAGCCACAGACACACAGCCCCAGCCACACACAGACACATAGTCAGCCACACACAGTCAGCCACAGCCACACACAGCCAGCCACGCAGCCTCAGCCACACAGCACAGCCCCAGCCATACAGCCAACTAATGCATAACATTTTGAGGATAACCTGGTGTTGGTGAAGTCCTATTATGGAGACAGTATGAGGCACAGTATAGGACACAGTATGGGGGCACACAGTGGGGAGGGGGGCACACGCAGAACATTTGAGTCTGACCTGGCGTTGGTGAAGTCTTGTTATGGGGCACACAGTATAGAGGTGGGCGGCACAGTATGGGGGAGGAATCAGTATAAGGGTGGGGGGCACGCACAGTATTGGAGAGGGCACAATATGGGGGGCACACAGTATAAGGGGGTGGGCACACACATGCACAGTATGGGTAGGGGGCACAGTATAAGGGGTGGGCATGCACACAGTATGGGTAGGTGGGCACAGTATATGGGGCACACAGTATAAGAAGGGGGCACAGTATATGGGAGGGTATTAGTAGATGGGGAGGCACAGTATGGGAAGGGGGCACACAGTATATGGGGCACACAATATAGGGGGGTACAGTATATGGGGTGGGCACGTACAGTACATGAGGTGGGCACAAAGTATATGGGGAGGGCACAGTATGGGGGCACACAGTATAGTGGGAGGGGGCACACAGTATATAGGGCACACAATATAGGTGGTACAGTATATGGGGTGGGCACACACAGTATATGGAGAGGGCACACAGTATGTGGGGCACACAATACAGTCTCTGACCTGGCGTTGGTGCAGTCCTGGTACAGAGTCTTGAAGTCTCTCCTGGGGATCAGCTTGCTGTGGTTGATCCCCAGCTGGATGGCCCCCAGCCCCCGCAGCACCTGCAGATAGATGAGCTCCTGCCCAGATCCAGCACAAAGGACGCGACCCGCACCCTGTGCATTTCCACCATCCGGCATTCACTGCTGCCCCCGGGAGACGGGCTGTATGCGCCCAGCAGCAGAGATTCCGGCGGGCTCAGCATTACAGGAGGAGGGGCGGACATGGCCATGCTCGGGCTCCCGGCCTGACAGAACAAGCAGCACTTAGGAGGAGAGGAGGGGCGGGCACAGCAGCAGGAAGTGAGCTTTCTCTCACTTCCCGTCCTCCCTCCTCTCCGGCCGGCGCTATCACTGGCGCGGCGGCCGGCTGTCAGCACGGGCCACGGGGCCCCCCGGGGGGGTGCAAGCCCCCAGGGGGGTGCGGGCCCCCCCTGGGGGCGGGCCCGGTCGCAGTCGCGACCGCTGCGACCGCGGTAGTTACGCCACTGGATGGCATACAGATAGCATATGGATGCTAAACGTCATGTGCATGATATTCATCCAACTTTTCTGGAAGAAAGTCAAACCGATTAATGTATATGCTAGCGTGAGTGAACCCTAAATGTTTTTATTTTACTGGGGGCAAACCTACTGATTGAGAAGGGGTTATTTGAGTAGTAGACAACCCCTTAGGCTGGTTTCAGACTTGCGGACTCCTCTGCAGCGTCCTGCAGAAGGGATCTGCAAGCAAGAGCACAGGCACCGCAAGTCCCTATATTTAACATGGGGACGCAGGTGCCTGCGCTCTGATGCAGATTGGTGTGTGCACCCTGTGCGCACCCATTCACTGCAATGTATGATTTGTATGCAGGTGGATGCCTACGCACAAATCACACACTCGCATCCGCACCCTGAACGCGAAATGTCGCGTTCCTGGTGCGAACGAGACTGTGTGATTTGTGCGCAAGCATCAGCATGTGCACAAATCACATATTGCAGTGAATGGGTGCGCACGGCCATCTGCACCCGAGCGCAGGCACTTGTGTCCGCATGTTAAACATAGGGACGTGCGGTGCCTGCACTCAGCTTGCGCTTCCCCGCCTCAGTACGCTGTGGCGGGGAGCGCAAGTCTGAAACCAGCCTTAAAGCTAGCCAGACTACTGGATCTACTCTGTCTCTGCTTGCTGCAAGCTGCCAGTCTTCGGAGAAGCAACAAACTCAGCAAACAGGAATCCATACAGAAGATAAACTCCTTTGAAGATCTACTTGACTAGGGTACTGAGAATTGTCTACAGCATTAATAAATTTGCTACAAAAAGCAACATGACACTGAGTGACGATGGAAATAATGGCCATAGCAGCCTTTATTTATTACAATATTAATATATAACAAAATTTAAATCCCCATTTCTTTCCTGAGGAAAATTTGGATGGTCAACCAAAAACACGGAGCGCTGCAAACTACAATGCTCCCCAGTCACACCGCACCAACTCAGGGTGGAAAAAACTTTCATAGTACTGCTCAAACAAAATTTCTCTGTTCCCCGGAAACCATCTCAGCAGGAACTAGCAGTAGTTTTCTACCACATGTGGGTTATTGGTGTACTCAGAAGAAATTGCACAAAAATTGTATGGTGCATTTTCTCCTGCTACCCTTGTCAAAAATACAAGAATTGGTGCTAAAAAACATTTTAATGGGAAAAATGTGATTTCAACTCTATAAATATTCTGTGAAGCACCTGGGGGTTCAAGGTGCTCAAAACACACCTAGGTACATTTTTTTGTGGGGTCTAGTTTCCAAAATGGGGTCACTTGTGAAGGGTTTCCACTGTTTAAGCACATCAAGAGCTCTCAAAACATGACATGGAATCCACTATCGATTCCAAATGATTTTGAATTTGTAAAGTCAAATGTCACTCTTTCCCTTCAAAGCCCTGCTATGCCCTCACACAGTAGTTTTCCACCATATATGGGGTATTGGGAGAAAGTGCACAACAAACTATATGGTGCATTTTTTTCCTGTTACCCTTGTGAAAATAAAACATTGGGAGCTAAGGGTGCCTTCACACTGCAGCGTGATCCGGTCCGGGGCTGTCCGGGATGACCCTGACAGCCGCGGACCAGATCAGCACACAGGACTGGAGGGCTAATTTGCCGGTGAGCTGTCGGTGACGGTGCTCCTCATTATCTAGATATTCACTGCAGAGGGGATCAATAGCCATTCACAGACATTGTCACAGAGAATGGGTGTCTGCTCACAGAGATATGCAGCAGAGCTGAAGATGTTACCTGTGGATTGTCAGAGGGAAGGTTTTTTTTTCGTTAATTAAAAATGGGAAACAGGGTTGACTTGTATTTTATTTCTAAATGTTTTTACTGCTTACACTATGAATTTCAGGCTCAGTGCCAGCAGCCAATACAAAGCTGGCATTAACCCCTTTATTACCCAGGGTGCCAACGCCACCAAAGCCACTGGAAAAGTCAGGATACAGTGCCAGAAAATGGCGCTCCTATGAATGTACCATTTTCTGGGGCATCTGTAGGCTGCAATTCACAGCCAGGAGGCCCCAAAAAGCATCGACCACTCTGCACTGAAGATTCCAGCCCCCAGCTGCCTAGTTGTACCTGTCTTGAAACCAAAAATATGGCCCATGTCATTTTTTTTCATTATTTCATGAAATTCATGAAATAATTAAAAAAAAGGGCTTCCCTATATTTTTGGTTTCCAGCCAGGTAAACATAGGCAGCTGGGGGTAGGCGGCTGCCTGTACCTGCCTGCTGTACCTGGCCGGCATACAAAAATATGGTGAAGCCCCCATGTCATTTTTTTTTAATTATTTCAAGGAATAATGTTATAAAAAGGTTCAACTATATTGCGGTTTTGGTGCTTTTTTTGGGCCAGGAGATGCAGATGAACACATTGAACACAATGGACCAAAGAACATGAACTCTGTGGCAAAAACCGCATTGTGGATTTGGTACTTTATTTGGGCCAGGAAATGCAGATGAACACATAGAACATAATGCATGCAGTTTTGTGCCAAAATTGCACCAAAAGAGCATGCAATCCGCAGCAAAAACCACATCATAATTTTGGTACACCAAGTCTTTTATGACAGCATCTGTGATTGGCTTTTGGGTCCCTCTGCAGTGAATATCCAGGAAGTTAATGAATAGCCCCGGAAGTACAAGCGAGTGGATGCTGATAAGTCTAAAGGCCCTGCCACACTGAACGACCATTCCAGCGATCCCAACAGCGATAACGACCTGCCGGGATCACTGGAGCGTCGTTACCTGATCGCTGGGGAGCTGTCAAACAGGCAGATCTCGCCAGCGATCAGGCCATGGGAGCCTCCTCCCACATCGCTGGAAGCGATGTCAGCGTCCTCCCTGCTTAGCGCTGCCTGTAAGGCAGCACTAAGCAGGGAGAACACTGGTAACTATGATAAACAGCGGGCATCTAGGCAGCACGCGCTGCCTGGATACCTGGTGTTTATCATAGTTACCAGCGTTCTCCCTGCTTAGACCTGCCTGTAAGCAGGGAGAATGCTGGTAACTATGATAAACACCGGGTATCCAGGCAGCGCGCGCTGCCTAGATACCCGCTGTTTATCATAGTTACCAGCATTCTCCCTGCTTACAGGCAGTGCTAAGCAGGGAGGACGCTGGTAACCATGGTAAACACCGGGTATCCAGGCAGCGCCCTGTGAGGTCACAGATCGCTGGTTTCTTGCGGTCACACGCAGCGATGCGTGCTGACCAGCGGGAAACCGACGATCAAAAAATGACCTGCAGCACTTTGCAACGATTAGCGACCTCACAGCAGGGGCCTGATCGATGCAAAGTGTCACACATAACGACATCGCTGGAGAGATCGTTGTAACGTCACAGTTACAACAATCTCTCTAACGATATCGTTATGTGTGACTGGGGCTTAATGCTGTTTAATAACTATCTTTTTTCTTTTACAGCCTCCTAACCCCTATCCCATAACCTTAAATTAGAAGTTCGGGGTTCATACTCAAAGTTCGAGCCACTTTCGATCCTGAACCTGAACTTTAAAAAAAGTTTGGGTGAGTTTGTTGAACCCAAACATGGGTGGGTTTGCCGATCACTAGATATGGTGTCTGCTAACGATTACAGCCAATTTTGTGTTTGAAAAGTCAAATTTCGCTCCTTCCCTTGCAAGTCCTGCCATTCACCTAAACAGTAGTTTTCCACCACATATTGGGTATCGGCGTACTCGGGAGAAATTTCACAACACATTTTGGGGTCCATTTTCTCTTTTTATCCTTGTATAAATGCAAAATTTGGGGGTAATTTTTTTTTTGGGAAAAAGTAGAATTTTAATCCTCCTTCCACATTGCTTTAGTTAAACACCTCAAGGGTAAATAAACTTCTTGGATGTGGTTTTGAGCTGTCTGAGCGGCGCAGCTTCAAGAATGATTTCACTATTGTGTATTTTCTGTCACATAGGCCTCTCAAAGTCACTTCAAATGTGATATGGTCTCTACAAAAATTATTTTGTACATTTTATTGGAAAAATGAGAAATTGCTGATACATTTTTAACCTTTCTAACTTTTTAGTAATAAAAAAATGTAAAGTAGACATATGGTAAAGGTTATTCTTTTTAACTATTTTATGTAAAAATACTTTGGTTTTAAGGGTATAAAAATTGAAAGTTTGAAAATTGCAACATTTTCAAAAATCTGGCAAAATTTCTGATACTTTCACAAATAGATGCAAACAAATTGTCTTATAATTTACTACTAACATGAAGTACAAGATGTCGTCACGAAAAAAACAATCCCAGAATCACTGGGATCCGTTGAAGCATTCCAGAGTTTCCACATAAAGTAGCACTGGTCAGAATTGCAAAAAAAAATTGCCTGGTCATGAAGTTGAAAACTGTCCCGGTTGGTGTAAAATTGTGCTGCTTTTTTTAACATCATCAAGTGCAACAATCTTACATACCCCATAACAGGAAAATATCACGCTATAAAGGGATACTATATTTTACCTGTGACTACAATTTTGTCATTTATGCGCTCAAATGTCAATGACAGCCTCTTATATGATGGCTCTCTTTGTATGATGTGTTCAAAGTAGGCAAGTCGTAGCTTGGTGATGCTTACTTCAAGTGATATGTCTGGCTTGATTTGTTCCAAAATGGATTTTTGGTTCTTCCTGCCATCCATGGTTGATAACAACCTTCTCCGGCACCACATTTCGCAGGCATTGATTCTTTTTTCTGTCTTGTGCTTTTATTATCCAGGTTTCGTGTCTAGGGCCACAAGGGACTGGGTACTCAGGTCTTAGGCGGTCGGGTGCAGGGAAATCACGGGTGGTCCGTGCTCGAGTCTGTGCCCTTGGGTGAACAATAGACCCCTGATCTTCCTCAGACCAGTTTTGGGTTTCCAGCTTCGCTGCACCTGTTAACTGTCCCATCACTACTGATGCTCTCTGCTTACCAGTCATCACATACATGTCCAACACATTACAAATTTTCCTCTTGAATGCATCCAGGGTGCCTGGTTGACCGTCATACTTGGGCAACCAGGCTTCATTAGAGACGTATGGCAGGGAGATCAGCATTATCAGGGCTACTGATGCAGTTGCTGGTAGCGGTATTACGCCGCCAGGTGGATTGACGACTAGGGGCCCTAAGGGTTGTCCGTTCGAGGCTACATTAGCAGCGGCGGGCTGGTTCACAATTGGGATCGCTGCACCGTTTGGGCCCGGGGCCTTCATTCTCGCGTACGTAGTACGTAGTCGGCTCTGGAGGCGGGGAGTGGAGCACCTTGGGTATTTCCAGATCCGACTGCTGTGTTCGGCGATTGTCGTCAGAGCGTGGGGCGGGGTCTATCTTCGCTCCCTTGCACTCCCTTGCACCCCTTTCTTTCCCATTCTGTGGCACAGTAATGTCGTCCCAGATTAACAGTTTACAAACACAGTCTATATACGGCACACATTACCTGGTTACATCGGGCACGGGATCCTGTTCGTGACGCCAGAGTTGTCTAGGGCCACAAGGGACTGGGTACTCAGGTCTCAGGCAGTCGGGTGCAGGGATGTCACGGGTGGTCCATGTCCGAGCCTGTGCACTTGGGCGACAATGAAAAAGGGTGTATTTACAGGGATTAAAGTTATTGTCGGTCATGATGCCCCCTGTAGGTCCGGTGATGGCACCAGGCTCTTCTGGGACCTCCGGGGTGATGGGCGGCAGCAAGGTGTTGTAGCCCTCTACAGTCAGGGCTGACTCCCCGGGGTGTTGGAAATAGCAATAGTGGAATAGGGCAGCGTAGTCATTATGGTGTGGGTCAGGTTGAAGAAGGGACATGCACACAATAAAGTCTTTTTCGGTACCTTTAACTGATGAATTTTGCAGGTAAACACGTCCAGGTTGAAGGAGACACCTTGGGATCTTCACACCGAGCAGAGTATAGGCCTCTTGTCCTGTTCCTTGTCCCGAAGCCTGGCTGGCATGAAGCCAGATCTGACCTCCTGTTTCTCCACACCCGTGTTGCTGCACTGAGGGCTCTCTCTCTTGGACTACCGCTATCTCTCCTGCGGTCCCTGGCTCTCAATTGTGGGTGCTGCGGGTGTCTGGGAAGCTAAGCCTCCATGGTGTGCTGGATTCTCTGCTGAGAATGTTTCTCTCTCCCTGTGTGCAGACTCGCTCTCCAGTGACCGGTGTTCTGATGGGGAGAGCCAGGATGGCTCCTCTGCCACCTCTGAAGTGTTCCTCGCCTCTGCCTGCGGTCCTCACTCTCTGGACCTCACGGTGGCTCTGGAGGTGCACTGGTGTCGGGCCTAGCACGGCTCCGGTAACCAGTTTTTCTCACTAGGCACTGAGCTGATCTTCACAGTTCTTCTAGTGACTGCACACTCTCGCTACTTCCACCCCCAGCACCTGTATTTATAGGGGATCTGGCTTAACAGCAGCCAGTGAAGCTCCCTCTACAAGTCTGGGTTGGAAGGTGTGGGGTGTAAGTGAGGTACCAGATGTGGAAATCCCTTAGTGTACTAGTGAGTTCTGTGGCTTACCTGGTACAGGGCGCCACATTCGCATCCATATGTTACCACAGAAAAGACCAGTCTATGTAGGACCCGTGTCTTCAGTGCCAATGAAATATTCCTCAGTTTGAAAACCTTGTCCAGTGACTTCATTGTGTATTTGCCCATAGCTATTCTCCTATCAATGTCCCAAGACTGCATCTTGAGTGATCATTAACTGTTGGAATATGTTTAGTGCAACAACTCTATTCCTGTATATGCAAGTGTTGTATTGCTAGGTTTGTGTATTGTCCATAAAGTTAGATCAGAAAAAAAAGGCTCCCAGAGGCTCACACACAGGAAAGACCATGTGACTGTAATCAGCAATGTCTGTACATGAGAGAAGTAGCCTGCCGATGCTGCACAGAGACACTTAAGATACTGTATGCATATTCCTAATTCCACACAGCCTATCATGCCTATACCTGTTGTGAGGTAGCATACTCCTGGGGGTTCGCTTGACAGCGTAAATTACACCAACACATGTTTTTTAACCGTTATGCAGCAGTTTATTACATGTAAACTGCTCCTCTCATATAAAATACATACAGTACACTCACATCACATAACATTATAAATAACATCACATTACATTACACAGTACATAAAGTATATTGCACATATTCTAACACCTGGTTACGTTACGGTACCTAGGGATCCTGGCCTAGTCGGCTCACCCCTATTCACACCTGACGGTATTTACCCTACGGCCAGGCTCCTCCTTGGCCCAGTGTCCCCTTGGGAGTCCAGTCCCTTCCCACAGGCTGCTAACTGTTCCCTGCCCTCTACACAGCTTCTCTGGCTGCTCTGAACCAGGCCCCGACCTGGTTGTAGTCACCGGAGCTCCAGGGCAAGTCAGGCCCCCAAGAACTCCTCGGCACTTGTCTCCAGGTCACCAGCCGCTTCCAAGTCTGCCATCACCAGGCCAGACCTCCAGGCAAGCGGCTGCACCAAACACGCCCTTGCGAGCCCCTCCAGGGTCAGCCCCACTTCCCAACTCCCGATACTCTACCAACCCTTGTCGTCTGGCCTCACGGCTCCATTCTCCCAGGACTTGCTCTTCTCTCTCCCACAGAGGCTTGTACTCTGCCTTCATTCACACACAGACCTCCTGGTCCCACATCATACACGGCCCTTCTCCTTAAGCCGTCATACACTTCACCAGTCCCTCATGGACTTGTAAGGACATCAGCCTTGTCAGGCCCAGACCAATCACACCAGCACAGTCCGGCATGGACTTCAGCCCTCTAGGCCCAGACCAGGTTGTGAGCCACCTGAGCTTCAGGGCAGTCAAAGCATCCCCCAAGGTCTCCCCACCCTGCCCATGATGCCCAGCTGCCTCCAAGCCCCCACCACACAGGCAGAGATCTGGATGGCAGCCTCACCACCATGGACAGAGTGAGCCCCCTATAAGTTCAGCCAGGACCCCCCTTACACCCAGGTGCTCCACTAACCTCTCGGTCTGGCCACAGGCTCCACACGACTAAGAGGGGCCGGCGTCTCCAGCATGGAGAGCCAGGCATCCTGCCTCATCCCCCTGAAACATGTCCTCTCTCTGGACTCTGCAGTCTCTGGTCTGCTCTCATCTGCAGTCTGATCTGATCTCTCCCCCATCTCACACCTGGCTAGCTATTATCTTGCCTTCCACACCCACACCAACACACCCACCTGAGCTGCTAGGTAATCAGTACATACATTACTCTCAGCCGCTCATTAGGGTCATGAATATCCTGGCTATTAACCTATTGTGCACTGGACAGGATTACAGCACTCACTCTCAGCTGCCAACTCACTATGTTCCACAGGTAGGTTTAACACAGCACAACCACAGTAAAACCGGACACATGTGAACAGAATCATATACCAACAACCTGTGTGATGCACCCGGCCATGGGTTGCATCACCACACTGTTTATTGCTAATTAAACCTCTGTTCTGTTGTCAACATGCTTGAGAGTATCCTGAATGATCAGCTGCCAACAGGTTATGGGCACAGTGTGACACACAACCCCAAAAGTGATACAGAGCACAGAGTAATACAGAAGAGTAATACAGCAACAGAAACCCAAAGCAAAAGCAGCACAGAGCAACAGAGAAGATGTCTACAAGCAGGGATCACTGCAAGTTCTCAGTGCAAGTCTCACCAATCATAATTATCATTCCTGGAAATTCAAGGTGAAGATGCTGCTCATAAGAGAAGGTACGTGGAAATATATGCAGGAACAGGTGCCTCATCCATTACCAAATGATTGGCCAAAAAAGGATCAGAAAGCACAAAGCACTATCTCCCTCTGTTGGCAGCGGATCATTCAGGATACTCTCAAGTATGTTGGCAACAGAACAGAGCTTTAATTAGCAATCAACAGGTACAGATATGATAGGCTTTGTGGAATCAGTAATATACATATCTTAAGTGTCTCTGTGCAACATCAGCAGGCTGCTTCTCCTCTCATGCACAGACACAGGAAACTGAGTACAGTCATATGGTATTTCCTGTGTGTGAGCCTCTGGGAGTGTTTTTTTTTTTTATCTAACTTTATAGACAATACACAAACCTAGCAATAGAACACTTACATATACAGGAATGGAGTTGACCCACTAAACATATTCCAACACCCCCACTCAACAACTACTTATCCTGTTAATCCCATTGCGGTTCTGAAGTCCCCAAACTTGGTTCTTGGCAATGATTTTGTCATACCATCAGCTAACATCTTGTCAGACTTATCTGTCATCTGTTACCTGACTCCGCCCATCTGCAGCTCATCTGTCAGCAGCTTTCAGCCACCCGGTTACAGTCTCCTGTATACCTGTCTCTTCGACTCAGGTTTCTTTCTGTTTTGTTCTGTGATTCTTTTCCCGCCTATTATCTGTTCCTGTTTATTATTTGCTGGACTTTATTAAACTGTTATATTGTTTTTATACAACTGTGTTACCTATATTACTAATGCACTGGCGCCCATGTGTCCACCCGGACAAGTAGGCTCAGTGGTTAGGCTTGCCCAACGTAACAGTGCGCAAAATCCCCGTAGGGTCAAAACTTGCCTTCTTTGGGGGAAGGTCTCCAGTTTCAAATTTGGCATGAGCCTTGATCATTCGGATTTGGGCATGGGGGTCCTGAATAATTTTCTAAAAATCTGCAAAATTCAACCTTTGTTGAGTAGAAGAAATGCATTAGTGTGTTTTCACTAATGCTTTCCTTCTACATTGGCTAAGATAGTGGTGCTGTATCATGAGCGGGTGGGAGGTGTTTGATGACGAGATGGGGTAGGGAGAGGTCAGTGGAGTGGCGTACTGTTTTTATTTCTGAACTTACTGTGTGGATATTCCTGCCATCAGTAATGGCCACTTTACACGCAGCTACAGGTGACAGGTTTTCCACAGTTAACTTACTGGCTGCAGTGAAATCATGGAGACATGGTTCTATCTTGTTGCTGTGTACAAATGGAACTATGTCTCCATGATTTCACTGCAACCAGTAAGTTACCTGTGGAAAACCTATTACCTGTAGCTGCGTGTAAAGTGGCCATAAGGGTTTAGAAACTATCCACAAAGTTCAGACACTAGGGCTTGTGTTATTGGCTGCCTAAACCACATGTCTCTCTGCATACAAGAAGCGGACATGCGGTGTTGCCATTTTAAGACTTCTACAGCTCACGAATGGTGCTGTTGCTTGCTAGACAGATAGTTAACTAGTGAGTTTATATTTAGCCAGTTTAGATAGATAGGAGGGCGAGAAGGTCCAGCCACAAATAGGCCTTTCTGCATATAAAAACTGATTGCAAAATCTGTGGTCCAGCCACAAATAAGCCTTTTTGCATAAAAAATTGATTGCAAAATCTTTGGTCGAACCCAACAAAAGTTTATGATGCTGATATTTGTGCCACCTGAGAGTGGCTGAACAGAAAAGTAGTTTGAGCTGTTGCATGAAGTATGAGGGCCCCCAGCCCACAAGGTCTTCACCGTCACTTATCCACACCATTATTTCTTATGTTAGTACTAGTAGTCTATGAAACTATATTTGTGCCACCTGAGTGTGGCTGAATAGTAAAGCAGTTTTAGGTGTTGAATGAGGTACCAGGACTCTCAGAACAGAAGGCCTACACCTGTCACTCACCCACCTTTTAATTTTCACTTACGGTAATTTGAAAGCTTTAAATTCTGGTTTAGACCCTGTCTCATGCATCCATGATACTATTTGTACTCTGGGTCAATTGATGCCACTTTTCCTGGTGTCTGTCCCTAATTTCAGCTGTTTTGGCAGCTTTTGAACCCCCTGAAGGTGTTGTCGTCTACACCATTGCTTTTGCCTCCCATTGAATTCAATAGGGTCGGGACGTTCGTTGAAATGTTCGTCAAAGTATTCTGCGAACACTGGGAAGTTCAGCGAATCAGATTGAACCTTGGAAGGTTCGCTCATCTCTAGTCAAAACGTTAACTACTACTATTGATGTATTCTCCCTGCATCTTAATTACCATGTCCATGAACTCTACACGTCTTCACTTTGTAATAAAATATTAAATATCTGCATCATTTACAGTTGTTATTCCTTCATCTAAGTGAGTGTAAATCTTTTCTGTCATTTCTAATTATGATTTCTAGGGACCTGAGTGTTAATCGGATTGGCTGCAATTGAACAATTGCTTTAAGAGTCCCCTGCTTAGTGCCAAAACAATAAATATTGCACTATTCTGAGTAGGTCATGGCTGTTATCCAAGCAGCAGGATCAGATGGATCAGATCGGACTCAGCTCAGCTACATGTCATCAGATGTCATGACAAAATGTCTGTAGCATTTACATTCCTTCCCACCAGATGTCAGCTATAAGGCAGCAGATCGTTCGTCAGCTTCTTGCTCATGGTCAAGTTCCCATGATCTGCAATCTCCAAGATCTCAGCCTTCAATTTTCTAATAAATTGGTCTTTTATTAACAGGCTCCATAATGTTAGACATGGAAGTTCTGCTAAAAGCATATACATTATGATTTGAGCAGTTTCTTTCATTATTTTTGCAATGCTTTAAAGCAATTAAAATAAAGAATGAGGCAAATTTAATAATAATAATTATTTTTATAATAATAATAATGAACTCCTACAATTGTGGATCTACTGATCCTATGCAGACCCTAGTGTCTCCATGGTAACAGACTACAAACAAGCCCTCTATAATCTCATGATATCCATTCTATCCATTCCTTACTTCCTGAGTGAATATTATATTTTACTATAATTATAGTAAGTTATAATAGTATTATATTATAGTATATTGACTCACTATACAAACATTGCATGTAGTGTCAATGATGTCTTAGATTTTGCACAATGCACATGTTAATTGCCTATATTGAATGCTTTTGCTTTGGATGTCTTCACCAATGTTAATTGTATATATTGCTGCTTTTGCTTTGGATGTTTTCACTATCAGTCTTCAGCTGGGAGACTTTTCCTATAGTCTTCCATCTTGCACTGTGCTATGGGGTGGGTTGAAAACCTTGTAGATCTTGGAATTAGTTACAAAAACCAGAGTTCTAGCAGGAGGTGAAACATGATCACAGGTTCAAGAGACTGACTATAGAGTAATTACTTATTCATCCGCACCTTCCTATCCCATACTGTATTTTTAGAGTTTACTTGGGTCTTGCCATGAATATGGCTTTCTCATTATTGTCCTGTTCACAATAATTAGCACTGTCAGCTTTTTTCAGGGCAATTGACTTTCTGTTCTATGGAATTTCCTGCAATTAAGAAAAAATGGCAAGGAGAATGGGTAATTAAAGATAACACCAGTCTGCATGCTAAGACCTTCGTTAGCGGGTGCCAGGAAAATGCCAGTTCAAGTTCAGTGTGGAAACATAAGTAGAGACCATGAGAGGTTTTCTCTGATAGGCTGTGATAAGCCCCGACGGTTATATTCTCTGTGAAGAGGAAGACTGAGCGCAATACTGTAGACTGACCGGCTCTTTCTATTCCCTGAAGATAACTTTCTATTTAACTATGCTGTGCTAAGTGCTTCCTCAGCTGCATCCAATAACATGTCAGGTGATTTATCAACTGAAATGGGCTTCATTGAAATAGTTAACACAAAGTGAGGCCGTACCATTTATGATATTACTATGCAATTATTATTTAATATACTACACTTTAACTAAACTATACAGTACTATGGTATAATTAGAACTTTTTTGTAATGTATATGTGGCACCCCTGCGGACTGGTCGCCACAGTAACATTGCATCTACTCCACATGTGTGGTGTTACCGTTCTCAGGTGAGAGGGGTTGCCAAGCCAAGACACATTCACTTGCATCCAACACCATCCAACTCCAGGCCTGGGGATCTGGGCGGACCTTATTGAGCGAGGGTCCCATCTGCAGGCTGGAGGAGGGAATAGTTAGAGGAGGTAGGTACCAAAATTAGAGAGTTGAAGAGAGTTGGAGTTGAGATGTCGAGCAGACAGGAAGCCTGCTGTGGGGTGAGGGTGTCCTAGGGGGCACGGGAGTGGGGGAACCACCCGTGGCACCCCTAATCCACTGCCAGTTGCTTGTGCGTGGAGGGACTAGGTCGCAGAAGGTACTGGCCCCGAACTGGTGAGAGTGCTGCACACCTCAGCCAGAAAACTGGAGGCTACTGTGTCTGTAGGAACAGTGGTCACAGACTGTGGATACTCGCCGGTAAGGTGGCCAGACCTAGGGCCAGGGGACTCTGAACGTCGCCTGACAAGGCCCGCGGCCACTGGATTGGAACACTGCCTACAAAGATGCAGGAGGGAGAGGAAAGTACCCAGCATGGGAGACAGCCAGGAAAGGTTTACAAAAGGGGTCTTGGTGAAGTGGCCTCGTATCATCTGAGAGATGGCCAGACTGCATCATGGAGGAGCATAGGACCCGGCTGGGTGGACTTGAGTGATTGCCAAGTAAAATGTAAAGAACTGCAACCTTGGTCTCCTCCAGTTATGCTCCGCACCCTCCTGCACTGCTACACGGACCACCACCACCTCCATAGACTTTTCCCACTGACCCTAGGGCCACACTCTACCTGTGGGGAGTGATACCATCCAGGCTGCCATTCAATCAGCCCCAGAGGTCCCAAAGCAGCGCTGGTCACCCTGACCAGAATAACCACAGGTGGCGTCACAAACTTATCCCTTGTTCATATTCTCCTTTTTCTGCATGCCTAGGGCCATAAAGCCAGGTCACTGCCACCGTGACCTCCCAAACAATCACCGGCCTGGTTTCAGAGTACTCCACAGCCCTGGTGGGTGTTGCAGCTGGCGGCACAAACAGGATTTGGTCCCCACGGTAACACCGGGTCCTGTGCGCCTTAAGAACTGTGTGTAAAGAGACTGTGTTTAAAACATTTGTGTAATGACAGATGCAGTGCCAGGATACCATGTGCTGGCTCGTGGGAGATCACAGCTGCTTATTGTGGGATGAAGTGGCCTGCGGCGCGAAAGACGATACCCGCCCCCTGTAGTAACTGTGAGCCGAAGGGGCCTGCCAGTCAACTCTAAGCCACCATCTCCGGATGTGCACAAAATAGAGAGACATCAGGACGGAAGGGAAGAAGAGACTGAGCTGCGTGAGACACGAGTCAAAGCAATGGTAGGACAAGACGGAGACTTCCCCACGTCTGCAGGATCCGAGGCCGGTCCTCCAAGACAGATCTGGATGTCTCAGAAGCTGCTGCCAGCGATGGAGGCAGGCCTTTTGGAGATTGAGGTTGAGGAGCTGGGCTGACAGCTCCTGGAGGTGCAGCTGACCACACTGGGTAAGTGACGCAAGGGGTTCCGGGAAAGGTGGAGAGATAACCAGCCTCCCGGAATGAAGAATCGGAAGTCCGGGAGAGGATTGAGGATGAAGCCACTAAGACCAGCACGGCGGTAAGCCCAGTAGTATCCACTGCTCTGGTGGGTCCCATGGGTGCCTCTTCTCCCAGTACTCCCCGCCGGGCTATACAGTTGATGGACTGGGATAGTGGGATGATGGCGTATACGAGACTCCTGGCCCTGCTGCAACAACCCGAACTCTCCCCCAAAGCTGAGGGAGCCATGGTGAAAATGGTGTACTTCCGCTGGGTCAGCAAGGGAGACATCATGATGGGGTTCCTGAATGCTGGCGAGGAGGCACAGAGGGACCTGTTGGAGGTAATGCCAGAGCGGTAGTACCTTCAAGTCCAAGAGCAGTGAGAGGAGGAGCAGAAGAAGGAGGCCCAGGCCAGGCAGGAAAAGGAAATCCGTGCTGAACTTGAGTGAAAGAGCCGTATCCGCAGAGCTCCGGCTGCAGAACCCATGGAGCGTAAGAGGGGTTCCGTAATGTTTAATGTGCATAAAAGCTACGGGTTTATTAAAGAGCCGCACTTGGTGAGCCACGTGTTCGTCTACAGCCAGCACGTGGAGAGTCACATGAATAGAGGACACCCAGGCCGTGACCTCCACGCTGGCCGTGACCTCCACGCTGGGTAATGGGTGGAATATGAGCAGCACTACAGTCCCCAAGGGTGGTACGCTGTCCGGGTTAAGAAGATGATGGCAGGACACCAGGCTACAAGCTCCGGAACCCCTGAACCAGCGTGGAACCACCACGCACACAACCCCATACGCCACTACTCACACCACCCCCCGCTGCGAGGTGCGACCCTGTAAAGATTGTGAAGTGTGACCTGGACAAGGTGGTGTTGCCCCGACTGAGCCGACCGTCAGACAGGTAGACCAAGCCACTGGGGGAGCTAGTCGGCAGTCACCCCACCGACCAACTTTTGGTAGAGGCATCCTTTAGAGTGGGCATGAAGGAGGCCGGATGCAGGTTTTACCAGGAAAGGAGGTTGTCAGATTGCTACCCTGTTGCCCTGGAAACAACCAAAAGAATAGACAAATATATGCTGCTAAACTATATAGTTAGAATCATGAGTATTTATACCTGGCTAGGTATTGTTTTATATTGTTTCATAATATGTAAGTTAGCCGGTTAGACAATGAAAGTTATGGTTAAATCATTATATGTGAATTTTTATACACAAATAGATTATGGACAGTGAATAATCAGAACTTATAATGTACATAGTTAGCACTTCTCACACGGGCTTTGTTGGTATTTACACCAGCACTGTGGTGTGTATCATGAACACTATGCACTCTACGCTTGACCACTAAACGACCGTCTGCGTGGCCGAAGCACTTGGTCCAACGAAAGATCAGCATTCCCTGTAGTCACACTCAGGGACAACGTTCGGGGTTTGAGGCGTTACCCCCCTAATTGCACTAAGTTTGTGGAACAAGAGACACCCTGGTTAGGGACTCAATTAAATCTTACCTGGACAGGTTAATAACTTTTGCACTATTTCTACTTTTCTATCTGTTTTATATGCAACGTTTAAGCCTGAGCCTGCCATAAAGGGAAGAAGTTGTTGTTTAATATGCGCATGAAAAAAGATTTGCATGTTCTCTTAAAATCTTGTACCTGTTTCAGCCCACGGATGTGCTGTGGTTTGCCGAGGGGGAATGTGGCGAACCTGCGGACTGGTCGCCACAGTAACATTGCACCTACTCCACAGGTGAGAGGGGTTGCCAAGCCAAGACGCATTCACTTGCACCCAACACCATCCAATTCCAAGCCTGGGGATCTGGAGGGACCCTATTAAGGGAGGGCCCCACCTGCAGGCTGGAGGGAGTAGGTACAAAATTTAGAGTTCAAGAGAGTTCAGAAAGCCTGCTGCAGGGTGAGTGGGTCCTAGGGGGCATGGGAGAGTGGGGGAACCACCGGTGGTGACCTGAATCCACTGCCAGTCACTGGTGAGTGGAGGGAATAGGTTGCAGAAGGGGACCGGCCCCGAACTAGAAGGAGTGCTGCATGCCTCTGCCAGAAAACTGGAGGCCACTGTGTCTGCAGGAACAGTGGCCACAGACCATGGATACTCGCTGAGAAGGTGGCCAGACCTAGGGCCAGGTGACTCTAAGCATTGCCCAACAAGGCCCACGGCCATTGGATTGGGACACTGCCCATGAAGACGCAGGCAGGAGAGGACAGTAACCAGTGTGGGAAATGGCCAGGAAAGGTTCATGAAAGGTGACTTGGTGAAGTGGCCCCGTATCATCTGAGAGCTGGCCAGGCTGCACCATGGAGGAGCATAGGACCCAGCTGGGTGGACTTGAGTGATCGCCAAGTAAAAAGTAAAGAACTGCAACCTTGGTCTCCTCTAGTTATTCTCCACACCCTCCTGCTTTGCTACATGGACACCACCACCACCTCCATAGACTTTTCCTACTGACCCTGGGGCCAAGCTCTACCTGTGGAGTGCAATACCATTCAGGCTGCCGTTCCATCGGCGCCAGAGGTCCCAAAGTAGCACTGGTCTGGGAATTGTGCAGGCTCTCCAACTGGCCAATATTTGCTTGACGATCTTGCAGGAACGTGCTGTGTGACAGCGCAAAGTACGATTTGGAGCGCAACTTCCCCTATTCACTCCCATGTTAAATGGCCGTTCCCTGGGTCGCTCGTACACAGCGCGAAGGAGGGGGCATAGACATCGCAGTTGCGTTGCCTGCCGATATTGGACTAGTGCCAAAAACGTGCGCACTCCCGTGCCGTTGTATTCAATATCGTAACGATATTGTGCCATGTAAAGCGGCCTTTATACCTTGAGCAAATGCTGGAAGTTTATTTCTTTTGATTGCTGCTGATGCAAGACTCGCTTGCTGATGTCTATGCACTGCCCGTTATCCTCCATTTCTCCAACAGGGAGAGCTGTTATGAACTTTCTCTGATAAAAGGTTGTTTGAGCACAGCTACCTGGACATGGGGGTGAGGACTTCTTGCTATATAATGTTCACTGTCACAGGGCTAGAGAGGGCCACTTACAATAGGTACGGAAAGTATTCAGACCCCTTTACATTTTTCACTCTTTGTTTTATTACAGACATTTGGTAAATTCAAAAAAAGTTAATTTTTTTCTCATCAATGTGCACTCTGCACCCCATCTTGACTGAAGAAAAACAGAAATTGGGGTATTTGTGCAAATTTTATAAAACAGAAAAATTGAAATATCACATGATCATAAGTATTCAGACCGTTTGCTCAGTATTGAGTATTTGAACCTTTTGAGCTAGTACAGCCAGGAGTCTTCTTGGGAATGGTGCAACAAGTTTTTCACCCCTGGATTTGGGAATCCTCTGCCATTCTTCCTTGCAGATCCTCTCCAGTTCCATCAGATTGGATGGCGAACCTTGATGGACAGCCATTTTCAGGTCTCTCCAGAGATGCTCAATTGGGTTAAGGTCAGGGCTCTGGCTGCGCCAGTCTAGAATGGTCACAGAGTTGTTCTGAAGACACTCCTTTGTTATTTTAGCTGTGTGCGTACGATCATTGTCTTGTTGGAAAGTGAACCTTCGGCCAAGTCTGGGGTCCAGAGCACTCTGGAAGAGGTTTTCATCCAGGATATCGCTGTACTTGGCCGCATTCATGTTTCCGTCAATTGCAACCAGTCATCCTATCCCTGCAGCTGAAAAACACTCCCATAGCATGATGCTTCAACCACCATGTTTCACTGTCAGGATTGTATTGGGAAGATGATGAGCAGTGCCTGGTTTTCGCCACACATACCACTAAAGCTACCGTCACACACGGCAATATTGCTTGCAATTTCACTGGCAATTTGCTGGTTGCAGTGAAATCATGGACACATTGTTCTATCTTGTTGCTGTGTACAAATGTAACAATGTGTCCATGATTTCACTGCAACCAGCAAATTGCCAGCGAAATTACCTAGCAATATTGCCGCGTGTGACGGTACCTTTAGAATTATCACCAAAAAGTTCTACCTTTGTCTCATCAGAAGAGACTCTTATTTCTCATAGTCTGGGAGTCCTTTATGTATTTTTTTGCAAACGCTATGTGGGCTTTCATATTGCACCAAGGAGAAGCTGCTGTTGGACCACTCTGCTATAAAAGCCCAACTGGTGTAGGGCTACAGTGTGCCTTTCCAAACTAAGTCCTATCAGTTTAATTAAACACAGCTGGACTCCAATTAAAGAGCAGACCCATCTCAAGGAGGATCACAAGGAAATGGACAGCGTGTGATTTAAATATGAGTGTTTGGGGAAAGGGGCTGAATACTCATGACTATGTGATATTTCAGTTTTTCTTTTTTCATTTGCAAAAATTTCAGTTTTTTTTCAGTCAAGATGCAATGCAGAGTGTAGCCTCCATACAGGCTAGAGCTTACTTAAAGTGGGTACGGAAAATATTCAGACCCCTTTAAATTTTTCACTCTTTGTTTCATTGCAACCATTTGGTAAATTCAAAAAAGTTAATGAACTTATCTGAATTTACCAAATGGCTGCAATGAAACAAAGAGTGAAAAATGTAAAGGGGTATGAATATTTTCTGTACCCACTTTAAGTAAGCTCTAGCCTGTATGTAGCAAGCACTGAGACAAAATGTGTTGCTACATACTAAGAGTGACGCAGAAACTGTGCCAGAGTCTAGAAAAAAGCTGCTCAGGAAATTGCCAGCAAGTAAGGGTATAAAGTTGAATTTAAAGACGGGTGTTTCTTTATATGCCAGTTGTTTATCTCTGTTCAAATCATTGCCTCTTTAGAAATGTCTGTAGCTGTCATGTATGTTGCCTCATAAAAGACTCTGATCATTAAGCTTGAGACATCTTCCACATCTAGCAAACGTTTTCCAAAAACGTATAGGGTCCCTTTACACGCCACGACCGCAAGGTAACAACTGCCTGGCACTGGGGATAATTGTGCCTGTTGCCAAGAAATTGCTGCGAAATGGTGGCATGTAAATAGGGAAGTTCCTCCCGGTGTCCTGCAGTTGACTCAGATACCTGTTGCTGAGCCGTGCTCAAAAACCAAAGGCAACACAAAGGCACAATTGCCATGGTAGTGGTGTCTAAACGGGGCACAGGCATGGATGTTGCGTCGCCTAGTGAACTCCCAGGGACGTGCCACAGCGTCATGGATACCACGCCCCATCAGCGATCATTGGTGGGGGCTACTGTGTAACCATTGGCTGTCCCTTCACAGGGCGCCATATTTAAAGAGCTGACCATTCACACTACACAATTGCAATAACGTCATGTATTAACCAGCCTTCCTGCGCAGGCTGGCTAATCATGACGCTATTGCGTTGTCCAATCAATGCTTTTGCGTCACGGAATACACAACTCTGTCACGCCTATGTACTTGCGGCGTGAAAGATGTACGCCCATATTCCTTTGTGGTAGCGGTGGGGAAGGTATTCAACAGGAAGTAAGCCGCAGGATCTGTCGGAACTTCTGGGGAACAAAGATACCTTCAGTTGACAACGCAATGGCGGTGTGTATATGCGGCATCAGCGATCGGTATCCACAGTTAAAAACGTGCGCCTGCACGTGTGGTGGATACCTGTTGCTAGGCACAGTGGCGGTGTGTAAAGGTACCTTAAAAGGTAGTCAATTTGTGGTGTCACACAATGAGAAGCACATGGCACTTAGGGACTTAGCCATTAAATCAAAGGGAGGGATACCTTGAGGAATTGGATAAAATGGGGTTTTAGCTCAAAATCTACCCATATGAGGTATGTCTGCATACAGTTCAAATGATTATCATAGAACTATAGCAGCGATAAACCATTATGAAGCTATTAGTTATCAGGTCTAAAATGGGAAAAATCACAAAAATGAATAAAGTGTCTTAGACACTTGTGTCAGGATCTATGTTCCTCATTCATTATAAAACACCTACTCTTAGGTCAGGCCCTATACAAGCTCTGACAATGATGTAATGATAATACAGGTGACTGCGGAGCTATATAATTAGCACATGCACAATTAATAGCACATTAACATTCTGTACTTTGGTTTGGCTCAGTTTCATAACAGCCAGGACACCATTATCTATGTAAGCCATGAATGCTGTTTATTCTACTATAATAATGAAGGGACCAGACTGAAGGATGCCATGCTCTTTATGGGACTGACCTGTTCCACATTGATCATTGATTTAGTTGGCCACATAAAAACACATAAACCCATTTAATGATGGTATGTTCTTCTATGTGACTGGGTACAATTAAAGGGTTGCCTAGCTAGAAAAAAATGTAAAATGTGCTGAAATTAGTAATGTCTATTTATACTTGTTAATATACGGTACATAATTAGCTAAGGATATGTTCATACATTGCTTTTTTGCTGCTTTTTTTTGCAAAACCTACTCTCTTGGCAGTAAAGAATAGCTTCTTTGCCCTGCAAAAATGCTAAAGGCATTATCATGCGTTTTCTTTAAAAAATGCAGCAGTTTTCCATCTTAGGGCCCTTTCACATCAGCGTTTTTTGTAATTCGCGGCAGATGCGGTGAAAAAACCGCATCTGCCGCGTTTGCCGCATAACCGTTACACTTGCGGCGCGGTTGCGGTAATCCCCATAGAAAGTATAGGGGGACTTGCGGCAGGTGCGGCAAGTGCGGTTTTGCACTTGCGGCAGGTGCGGCCGCGAAAAAAAACGCGTCTGACTGCGGTTTTTTTCGCGGCCGCACTTGCCGCAAGTGCAAAACCACACTTGCCGCACCTGCCGCAAGTCCCCCTATACTTTCTATGGGGATTACCGCAACCGCGCCGCAAGTGTAGCGGTTATGCGGCAAACGCGGCAGATGCGGTTATTTCACCGCATCTGCCGCGAATTTCATAAAAACGCTGATGTGAAAGGGCCCTTAGTCAGGAAAAAAAAGCATGCGTATGTGCTTTTCTGAAAACTCCTAGCTTTTGGTGATACTGTAAAAAGCTGGGTTTAATTCACTTAAGTCTCATCAAAAACACTGCTAAAAATGCTGCAAAAAACACCAAAAAAAGGCAACGCGTGAACATAGCCTAACAGTTCTGAATATCAGCTTCAAGCTTTGTTCCCAAAACCCAGGAGGCACTCTTCGAGTTCACACTTTCCCGTGAAAAATGTTGCATGCACGGGACCTAAGTATGGGACTCAAAGTTACGTGATAAATCCACACAGGAAGCAGATCCAACAGAATCCTTGGTCGAGCGTCCAGACAATGATCACTTTCTTCAGTGGCTGAGCCACCACAAATAACCTCCACACACATGGGATGGATCCACCGGACTCCCATCTATGATATCCAGAACGATCATCTTTGGCACTGATCTCCCCCTGGTAGCAAGGTCCTCTTCTCCACGGGGGAGAGACTCATTCTCTCTCTACAGGTCAACACACAGTTTCTATAAGCTCAACCAGGGCCTATCAGAGGAACGACAATCTGCCCTTTTGAGTCTACAAACTGCTGTCCACGTCAGTCATCTACCCTTCCCAAGCGCGAGCAAGGCATTTTATATCAGACGCACAGGGGTCTCCCTGTTGACTCGTGGGATACCAATGCAGGTTGTATCCTCTGCCCACTCTCAAAGCTTCAGAACAACTCCTGAAAGCTGTATACCAAACAGCTTGCAAGAGTGTGCTCCTTGGATAGGAAATCAGCCACCTCTTACAGACTCTGCAGGTGGCCAATAACCCTGGCAACGAGCTCTGTTCTTGAGAAAACAGAGGAGTCTTAATAAGTAAATTGCAAAGTTGCTACTTTTTACAAGCACTTTGAAGTTTTACCCATTAATACGATAAGACAACACTTCTAAAGGGATCATCTCATGAAGCCAATACTACAGTATTTGGATCAGTCCTCTATAAGCCAGAGCAGAGCCACGGCTGAAGGAATGTATACCCATAGCTGACTTCCCCTATCAATAGCTGATCAAGTGTTATAGGTAATCTCTGCAAACTAGTGATTGTTTACTAAGTCCACACTCGACCTGCCCAATATTTTAGAAGAGCAAAAACAAAAAAACGTCTATGTGTGTTAATAGGGCTCCATACCCAACAAAGCCTGGGTAATCAGTCATGCTGTAAAAGTGACAATGTATGTCATAATCATCATGTATGAACTTGATTTCAATATAACAGCATCTTATCAGTTATAGACTTTTACACTGATTACATAATACACATTTTCTTTAAAAAAATAATTCTTCACATCTGGATCTAATATAATTACTGAATATAACTCTCAGATACAATGTTCAATTCAGAAACAAATCCCCAGAACTCCAGCTAATAACATTTCCTTAATGTGAATCATTATCTAAACTAATAAACTTTAGGTTACAGATGGGTGGTAAGAAAAACAGTTGATTGCTTAATGGTGGATCTTCCGCCATGTGATCACTGAAGCTAAAAACAAAAACAGATATACAGATCTTCCCCATATTATACCTTTAAAACTAATTATACCACAAGCATTGAGTTTTTAGAACACCTACGTCTGGTGCTGTGCAGTATTTCCAAGCAATAATAGCTTATGTAGAAGTAAACGTTGGGTCTCTAGACAGAGCATAAGCTACAGCTATTTTTTAAGGACTGTAGATAGACCAATGACCATTGGCAGGTTGTTCAGCTGTAATTTAATGTTGGGTGCTAGCCGTGGGCGAGAAAGTCATCTCTTATGTCCCAGCACGTTACATGAATGCCTTCTATTTTGGTCACCTCTCACATCAGAGACACCCACATTATACTGCGCAGCTCACTAGTCAGACCTTAGGACTGCTCTTACTGCATGCTGGGCCCTATCTAGGCTTCTGCAAGAGAAAAGAGAGAGAAAGGGGCGCAATAGTGTGGTTACCAGGGGGGCTTTATTTAGCGTGGCATACTAATAGGTGGCCACTCACCTTATCGGGTTGTGCTGTCCCCGCACAACCCGATAATACACTTGATAAGGCGCCCTTCACAGGCTCTAGCTCATCCGCACACCGCGTGCTCCGAGCATCCGGTTACGTCACCGCAGGTCCTTAAGTTAAAGCTCCCGTTGCCAGGCGACGCCAGGTCCTCACGTTAAGCTGCACTCTGCGCCTAGCTGCTCCCTGCCGCTTTACCCTCAGAGAGGGATTTATATTAGAAGGTAAACAAACTGTAAGCGGTCTAATTGGAGGCGCTCAGGCACAAAGGCAGCAGGCACTGGGATGGTTTTTCAACAGACCTTTATTCAGGCTCCCCTCCTACTCCACAACATGTTTCGATAGATTCTCTATCTTCCTCAGGTGGTCCACCTGAAAAACCATCCCAGTGCCTGCTGCCTTTGTGCCTGAGCACCTCCAATTAGACCGCTTACAGTTTGTTTACCTTCTATCTAGGCTTCTGACAGGAAATTGTCACTGTCCCTTCAATATAGCCCTCCAGCTCAGGGCTAACCACAAACATTAACTTCATCTTACCCTGTTGTCAGGTGAAATACCATACAACACAAATAACACTTGTCATAGTTCACATTACAACAACACTGCTGTCTTCAAGAGGGAACAGGGGCAGTATGTCCATCTTCTTACACAGCAACTGCAGAGAGCATGGAAACCCAATAAACATTTCCCATAGTCAGAAAAATCCAGAGAAGTCATGAGCAGATCATATCTTTTGTTGCTTTGCAGTGGAAAAAACATATTTAGGAAGCTGGCTGAACACTGCTCTAAAATGCTTCCTATGTAAACGTTATTCCCAAAATCGTAAGCGAACTCAAAGATTGCGTGGAGACTGACCAATGAATGAATGGAATGAATGGAGTAAAGGCTCTTATGTCCGATCTATGCTACATTGTCTATTGGACTGCTGGATAAAGCCGAGTACAAAATTAGGGCAGAGACACACTATGCGAGATGCATAGTATGTAGATGGCCGCCATATCTCTGGACGGGAGCATGGAGCTGCATAGAAATACATGCCGCTGATGCGCTCCCATTTAGAGAGGCAGTGGCCGTTGAGGGTGAGTCATGTGAGTATTTCGCCTGGATCTCGCACAGTGTGTCTCTGCCCTTAGACCATTTCTTTATTGCAGGGTTCTAAAGCCCTATTCTCTCTGAATAGAGCATGCCTGCTAAAAGACAATCAGTAAAGTGGCCTCTTGCCTGAGGATAAGGGATAGGTTCAGATTTTGGTAATAACCCTTTGGCGGCCGTCACGGTTCAATTTCTTGAACGATATCGTTTAAGCGATCTGCTTTTTGATCGCTTAAGCGATATCGTTTGTGCATCGCTGCGTGCGATCAAGCGATTTTACAATGTAAAATCGCTTGATCGTGACATCGCAGATATGAGAGCCGGAGCTCATATCAAGCGATCATCGCTTGTTCAATCTGCTTCATCGTGGTGTGTGACACCACGATGAACGATCTCCCAGCGGCAGAGCCTATGCTGGGAGATGGTATCTATGGTAAACGTCGGGTTACTAAGCGCCGCGCGGCGCCTAGTAACCCGATGTGTACCATAGTTACCAGCGATCTCGCTGCTCCACATCGCTGGTGAGTCTGTCTGTGTGACAGCTCACCAGCGATGTGAGCGATATCATTAGCGATCGCGCGTGCACGTGATCGCTAACGATATCGCTCACGATATTGATGAGTGTGACGGCCGCCTTAAACTGATTAGAAATTAAAATTCTACAGCTCCCTACCGGGGTGGCCTTTAACATACAGTGTGGAAATGGAAATTTGTAAAAATTTCTAAAATCCTCATAACTTAATGTGGCACCCTGGCACCTGTTGGGCACCACAGAAATCCTTAGAGCACAAATGGAGTAAGTAACAGCAAAGCAAAACCCACAAACACAACAACACCTTAGAACACCTGGTTTCGCCCCGAGCCTCTAGGGGGAGCTCCACTGGTGACTTTGAGCCAGTTCCCCCTATAAAAAGAGTCTTGGAGGGAGAAACTTCAGAGTGTGGTAGACGCTACAAGAGCTGCCAGCCTGTGTGAAACCTCCACCCTATGAGGAACACACTAGGTCCAACCAGCCTGTTAGCAAGTGGAAATCCCTGCAATTGGGATAAGAGGAAGAAGGAGAACACCTCTCAGGAACACAGAGTTAATCTGCCTCTTTCCAAATCAACCGGTTACTGGAACCGAAGCTGTGAGAGCTACCCAGCCACCACAGAGAACCAGCACTATCAACAGGAGGTTTAGCCACCTGTTCCACCTGATGCACCCATCCACGAGAGCCCAGGGAAGAGTACTGATCCTGCTCAGACCCTTTTTACAGTGCCCTCAGTGCTGATAACCAGGTGAAGCAAGTTCCATTGAACACACTGCCCGGTCCGGCTGGATTCCACATCCACCCGACCCTAGCACCAGAACTAGAGAAAGGAAGCCTAACACTGCTTGCTGTGAAACTCCATAAGTGCCAACTTCACTATCCCGGTCCGAGTGTACCTGACTACCATCCAGTAAAGGTACCTAAAAGAGACTTTGTGTGGTTGTACGTTACTCCTGGATTCAGCGTGCAGCACCCGCAGCTGCCTCACAACATCTTGCGCAGCTCCCGGCTCCGGGGACTCCCGCTCGTCCTGTGGGGAGCGTTCCATCCCGCTGTATAACATCCCCCGGAGACCCGAACAGCGCTGGTAAAGTTACCAGAACACCCGCAGGTGGCGTCACGAAGACAAATCACCCCTACTGTTCCGCCATTCCCCTATTGATCTGGCCACCGGGCTTACACCACCGCAGGCGCGGTTCCGTGACTGGAGGAGAAACAACGCCCGCTACGTGTACCCCCGGCTACGGTGAGTCATTAATATGAGAAGAACAATGGATGTAACTACCATAGTAGCATGCATAGTAGCTAAGATGTGGATCCATCTCTTTTGTTAAAGTAGCCTCACTGGTTAGTGTGAAGAGGTCGGTGATCACTTTGGAGAAGTCTAAAACTGGCTGCACACATCATATAAAGGCCAAATGTATTCTGTATAGTGGACAAGAGAGTAGAATCCGAAAATTGGCTTACACTCAAACCAGCTTGTGGGAGGTGCATATAGACATAGGGGTATCTCCAAAGAACCATATAGTATAGAAATGTGAATGCACTTTCCAAATAACTTGCAATGTCATGAATTTATTTATAGGTTGCTGAGAGAAAACGACGATGTTTCAACCCCACTGGGGTCTTTTTCAAAAGTCACTTTGAAGAACTAATCAGATAATAGATCTTGTCTCATGAAGGGTGTCATAGAGGTCTTTAAGGATATAGATTAAGCATTGATTAATCTCAACAGTCAAATTTTTCAGGTCACTGTCCTGTGTTCTGAGTAAATAAACACAAATTCTGGAATGTTGCGTATAGGATAGGGTACATCAGGTGCCCAACAAATTGGAACCAAAGAGGAGATTTCCCTCTTGAGTTTTATCAATACTTAACTTATAACATTAAGGACCTCTATAGCACCCTTCATGAGAATTCGTTTTTTCAAGTCGACTATTGAAAAGACCCCGGCGGGGTCGAAACAACTTTTCACTTTCTATCTGCAACCTATAAATAAATTCACGACATTGCAAATTATTTGGAGAGTGCATTGACTTTTCTATACTATATGGACAAGTGAGTAAACAAATGCAAGATACTTCTGTTTTCTATCAGGGGAGAGTTGGGATGTTTCAATATACAAAGCTTTATTCAGATGTCCATAAAACAGTCCATGTACAGACTGATTGCGGGTCTCCTACCCAAACCTGACAGCATCATAGGGATATATGAAGTGTTTAGTTTGGGTTAGGGTGTCCACAGCCGGTCTGTGCAACATATAAAGGATAAAGCTTGGCTCAACCACCTACATCGGTGCTCAGAAGTAAGGTCTGTACATTATGGTAGTGCACGGACCAGGTTTCATGGATGAATTAGGCTTAAGATGGTATCAGTCTCGCCAAAGTTCACCAACTTTAATGTGCTTGTGAAGACCTTGATTACCATAATGTGTGCTGAGCAGTCTTAATACTGATAGTTGTGGGCCCATCATTTTTTTATTTGGCCCTATGATTACTCCTCAGGCCGGCTTCACACTACGGTTTAATGGATCCAGGGATGTCCGGTATGAACCGGACAGCCCAGATCCGATTTTGGCCCCATAGTATTCCTATGGGTTCGGATGGCAACTGTTTGCCATCCGGATTTCCATCTGTCCGGGAGGATCTGGGAGAATTAGTTTTTTTTTCCTCGAACACAAAATCGGAGCTTGCAGCGTTTTTGTATCCGGAGCAAAAAGTTACACAAAACCAAATCCACCTGGATCCGGTGCCCAATAACATGGGATTCTATGGGTTTGCGCTAGATCATGCCGGACCCGACAGAAAATCTGTCCAGTTCCCGGACGCTGGGTGCTGAAGCACCGTGGAGAGCTCCCGGCTGAGATTTCAGGACCGGGGCTAGCTCCCCGCAAGCCGCGATCCTGACATTTCAGCTGCGGACTGACGATTATGGCAGAACACAGACCGGAGGGCATATTTGCCCTCCAGTTCTGTTTCTCTGGAGATGTCAGGCTGTGTCTGGTGCTTCCTGCAAAAAAAAAACGTACACAGCCTGACACCACAAAACCGTGCTGTGAAGCCAGCCTTATACCAGAGATCAGAACAGTTCAACAATTTTATATAAGACAGTCTCTCAATATACAATTCATCAAATATACTACCTCCCCAGCATTTAGTCTAATGTTCTGTGACACAACAGATAAAAGAAGTCTTTTTTCCATTTAGGACATCTGGCATTTGACTTACCTGCAATTTAATTTCACCAGTGATAGTTGGTTGCCAATCTGAAACACTCCTTATTCATCATTGCTGTTACTCTGACCCTTCATTGATTTACACTGCAGTTCTGCTTTAATGATCAGATGCACATGCCACATATTCATTGAGCCAAATGAACTTTAATAATGATTCAATGGTGGAGGAGAATATTATTTTTTATAAACTGATATTAGTACTTGGAGATGAGTATTATAACTTGATGTGCTTCAGTAGTCTCCCAAGTAATCACTCCACTTCTTCCATTGTCATTGTAAAGTACTTTTCCTTTTAAACTATGAAAGGAATTCACTCACTATGAGATCAGCACAATAAAATTTCAGAAGGAAAAAGAAATCTTTATATATTTCTTGGCTCAGAGCAGCACGTCTTATTTTTTCATATTTTTTACAGCCACCTTTGTTCCATAGAGAACAGCTGCTGGAATCAATAAAAATACCTTGTGCTTTACTGACTGCAGCATAAGCCGCTCTTATTAAAAGAGATGGAAAGACTTATAAATTTCATATGTTTATAATGAGGATATATGTTGTTCACCTTTTGAAGTGCATGAATCCAAGATCGGTACCTCTGATGACCCTTGTCAACACTAGTATTCAGTTATTGTATGAAAATATACACTGTGTGCAGAATTATTAGGCAAGTTGTATTTTAGAGGATTACTTTTATTATTGATCAACAACTATGTTCTCAATCAACTCAAAAGACTCAAATATCAAAGCTTAATATTTTTGGAAGTTGGAGTGTTTTTTTTTTAGATTTGTCTATCTTAGGAGGATATCTATTAGTGCAGGTACTGTGCAGAATTATTAGGCAACTTAATAAAAACCTAATATATTCCCATCTCACTTGTTTATTTTCACCAGGTAAACTAATATAGCTGCACAAAATTTAGAAATAAACATTTCTGACATGCAAAAACAAAACCCCCAAACATTAGTGACCAATATAGCCTCCTTTCTTTATGATGACACTCAACAGTCTTCCATCCAGATTCTGTCTGATGCTTGATCTGTTTACGATCAACATTGCGTGCAGCAGCCACCACAGCCTCCCAGGCACTGTTCCGAGAGGTGTACTGTTTTCCCTCCCTGTACATCTCACATTTTATGATGAACCACAGGTTCTCTATGGGGTCCAGATCAGGTGAACAAGGGGACCATGTCATTATTTTTTCTTCTTTTAGACCTTTACTGGCCAGCCACGCTGTGGAGTAGTTGGATGCATGTGATGGAGCATTGTCCTGCATGAAAATCATGTTTTTCTTGAACAATACCAAATTCTTCCGGTACCCCTGCTTGAAGACGTTGTCTTCCAGAAACTGGCAGTAGGTCTGGGAGTTGAGCATCACTCCATCCTTAACCCAAAAAGGTCCCACAAGTTCATCTTTGATTATACCAGCCCATACCAGTACCCCACCTCCACCTTGCTGGCGCCTGAGTTGGAGTGGAGCTCTCTGCCCTTTACTGATCCGGCCTCTGGCCCATCCATCTGGCCCATCAAGAGTCACTCTCATTTCATCAGTCAATAAAACCTTTCAAAAATCAGTTTTAAGATATTTCTTGGCCCAGTCTTGACATTTTATCTTATGTTTCTTGCTCAAAGGTGGTCGTTTTTCAGCCTTTGTTACCTTGGCCATGTCCCTGAGTATAGCACACCTTGTGCTTTTTGATACGCCAGTAACATTGCAGCTCTGAAATATTGGAAAACTGGTGGCAAATGGCATCTTGGCAGCTTCACGCTTGATTTTCCTCAATTCATGGGCAGTTATTTTGCGCCTTTTTTGTCCAACACGCTTCTTGCGACCCTGTTGGCTATTTGCCAACAAACGCTTGATTGTTCAGTGATCACACTTCAAAAGTTTGGCAATTTCAAGACTGCTGCATCCCTCTGTAAGACATCTCACAATTTTGGACTTTTCAGAGCCCATCAAATCTCTCTTCTGACCCATTTTTAGAAAGGAAAGGAAGTTGCCTAATAATTAAGCACACCTTATATAGAGCGTTGATGTCATTACACCACACCCCTCCTCATTACAGAGATGCACAACACCTGATTTACTTAATTCGTAGTTGACTCTCAAGCCTATACAGCTTGGAGTAGGACAACATGTATAAAAAATATCATGTGATCAAAATACTCATTTGCCTAATAATTCTGCACACAGTGTATACTTCTATAACAAGTTGAGAATGCGCAATAGGGTCTTATCTTTTTATAATCAGTTAAAAATGGTTTAAATCAGAATTGCTCACCTGATGAGGTTGTGTCACATACAACCAGCTTGATCGCTCAGAAATGCAGCCGCTGCAGGGACCGTACCTCCACAGATTACTGCGGTAAACAATCAAATATCCGGACAAAGTACCTCAGGTCCGCGCTGCTGTAGGATAGATGTAAATGACACCAGAAACACCGGGATGCCTGGTTAAAAGTGGTGAATAGCTTTATTTTGCGACGCGTTTCGGAGCTCGGCAAGCAGCTCTGAAACGCGTCGGAAAATAAAGCTATTCACCACTTTTAACCAGGCATCCCGGTGTTTCTGGTGTCATTTACATCTATCCTGCAGCAGCGCGGACCTGAGGTAGTTTGTCCGGATATTTCACAGTGTATACTTGACCTTTGTGAACTGACCAATATATGGCCCAGTGAGAAGAGGTCTATGGCAAACTGCTGAGTCCTACCTGTTGAAGAGGATTTAGTATGTGTATTAATTACAGCAGAGACATAAATTTAATATGATGTCTCATCTAATGCCCCTCAAATTGCTGTACCACCCACTCGAGTAGAGGTGGATTTGGTGTTGATTCCCTCCAATTTCCCCCTATGTTGCACCCAATCCCCTGTTTGTGAACTTTATGCCAATGAAACCAATAGTTGCACACAACTCATTGGATAGTTGTAAAGTAAACCTTACCTGGTCCCCCATTTTTCATGTGTACAGTTAATTCTATTTCTTAAACTGTTGTATGGATTTTCCAACATTTTATAAAATCTCACAATGACCTGATTAGTTTAATTATCCTACAGAAAAGAATTAAACACTAAGGAGCAGATGTCTCACCGACCATAGGTCATCTACCTATATATGGCACCCTCAAGTCTGTAATATGAGATTACAAAAAAGAATTAGCCTTTTCCTAAATCTGTCCTTGGTATTGCAAGTCAGCACCTTTGGATAGAAATGACCTGTATTTCATAAACAAAATTAAGAATGCCTTGGTTTCTTTGGATGTAGTTTTTTTCTACAGCAAAACACATTATGTACAAATACATTTCTTAATTATTTGGAAGAAGGCACAAGGGTGAGGACACGGCGCACAAGAGGGAGGAGATGGTGCACAAGGAGGAGGAGACAGCGCATGAGGAAGAGAGACATATCCACATAAATAAGAGTAGCACTCACCATGTAGCTGGCAGCAATTCTCTATTTCATAGGGTCAAACATGTACACAAAGACAGGAGGGAGGATGGCAGTGAACTACAGCTGATTCACACATCACACTAGCACTTCAACGGGAACCCATTAAAAGGACCTACAAAAACCTGGAGCTGGCCCTGGCATTAACTGACATCTCCTATGTCAGTGATGGGGAAAACTGTCTTCACTGAACACAGATTTTACCTGTGCTTTGACAAGTTTGAGAATTATTGTAAAAAATATTTGTACCATGCTTGCTTTGCTTTACCATCTTTTCAGTTAGCAATTAAATGGCATCAACCACTGAGGACTCTCAGATTCTGAAAATGAGTGATCAATTTAGAAAGATGAAGAGGATTTTTCTGATAAAATGTATTACAAACTTTCTTATTTTCACCTATACTACTGATTTATGAAAAAGACAACAATTTTTTTAAGCTGTCCTCTCTCCTCTCCTGTTCAAGAAACGCGGCTCGAGTAGGAACCATGAATTCCGGACTAGCCACGGATTTACTGACCCAAATTAAATAGCCTCATATATGCCTTTGGAACTGTCCTTATATTGTGGTCCATACTTGAACAGTTTTCTACAGACATCTGAATTTGGCAGATGTTAAAGGGGAACTCCGGTGAAAGAAAACTTTTTAGTACAGTTCCTGCCCTCCTACATAATGAAGCAGAACTGTACAGTGCAGCCTTAGGATCTATAGATCACTTATAAATTGATAAAATCATACCTGCTCCCCAGCCCAGACAACCACCTCAAGGGACCTAGAATCTTCTGCCTGACACAGCTTCATGTAGGAACAAAAAGCAGGAGTTGTGACGGGGGCATGGACCCTGGGGGCTGCAGGATCATCCTACATTCCAGTGAGGAGTGATGATGATGATCCATTGAAAGTGGGAGGAATAGGAAGATACCATGTTTCTATGCAGAAGGGGAGACCATACAGAGCTGAATCGTTCAATGTAATGATTTGCCTCTGCTCCTAGCCTCACAATAACAGTACACATTATGCATCACCATACAGAAGAGGTTAACATTGTGTATTTGTATCTGCTTGGTGACATGATTGCTATTTCAAGCCTGGACTCCCCCCGTCACAATGGATGGTATATCAGGGACAAGATTGTATGTGTGAGCATGGGGTCGGCGGCCGCACCCCCTACTACACACTCTCCCTATACAGAAATGTGAGGGGGCTGGAATGTAGGCTGATCCTGCAGCTCCCAGCATCCACGCCCCTGACACACCTCCTCATCTCAGCAACAGCATGAGACATTCAAGCTGAAGATTGAAAGGTCCCCTGAGGTGGGGGTCAGAGCTGAGGAGCAGGTATGATTTTATCAATTTATAAGAGATCTATAGATCCTAGAACTGCAGTGTATAGCTCTACTTCATCATGTAGCAGGGCAGGAACAGTACTAAAAGGTTTTCTCTCAGTGGAGTTCCCCTTAAACTCATGTTAATTTTGCTGTAATATGCAACATTCTGGAAGAATGAAATATATTAAGTGTAAAGAAGGCAGACAAGAGCAGAGCAAGAGGGTAAGTGGTATTTAAACATGGCTCTTCTGCTGAAACCTCAGTTATATCCCAGCGTTGCCTCTTCTGTCCTAAGTCTGATCTCTGGTTACCCTCTGCCTGCTCTGTAGCTCCTGGATAGCAGTTAGAAGGGAGGATTGGGTTGCTAGGGCTGGATACATTAGCTAGTGCCATGCATATTAAGTAATCTTGATCGAAAATATGTTAGGCCATGTGCACACATTGAGTACTTGATTTTTTTAATCTCAGTACTTGCAGCCAAATCCAGGAGTGGAACAGTCAGATGAACAGTATAATAGAAACACGTAATCACTTCTGTATTTTTTTCTTACTCCTGATATCAGCTTACAAATACTGAGATTAAAAACTCACCCAATGCTCAACATGTGCATGTGGCCTTAAAGGGGAAATCCAGTGAGAGAAAACTTTTTAGTACAGTCCCTGCCCTGCTACATGATGAAGCAGAGCTGTACACTGCAGTTCTAGAATCTATAGATCGCTTATAAATTGATAAAATCATATCTGCCCCTCAGCTCTGACCCCCACCTCATGGGACTAAGAATCTTCAGACTGGCAGCTTCATCTAGGGGAAGAGAGCAGGAGGTGTGTCGGGGGTGTGGATGCTGGGAGCTGCAGGATTAGCCTACATTCCAGCCTCCTCACATTTCTGTATAGGGAGGAGGGGTGGCAGAGGGCATGGCCACCAACCCCACACATACAATCCTGTCCCTGATATACCATTCTATGTGACAGGGGGCTCCAGGCTTGAAATAGCAATCATGTCAACAAGCAGATACAATACATGCTGTGATACTCTGCTGTATGATGATGCATAACGTGTACTGTTATTGTGAAGCTGAGAGCAGAGGCAAATCATTACATTGATTGATTCATCTCTGCATGATCTCCCCTTCCCCATAGGAAAATGGTATCTTCTTATCTCTCCAACTTTCAATGGATCATCATCATCACTCCTCAATGGAATATAGGATGGTCCTGCAGCTCCCCGCATCCATGCCCCCAACACACCTCCTGCTTTTTGCTCCTACATGAAGCTGCCAGGCTGAAGATTCTTGGTCCCATGAGGTGGGGGTCAGAGCAGAGGAGCAGGTATGATTTTATCGATTTATAAGAGATCTATAGATCCTAAAACTGCAGTATACAGCTCTGCTTCATCATGTAGCAGGGCAAGGAACTGTACTAAAAAGATCTCTCTACCCGGAGTTCCCCTTTAAAATGACAAAATAGACCATATTCCCTGCTCCTTTCCCTGCAATCGTCTCTACATAGTTTACATGTTAGAAGTAATGACATGCTATACTGTTGTTGCTGTAGCCAATATAAAATTGTTTGTTGTAGATATATAGCTTGTCTTTTCTGCTGCAATTTAGTCAAAGTCTGGATGGGGAAAACTGTGAGACTAGTATGCATCTTCATAAGCACTAATCTGGTTGTGTGCCCGTCTGTGATCGTTGCAATGTTTGTCTACCTCTCTGTGAACATCACTATGTTTGTCTTCCTTTCCGTGAGCCGCTATGCTTGGCTGCCGCTCAGTGAACAGTGCTATAAACAAGCTAGTAACAGCCATCCATTTTATATTGCATTGTTATGCATGTGTGGCTTTCTGTGAGAAGCGCTATGCTTGTGTGCCTCTTCATGACCACTATGCTTGTGTGCCTCTCCATGAGCACCGCTATGCTTGTGTGCCCCTCCATGAGCACCGCTATGCTTGTGTGCCTCTCCATGAACACAACAATGCTTGTGTGCCTCTCCATGAGCACCGCTATGCTTGTGTGCCTCTCCATGAGCACCGCTATGCTTGTGTGCTTCTCCATGAGCACCGCTATGCTTGTGTGCCTCTCCATGAGCACCGCTATGCTTGTGTGCTTCTCCATGAGCACCGCTATGCTTGTGTGCCTCTCCATGAGCACCGCTATGCTTGTGTGCTTCTCCATGAGCACCGCTATGCTTATGTGCCTCTCCATGAGCACCGCTATGCTTGTGTACCTCTACACGAGCATCGCTATGTTTGTGTCCCTCTAGGTGAGCATCACTTTGCTTGTGTGCTTCTCTGTGAGCACCACTATGCTCGTCTGCCTCTCCACGAGTACCACTTTGCTTGCTGGCCTCTGCGTGAGAACTGCTCTTCTTGTCTTCTTCTCCTAGTATTGCTATATTTGTCTGCCTCTAGGTGAGCAGCACTACTCTTATCTGCCTCTCTGAGAGCATTGTTCTGCTTGTGTGCTTCTCTGCTCCACTCTGCTTGTCTGCCTCTCTGAGTATCGCTCTGCTTGTCTGCCTCTCTGCTAGCACTTCTGTGCTTGTCTGTCTCTCCGTGAGCACCATTTTGCTTGTATACTTCTCTGTAAGCTCTGCTTTGCTTGACTCTTTTCATCTCTTTTCCAGACCTTAAAAAAAAAAAAAAAAAAAATCTTTATTCTCACCCATCCACGAGTCCCCCGGCGCTTCAAGCTATCTTCTGCTGATCCTTACAAGACCTGGCGTGATGTCACAGTCACATGACCGGTTACCGCGGTAATCGGTCAGGTGACTGTGACATCATGCCAGGTCCTATAAGCATTGAGCGCTGAAGGCATCAGTGGATCACGGGACAGGTGAGAATAAAGTTTTTTTTATTATTTTTAACCCTTTTTTTTTCACTACATTTCTCTTCTGCAATGTATGAATATACATTGCAGAAGTGAAATTAGATGGCACAGAGCAATTTTAGTTTACCGAGCATGCTCAGTACACTAAAATCAGGTCCGAGGAACGATCAGCTGTTTCCTCGGACCCGTGCTCCATAGGCTCCATGTTATTTGGCACGGATCAGGTCGGATCCAATTTGGTCCGATTTGATCCGCTGTGCCCAAAATCACAGCAGTCTGCGATTTTGGGTACAGCAAAAAATCGGACAGAATCGGATCAGACAAAATTCGGATGGCAATAAGGCCAAATCCTATCCGATCCGTGCCCATAGGATAACATGGGGGCCAAATTTTACAACGGACAGCCACGGATTGAACAAAAACGCAGTGTGAAAGCACCCTTAGCCAGATAGATGACCATAATGCTTATGTGTGTCATAAAAATGCAACCATCATGTATGAGTGCCTCTTTGGAATCAAACTAAAGTTTATTTGAATATTACACATTTAACTTCCTTCAGGACCCCCCACTGTGTAACTGATAAAACATTCTAACTCCTGAGTTCTGTGTTTCTTCGACCTATGTACTACATCTGAACCCCAGTCTACTCATTGACTCTTTTTAAGATCACAGTTTCCACACTAAAAGCATCATTTTTCTCTATTTGTTGATTTTTTTATTTTTGAGTGTAATGGAATTTTTTTTTGCAAACTACGTACATAGTAGACTTCGGACAGAAAGTGTCTGGATGTCACCTTTATTTGCCACCCGATTGGCCAGCTAACTGGCGGATGATTGGTCCACCTGAAAGAAAAAAAAACTAAGCGGCCACCATATTGGCACACCCAAGTGATGTGCCAATATGCTGTCCACATATTGCTGCTGTCCTCCTTGTCCAGGTCCTCAGTCCACCACAGCATTTTCCTCTGCTGTCGCCGCCGCTACCTCAGAGCCCGTCACACTCTCAATGTGCATGCGGGTGTCATGTTTGTACACTCGCACCGCTACTGCGCATGACAGGATGATCAAACATGGCGCCCACAAGTCTGTGAGCCTGCCCCTATTCCCTTCTTCCCCCATTTGTGTTCCACTGTGGAATGTATACAAGAGGAGTATGCATGCCCCTCGCACACAGAGGGGATAGTGAGAGCACACACAGGGGGAGACAGCACGCTGGGAGGAGGGACAGCATGTTGGAAAGAGAGACAGCACACTGGGGGAAGAGACAGCACACAGGTGAGAGACAGCACACTGGGAGGAGAGACAGCATACTGGGGGAAGAGATGGCACACCATCGGGAAAGCACAAATAATGAAATTAAGGGTGGCATGGGGGGTGGGGTTAGAACAGTCAATTTAGTAGGAAGAAATAGAGATAAAGAGAGATGCATAAAGTGCATGTATAATAATGCCAGAAGCCTTACCAACAAAATGGAGGAATTAGAATTAATTTTGTTGGAAAATAATTATGACATGGTGGGGATATCGGAGACATGGCTGGACGAGAGCCATGCCCGGGCTGTTAATTTACAGGGCTATAGTCTGTTCAGAAATGACCGTACAAATAAGCGAGGGGAGGTGTGTTTTTATATGTAAAATCATCCTTAAGGGTACCTTCACACGCCGCAATCTCACCTGGCAATCCTAAAGGCGATATGGCGCCCCGGCGCAATCGTCGTGAAATTGCCTCACAGTTGCGGCGTGTGATTGGGGAATTTCACAGTTGCGGCGTGTGATTTGTTAATTTTGTGGCAATAAATCGCCTCTCGGCTGTCGCCTAATTCCTGAGCACTGCTCAGAGATCAGCCGCAATCCTGAAGGCAATATTTGCGTGTTGTAGCGTGTGATAGGGTGATAGTGATGGAAGCAGCGTTGCCTAGGATTTCCCGCAGGCGTGCCTCAGTGTGCTGGACTCCGTGCCCCGTCTGCACTGATTGGTGTTGGCTAATGTGTTCCCATTGGCTGTCAGTTGACACTGCGCCATATTTGAGCGTGTATTGGTGCCAAACTCCGCTAGACAATGGCGTCATGTATTAGTCAGCCTTCCAGAGCAGGCTGACCAATCATAAAGCTGTTGCGTTGTCCAATGAGCGTGTATGGGGCGCGGTGTAAACCACTGTGGCACGCCTATCTCCTCGCTGTGCTGAACATGTACGCCCACATTGCCTTTGGAATTGCGGCATGTGAAGCGGCGATAGAGTGAGGCAAGATTGTTTCCGCTGTAGGTGAGGCGACTTCCAGAGCGACACATCGCCTTACTTTCAGGGCGAGATTGTGGCGTGTGATGCCGCCATCGTCGATCTGAGGCGACCATGAAAAACGTGCACACGAACGTTATATTGCCTCATATCGCCAGGCGAGATTGTGGCGTGTGAAGGTACCCTAAAACCCATCCTTCATAATAATAATTGAATCTATTGAAAATGTAGACTCCCTGTGGGTGGAGATAAGGGGAGGGGGAAAAAAATAATAAATTACTGATAGGAGTTTGCTATAAGTCTCCAACAATAATGGAAGTGGAGGAGAATATCCTCATAAAGCAAATAGATGAAGCAGCGGACTCAGCGAGAAGTCATTATTATGGGGGACTTCAACTACCCTGAAATTCATTGGGGAACAGAATCCTGCAGTTCCAGCAAAGGTAATAAGTTTTTGACAATTATGAAAGACAATTACCTTTCACAACTGGTTTAGGACCCAACAAGAAGGGGGGCACTGTTAGACCTAATACTAACCAAAAGGCCGGACAGCATATCAAATATACAAAGGTTACTTCAGTAGTAGTGATCACAAAATAATAAGTTTTCAAGTATCCTTTAATAAGATGTGTAGTAGAGGGGTTAAACTTCAGGAAAGCAAATTTCCAACGGTTGAGAAATGATCTTAGTGCAATAACTGGGACGATGTCTTGAGACATAGAAGTACACAAAGCAAATGGGAGACGTTTATTAGTATCCTGAATAGGACCTGTGCACAATATATACCCTACTAGATGGTGGCCCGATTCTAACGCATCGGGTATTCTAGAATATGTACCGTATATACTCGTGTATAAGCCGACCCGTGTATAAGCCGACCCCCCTACTTTTGCCCCCAAAAACTGGGAAAACTTATTGACTCGCGTATAAGCCGAGGGTGGACTCCAGCACAGGTATACAGGCCCCAGCAGTGGGGTATACAGCAGGCCCCAGCAGTGGGGTATACAGCAGGCCCCAGCAGTGGGGTATACAGCAGGCCCAGCAGTGGGGTATACAGCAGGCCCCAGCAGTGGGGTATACAGCAGGCCCCAGCAGTGGGGTATACAGCAGGCCCCAGCAGTGGGGTATACAGCAGGCCCCAGCAGTGGGGTATACAGCAGGCCCCAGCAGTGGGGTATACAGCAGGCCCCAGCAGTGGGGTATACAGCAGGCCCCAGCAGTGGGGTATACAGCAGGCCCCAGCAGTGGGGTATACAGCAGGCCCCAGCAGTGGGGTATACAGCAGGCCCCAGCAGTGGGGTATACAGCAGGCCCCAGCAGTGGGGTATACAGCAGGCCCCAGCAGTGGGGTATACAGCAGGCCCCCAGCAGTGGGGTATACAGCAGGCCCCCAGGGGAATACAGCAGGCCCCCAGGGGTGTAAGCAGGCCCCCAGGGGTATATACAGCAGGCCCCCAGGATACAGCAGGCCCCCGGGGGTATATACAGCAGGCCCCCAGTGTATACAGAAGCCCCAGTGGCACTCGCCCCCACCCCCCCATATTGAGAAGAGCCCCCAGACTTTGCAGAGCCCCCCAGTGTATACAGAAGCCCCAGTGGCACTCGCCCCCCCCCATATTGAGAAGAGCCCCCACACTTTGCAGAACCCCTGAGTGTATACAGCAGCCCCCCAGTGTATACAGAAGCCCCAGTGGCACTCGCCCCCCCATGTTGAGAGGAGCCCCCACACTTTTCAGAGCCCCCCAGTGTATACAGAAGCCCCCCCCAGTGGCACTCACCCCCCCCCCCATATTGAGAAGACCCCCACACTTTGCAGAGCCCCCCCGCTGCATAATCTTACCATCCAGGGTCTTCTTCACCGGAGGTCCTGCAGTCCATTTCGCGCGCGCTGTGTTCCCGGTCTCTTGTGACCCGGCGGTCGCAGTCGAATGAAGTCATCGCGCCGGGTCACGTGAGACCGGAACACAGCGCGATGATGACAGGACCCGCGGTGAAGACCCTGGATGGTAAGATTATGCAGCGGGGGGGCTCTGCAAAGTGTGGGGGTCTTCTCAATATGGGGGGGGGCGAGTGCCACTGGGGGGGGCTTCTGTATACACTGGGGGGCTCTGAAAAGTGTGGGGGCTCCTCTCAATATGGGGGGGGCGAGTGCCACTGGGGCTTCTGTATACACTGCGGGGCTCTGAAAAGTGTGGGGGCTCCTCTCAATATGGGGGGGCGAGTGCCACTGGGGCTTCTGTATACACTGCGGGGCTCTGAAAAGTGTGGGGGCTCCTCTCAATATGGGGGGGGCGAGTGCCACTGGGGCTTCTGTATACACTGGGGGGCTGCTGTATACACTGGGAGCTGTATGCACGGCTCCCCCTGCCGCTGTGATGGGCGGGGGGAGCCGTGCATATCTAATGAGCGGCCCCACGTGACGGGCCGCTGTCAGCAGCCTCCCCCCCCCGCCTCCTCCAGCCTCCCCCAGCACCCGGACCCATAGGATTACCGTATTGACCCGTGTATAAGCCGAGGGGGTGACTTTTCAGCCCAATTTTTGGGCTGAAAAACTCGGCTTATACACGAGTATATACGGTATGTAGTTTATTTATGAAGATTTAAGAATAATGCAATGAATACACAGGTTTTTCCGGGTAAAATATGTATATTATCATTTAAATCCTGCGGCAATATCACTGATTGGTCGCAGCCGGCCATGACCAGTCAACGAAGACAGTTTAAATCCCACCCCAATATCGCTGATTGGTTGCTTCCGCCCCTTTGAGATGTGGTTGGGGACCGCCCCATTAAGACGTGGTTGGGGACCGTCCCTTTAAGACGCGGTTACGGTACAGTACACTGTACTCATTGTATTTGAAATATGGCAGCACAGCGCGCGCCGCTATTCTGATTGAACGTGGCGACCAATCAGAATGGCGGTGTGCTCTATAGCGCCATACTTCAAATACACTGACTACAGTGTACTTCAAATATGGCGGCATAGCGCGCCGCTATTCTGATTGGTTGCCGCGTTCAACGTGGCGACCAATCAGAATAGCGGCATTCAAACCGCGCGCCAAGCCTCGCTACTTCTCTGATTGGCCGCCAATCAGAAGAGTACTGCGGCTTGGCGCGTGGTTTGAATGCTGCGAAGTGCACCACCGCTGCGAGCAGCCTGGAGATGTCCGGCTGACGCCGTCATCTCCCAGCTAGCTCGCCTCTGACCGGAGCTCAGCCGCAGCACAAAGGTCAGCGGCTTGCCAGCCGGGAAATGACCAGCTGACGACGGTCATCTCCCGGCTGGCTCGCTGCGGACCTTCGTGCCGCAGGTAGCCGCGGCTGAGCTCCGGTTAGCAGCTCGCCAGCCAGGAGACGACCGGCTAACATCGGTCGTCTCCCGGCTGGCTCGCGCGCGCTGGGTCCACCGTTTGCTAGACCGTGCATACCTGCGGAAGCGGCGCTCATGCGCCGGTTCTGCCGGGCTGCAAATTGGCGCGAAATTTGAATGTTCAGCACGCGCCATTTGCATACTCGGAGCTCATTGGCCACCGTCTTCAGCAGCGGCCAATGAGCTGCCTTTGTGTGGCGCGCGATTTTGGTTACAGACAAACTCAAAAAACCCTTAGACAATTAGACAATTATATAGTAGATGGGAATAAACATGCTAGAAATAGGAGGAATCCACTATGGCTAAATAATGCTGTAAGGGGCGCAATACGTAACAAAAAGAAAGCATTTAGGGAATTAAAGCAAGTAGGTAGTGATGAGGCATTAAACAAATACAGAAAATTAAATAACATCTGTAAAAAGCAAATAAAGGTAAGCAAAGATTGAGACAGAGACTCATTGCCAGAGAAAGTAAAAAAAATCCCAAAATATTCTTTAACTACATAAATTGTAAGAAACTAAAAAATTATTGTGTTGGCCCCCTTAAAAATAGTCTGGGTGAAATGGTGGAAGAGGAAGAGGAAAAAGCCAATATACTGAATGACTTTTTTGCAACAGTATTTACACAAGAATATCCCATGGCAGACAACATGATCAGTGATAACAAAAACTCTACATTAAATGTCACCTGCTTAAGTACGGCACCATCTAAAAATCACTAAAGTTAACAAATCCCCAGGCCCGGATGGGATACACCCCAGAGTACTGCAGGAATTAAGTACCGTCATAGATAAACCATTATTTTTATTCTTTAAAGATTCCATAATAACAGGGTCTGTACCACAGGACTGGCGTATAGCAAATGTGGTGCCAATATTCAAAAAGGGGACAAAAACTGAACTTGGAAGTAATAGGCCAGTAAGCTTAACCTCTACTGTGGGTAAAATCCTAGAGGGTTTTCTAAGAGATGCTATACTGGAGTATCTGAAGAAAAATAACTAACCAGATAAGATTCTATGAAGAGGTAAGTTCTGGACTGGACCAAAGACATGCAGTGGACGTGGTGTATATGACTTTTCAAAAGCTTTTGCCACACTAAAGGTTGATACACAAAATGAGAGCAATGGGGATAGGGAAAATATTTGTAAGTGGGTTAAGAACTGGCTTAGTGATAGGAAACAAAGGGTGGTCATTAATGGAACACACTCAGAATGGGTCACAGTTAACAGTGGGGTACCACAGGGGTCAGTGTTGGGCCCGCTTCTTTTTAACATATTTATTACCGTATATACTCGTGTATAAGCCGACCCGTGTATAAGCCGACCCCCCTACTTTTGCCCCCAAAACCTGGGAAAACCTATTGACTCGTGTATAAGCCGAGGGTGGACTCCAGCACAGGTATACAGCCCCAGCAGTGTGGTATACAGGCCCCCCAATGGTAGTATACAGCAGCCTCCCCAGTGGTAGTATACAGCAGCAGCCCCAGTGGTATATACAGCAGCAGCTCCAGTAGTTAGTATACAGCATCCCCAGAGGTATATACAGCCCCAGTGGTAGTATACAGCATCCCCAGAGGTATATACAGCCCCAGTGGTAGTATACAGCATCCCCAGAGGTAGTATACAGCAGCCCCAGTGGTAGTATACAGCAGCCCCAGTGGTAGTATACAGCAGCCCCATTGGTAGTATACAGCAGCTCCAGAGGTATATATAGCCCCAGTGGTAGCATCCAGCAGCCCCAGAGGTATATACAGCCCCAGTGGTAGTATCCAGCAGCCCCAGAGGTATATACAGCCCCAGTGGTAGTATACAGCAGCCCCAGAAGTATATACAGCCCCAGTGGTAGTATACAGCAGCCCCAGAGGTATATACAGCCCCAGTGGTAGCATCCAGCAGCCCCAGAGGTATATACAGCCCCAGTGGTAGTATACAGCAGCCCCAGAGGTATATACAGCCCCAGTGGTAGTATACAGCAGCCCCACAGGTATATACAGCCCCAGTGGTAGTATACAGCAGCCCCAGAGGTAGTATACAGCCCCAGTGGTAGTATACAGCAGCTCCAGAGGTATATACAGCCCCAGTGGTAGTATCCAGCAGCCCCAGAAGTATATACAGCCCCAGTGGTAGTATACAGCAGCCCCAGAAGTATATACAGCCCCAGTGGTAGTATACAGCAGCCCCAGAGGTATATACAGCCCCAGTGGTAGTATACAGCATCCCCAGAGGTAGTATACAGCAGCCCATTGGTAGTATACAGCAGCTCCAGAGGTATATATAGCCCCAGTGGTAGCATCCAGCAGCCCCAGAGGTATATACAGCCCCAGTGGTAGTATCCAGCAGCCCCAGAGGTATATACAGCCCCAGTGGTAGTATACAGCAGCCCCAGAAGTATATACAGCCCCAGTGGTAGTATACAGCAGCCCCAGAGGTATATACAGCCCCAGTGGTAGCATCCAGCAGCCCCAGAGGTATATACAGCCCCAGTGGTAGTATACAGCAGCCCCACAGGTATATACAGCCCCAGTGGTAGTATACAGCAGCCCCACAGGTATATACAGCCCCAGTGGTAGTATACAGCAGCCCCACAGGTATATACAGCCCCAGTGGTAGTATACAGCAGCCCCACAGGTATATACAGCCCCAGTGGTAGTATACAGCAGCCCCACAGGTATATACAGCCCCAGTGGTAGTATACAGCAGCCCCACAGGTATATACAGCCCCAGTGTAGTATACAGCAGCCCCACAGGTATATACAGCCCCAGTGGTAGTAGATTGCAGCCCCAGCAGTAGTATATACAGCCCCAGTGGTAGTATATACAGCCCCAGTGGTAGTATATACAGCCCCAGTGGTAGTATATACAGCCCCAGTGGTAGTATATACAGCCCCAGTGGTAGTATATACAGCCCCAGTGGTAGTATATACAGCCCCAGTGGTAGTATATACAGCCCCAGTGGTAGTATATACAGCCCCAGTGGTAGTATATACAGCCCCAGTGGTAGTAGATTGCAGCCCCAGTGGTAGTAGATTGCAGCCCCAGCGGTAGTATACAGGGCCCCAGTAATCCAGGGCCCCCCCAGCGTCTCTCCGGTCACCTGAAAAGCAAACTATACTTATCAGTGTCCGCTGTCCGCGCCCGCTCGCCTCTGCCGTGACAGTGCCGTCTGCGATCCTCCTTCTTCATGCGGCGTCTTCCGGTTTCCTGTGCTCGTCGCAGGGAATGACGTCATTCCCTGCGACGAGCACAGGAACCCGGAAGACGCCGCATGAAGATGGAGGATCGCAGACGGCAGACCGGGCAGAGGCGAGCGGGCGCGGACAGCGGACACTGATAAGTATAGTTTGCTTTTCAGGTGACCGGAGAGACGCTGGGGGGGCCCTGGATTACTGGGGATGCGGGGGCTGCTGTATACCGATGTATACATCGGTATGTACCGATGTATACATCGGTATACAGCACTGACTCGCGTATAAGCCGAGGGGGGTACTTTTCAGCCCAATTTTTGGGCTGAAAAACTCGGCTTATACGCGAGTATATACGGTAATAACCTTTTAGGGGGCATACAGAGTAGAATCTCAATATTTGCAGATGACACTAAACTCTGCAGGGTAATCAATACAGAGGAGGACAATTTTATATTACAGGAGGATTTATGTAAACTAGAAGCTTGGGCTGATAAATGGCAATTGTGCTTTAATGGGGATAAATGTAAGGTCAAGCACTTGGGCAGAGGAAACAAAAGGTATAATTATGTGCTTAATTGTAAAACACTGGGAAAAACTCACTGAAAAAGACCTGGGTGTATGGGTAGAAGACAACCTCACATTTAGTGCTCAGTGTCAGGCAGCTGCTGCAAAGACAAATAAAATAATGGGATGCATATAAAGAGGCATAGATGCTCATGAGGAGAACATAATTTTACCTCTATACAAGTCACTAATGCGACCACACTTAGAATACGGTGTACAATTCTGGTCTCCGGGGTATAAGAAAAACATAGCTGAACTAGAGCGGGTGCAGAGAAGAGTGACCCAGGTCATTAGAGGACTGAGGGGTCTGCAATACCAAGACAGGTTATTAAACTTGGGGCTAAAAGTGACGTGTGAAACGATGTTGAAACGACATTGTTAGTGCGTCGTTGCGTGGGACCGAACGATTCAACTACGATAATTAGTCAAATTGGAGTTGACAGGTTTATGAACATGTTCCAAAACCTGACAACTTCAACTCAACCAACCTTCTGCATCGTACTGTGTGACACCGCGATAATGATGTCATGGACGACTTCGCCCATTCACAGCAATGAGCAGGGATCGTTTGCGGGGTTTGCGAACGATCCCTGCTCACAACATGGTTGGTGAGTTGTCCACGATATCTAAGCATGTGACATCTCACCAGCGATTTTGAATTGAACTCAAAATCGACCGCATGTTCACGAGATCGCAGCCAACATTGTTACAATGTCGTGCCGTGTGACAGGCCTTTTGAGCGATGTTGTGCACAATGTTGTGCCGTGTAACGGGGCCTTAACGTCTCTAAACAATTAAGGTAAATCTCTTGAATAGACCAAACAGCTGATTACTTGACATATACACGTATATAATGTCCTTTTACTCTATGTTGTGACATACCTGAGGAAGGCTGTGTGTACAAAATATTCAGCCGAAACGCGTTGTATGACCCCCCTTTTTTTATCCAACAAAATTTTTTATGTTAAATTATTGTTCTTGAATAAATCCTTGAAAAATAAGAAGGCCATACTCCATCACTGTGGGAGCACCCTACATCTCTCCGGATGTTATCTGAAATCCCTCCATTTGTTACGGTCACACTGGCATTGTGATCTGAATGATCCGGGACGGGGCTGCACACCATATCGCAGGATTATAATCATTAGACCAGGCATGGTCAGATAAGCAAGAGACAAGACATCTATAAGGTGAGCAATAAGATTTATTTACACCGCATAATAGATCCAAACACGCTGCACTCAGATCTGCGCCATTTTTCTTGTTTATCTCCCTACCCACCCTTTAAGGTACCGTCACACGCAGCAATATTGCTAGGCAATTTCACTGGCAATTTGCTGGTTGCTGTGAAATCATGGACACATTGTTCCATTTGTACACAGCAACACAATAGAACAATGTGTCCATGATTTCACAGCAACGGTACCTTTAGACTCCACAGCCTTGGAGATCCACATATATTGCATGAATAAAATGTTTCAAATTGTATCTAGGTAGCTGGAACTAAACCTTTTTGCTTATTCTTTCTACTGATTTAAAGCCGATTATATGGTGTTGTTGACATACCATGATTTTGTAATTTTATTCATTTACTATTCAGGGAGTTTTATTGACCGTATACAAGACCCATCCAGACACCCACTCACGTTACTCACCTCCAGTTACTAGCTGGCTGCACAGCTAGCTTTCTTTTGCATGTGTATGACCTTGTCTTGTGGAAATCAGAAATGTAGGTTTTTTTATAACTGTAGATTTATAAAATGTAACAATCATCTTATATACAATACAAATATATGAGAAAAACGACTTTGACATTTAGGGTCCGATGAAACTTATCCGAGTAGCCGTGAGGCCCTCAAGTGGCCTCAGAGCAAACTTCATATTAATAAGGTTATAAGAATTTATCGATCCTAACAACCCACAGATGAGAGTTGACCATGTAGCCAAATAAAGCCTATCCCAACCTAATTAATCAAACATCTTAACAAATGACATATTTATTATATAATAAAAGACAAACGAGAGCAATCAAACACCTAACAGCAGGTAGTATATGTAGCAGTAACCTACATGAAATCTTCCCATTCCTCCAGGATTGGTATTGAGAAGATAGACTGCAGGATCCAAATCAACCTCTATAAACAGTAACGTTTGTATTATTTTTTTGTAACTGTGTCCCAATAACCAGCCAACTTAGGGCAGGTTCAAAAGATGTGGGGTAGAGACCCAACAGGAGTACCACATCTCTAGCAAACATCTGGGAACTGGGAGTTAAGTACATGTAAGAATTCTAGGGTAGGATACCAAAGCCTTCACACCTTGTATTGGTTCTCCTTACTCCTTGTCCCAAATGTATTGCCAGAAGTCATTTTTATGCTACATGCAGTAACACCAAGAGACATGACTGCACTTCTTGTGCTGACCCTACATGACCTTATGATTCATCACCATTGTCACCTTGTATCTGTTAATCAGGGATTAATCACAGATCACCTGGAGTAGAGATTCTGGCTCCTAATCAGCCAAGGATGTAATAATGATTGATTCTGGCTCATTACCGATACAATTTATTGTATCCTGGTTGGAAAAGCATTATCCTAATATTTAACCCCCTCTTATAGGGATACTTCCTCTGTGGTTATTGAAATTAATTGCAGACATATAGCAAAATGATCAAACGTGTAACGAGCCATCAGCATGTTTGCCTTACAGATTAGATGATCAATAATTATTGAAGACTGGAAAACAATAGTCATTAAAGGGAATCTGTCAGCAGGTTTTTGCCACCTCATCTGACAGCAACATCATGTAGGTAAAGAAACCCTGAATCCAACGATGCATCACAGATTACTGGCTGCAGCCGTTCTCACATAATCAAAGCTTTTAGTTTTAGAAACACAGCACAGATGGAGAGCTGCCCCCACTCACACCAGGCTCTGTAAGTACAATGTCTATAGACAGAGCTACCACTGCCCACATCAGGCTCTGTATGTACAATGTTTGTAAACAGAGAGCTGTCCCCACCCCTGTCCAGCTCTGTATGTACAATGTCTATGGAAAGAGAGCTGCCTGTGCCCCACAAGGCTCTGTATGTACAAAATCTATAGACAGAGAGCTGCCTCTGCCCACACCAGGCACTGTATGCATAATGTGTATAGGCATAGAGTTGCCCACGCCTACACCAGGTACGTACAATGTCTATATAGACAGAGAGCTGTCCTTGTCTACACCAGGCTCTGTATGCACAATGTGTATAGACAGAGCTACCCCCACCCACTCTATGCTCTGTATGTACAATGTCTAAAGACAGAGGTGCCCCGCTTACACCAGGCTCTGTATGTACAATGTCTATAGACAGAGAGCTGCCCCCGCCCACACAAGGATCTGTATGTACAATATCTATATATAGTTAGCTGCCTCTGCCCTCATCTGTCTCTGTATGTACAACGTCTATAGACAGTGAGCTGCCATCGACCACACCAGGCTCTGTTTAAACAATGTCTATGGACATATATAGCCTGGTGTGGCAGCTCTATGTACAATGTCTATAGATCGAGAGCTGCCTTCACTCACACCAGGCTCTATATGTACAATGTCAATAGACAGAGCACTGCCCCCGCCCACACCATGTTCTCAGTTGTGCATCAAGCCTCCCTGCCGCCTGAGCCTCCCCACAGCGGAAGTGAGGGGGGGGTGCTGTTGGGTTCCTGCGCCGCCGCCCTCCTGCAGCATTTGGTGAGGAGCGTGGGGGGAGGGGTTGCGTTTCAGCACCGCCGCCCTCCTGTAGTATTTGGATGCTGGTACCGCCCCCTTCTCCACTGCCACTCCCCCTGGCTGCTGCCGCTTGATACTTAGGGCTCACACTGTCCAATTGACCGTGCGGCCCTGCATGTTCTGTATATACAATGTCTAAAGACGGAGAGCTGCCCCCACCCACACCAGGCTCTGTATGTACAATGTCTATAGACAGGGAGCAGTCCTCGCCCACACCAGGCTCTGTATGTACGTCTATAGATAGAGAGCGTCCCCTTCCCACACCAGGCTCTTTATATAGAGTCAATGTCTATAGAGAGCTGCCCCCTACCACATTAGGCTCTGTATGTGCAATGTGTATAGATAGAGAGCTGCCCCCGCCCACACCAGGCTATGTATGTATAATATCTACATATTGTGAGCTGCCTCTGCCCACATCAGGCTCTGTATGTACAATGTCTATAGACAGTGAGCTGCCCTCGCCCACACCAGGTTATGTATATACAATGTCTATAGAAAGAGAGCTACATTGCACTCCTGGGTTGTGGATGGGAACACGGTCAGAAATGCCTGTAGGGCCTCAGAGGTCTGGGAGTATCTGGGGTTAGACAAGTGGTGTGTTTACACTATGAGGAGTGTGGATGTGTGCCAAGGGGGAGGTGGGGGAAGGGTCTGTAGCAGATCCCTGGAATTACAGATATTGTGATGTGGTTAACGCTTTATCGAGAGTCAAAAAGCCATACTCTGGCCAGGGGTGTTTAGGCTAAGAAACCTGGCAGATGTGTGGTATTGGACAGGGACAGCCCTTGGAAGGTTCACGGCAGTGCTATTTCTGGTTGAATAGGTGTCGGGAGGTGGAATGATACCTGATTGGGTTTTACGACTGTGGGTATTATTGTTCTGTTGGAGCCTGGGACATGGTGTGTGTGGGAAGGAGTGTAAGCGTGAAGGAGCAATTGTTGGGAATTGGTCTATTCAAGGACCATGTTTGATTTTAAGTTATGGTGTTACATTGTGGCGGTGCATAATTAAGGACTCAGTACATTCCTTATCAATCCCATTTATTGTATCTGGTAGATGATCAGCCATGATGGCACTTAGCTAGAGGGGTTATAAGTGTTATGTGCCCGTGTAGGTCTGTGGCAGAGGTTATCAGGAAGACAAGGAGAAGGGGCTTTCGACGAACTCATTGAGCAAAGGGGCTTTTGTGGTGCCCCACTGGTCAGTGCGCCACTAAGGGATACTGCAACCAGACCAGCATGTGTGGTATCCCTGTGGCTGGTAAGTGGGGAGGTTCATATGTGGCTTTCACCCTGCAGCCACACACACTTAGTTCTAGGGGGCTAATTGGTTAAACCTGTTACCAGGGTAACCGATCCCAGAGGAAGGTTATAGCAGTGATAATGGAAGCGGGAAGAGAGTAATCAGTGAACGCAGGAAAGAGCAAAATCAAGGAGGACCCTTCAGGGGATGAAGCGGGGAGGGCGCCCAAAAGGAGTGGTGACCCAGACAGCAAAGGGTAGCCTGAGGGTGTAAGCCGATACCCGGCGTCAGACCGTCCACCTACCGGTCTGGGAGGATCCCAGTCCACGGAGCGGAGAGCCGGCTCAGAGCGCGGTACAGGCAAGTTCATCTCTGAGACGTCAACACCGGTTGGACCCAGGAGACTTCAGTCTCTGGGTCGCCTGTAACAACAACTAAACTAAGAGCCAGGACCCGCATGGATTCTTCAGGAGTTAGCGGTAATCCGGAAAAGGTTCTTACCCGCGTTCATAACACTACAGAAGAGACATACAGGAGGCCAGGCCAGGTTCTATACAGGCCAGTGCTTCAAAGCAAGAAAGGACAGAGGGCGAAGCCAAAGGGACATTCTCAAAAGCCACATAGGGACACTCCATTCATTGGTCACTACCCAAGCCAGCTACCCGTGACTGTGTGACTGTGTAACTGTGAGAACTTTTTCAACAAAGTGACCAGTAAACACCCGTGCAGAGCGAGAAGGTCTCCTGTGTCTCATTGCTATTAAGCTGCAGAGCTGCCACCACGACAACCAGCACAGCAGCACCAATGCCCTGGGGACCCTGTTCCACCTACGGGCAGCAACATCAACCAGCTGCAAGAACACCATCCCCAGAGGTCTGAGAGCAGAGCTGGTGTTACCGCAGGTGGCATCATGAACAATACACTTATTATTTTCATTTCTACACTTTTCAGCGACCACCAGGGCACAGACTCGGGCACCACCCACCAGTGAAAGCACCCCGAATCAACATCCGAAATCTGAGTACCCCTGCCTGTGCAAGTCACTTTCCGTCTCCTTGTTGGGATACTGGTCATATTTCATTTCTTGGATCCATGTGGTGCAGTGGGTACCCATGAGTGGTTTGAGATCAGGTCAGTGATGGTATGGTTGGGATGTGGATGGAATTGCTTCCGCTGACTCTCCTAGATCTGCTTATTCTTCTAGATCTCTCTGCAGCCTTTGACACTGTTGACCACCATCTCCTATTCTCTATGTTGCACTCCATTGGAATAAAGGACACCGCTCTCTGTGCTCTCTTCCTATCTTTCTGACTGCTCTTTCAGTGTATCATTTGCTGGGTCTACTTTCCCCCCTCTTCCTCTCACTATTGGGGTCCTTCAGGGTTCAGTCCTTGGAACTCCTCTTCTCTCTCTACACAGATTTGGCTTCCAATACCATCTCTATGCCGACGACACACAATTATACACTTCAGCCCCTGACCTTACCCCTGCGGTTTTAAGGAACACCAATGACTATCTAGCTGCAGTTTCCAACATCATGTCCGCTCTCTATTTAAAACTGAACCTTTCCAAAACTGAACTTCTTTTGCTCCTGCCCTCCACTAACCTCCCTAAATTTGACATCTCTCTCAGTGTGCGGTACCACAATAACGCCTAAGCAGCAAGCTCGCTGTCTGGGTGTTATGTTTGACACAGATCTCTCCTTCACCCCATATACAATCTCTCACCCACTCTTGTCGCTTACACCTGAAGAACATCTCTAGAATCCTCCCCTTTCTCACCATGGAAACAACTAAAACCCTTACCGTGGCCCTTGTCCACTCCCGCCTTGATTACTGCAATTCTCTATTAATTGGCCTTCCCCTCTCTAAACTCTCCCCTCTACAGTCCATCCTTAAAGCAGCAGCCAGGATCACTTACCTGGCCAATCGTTATTCAGATGCCTCCGCTATGTGCCAGTCATTGCACTGGCTGCCTATACACTACGGGATAAAGTTCAAACTGCTTGTTCTCACCCAGAAAACTCTTCACAATGCAGCACCTCCCTACATCTCCTCACTCATCTCTGTCTATCACCCCACCCGTTCTCTACGTTCTACAAATGACCTTCGACTAACATCTACACTAATCCAATCCTACCACTCTCGGCTCTAAGACTTCTCTCGAGCTGCACCAATTCTCTGGAATGCTCTACCCCAAGAAATCAGGACCATCCACAACTTGCATGGCATCAGACGCTCACTAAAAACACATCTTTTCAAGGTGGCCTATCATTCTCCCTAACAAATTCCTTTGTACTGTACATAGCCCATTCACTATCTCTCTCGACATAACTCTTCTTCAAACTCCACCAAACCCAAAAACTCTACACAGATGTCTGGTGACCATTCATGTAACTTTATTTCTATCCCCCATTTCCTCAAGATGCCTGGACCATCAGTGTAATAAGCCCCTGTACTTTGTGTAACCCCTATCTCCTTGTAGATTGTAAGCTCTTTTGAGCAGGGTCACCTTTATTTTTGCTTTATCTATTGTATTGTATTTTTTACATTGATTCTATGCTTATTGTATTGTTTCCTATTATTGTGCTGTATTCTTTCTCTACTGGAATTACAGTATTATACCGTATTGTGTATTTTCTTACTGTATTATACTGTATGTTTTCGTCTATTACCCACTGTATTGTAAAGCGCTGCGGAATATGTTGGCACTATATAAAAAAAGATTTAATTTATTATTATTATTATTATTGTAGAAGTGGGTAATTGCGCAGGTTATGTAGAACTGGTCCTATTGGTGCAGCAATTGTACAAGGTTATGGTGCCCTTGGAGGGTAGCTCTGATTTGCTACATTAAGCATGGGTAAGTTGTAGGTGCACCTATGGGCCGGTGTACAGGAACTTGTTTGATTTGGTTTTGTTGATGGTCTCTTCGGGAGGACCATATAGTGATGATGGTAATTTATTCAGTTATTGCTTGGCGAGTAGAAGTGACTGGCAATTTAAGTCTATGGGTGCTCTTAAGACGGGGCCATATCTAGTAAAGGCGTTTTCTGTTACAGGTTTGGTTTATGCAGGAGACACCAGAGAGGATTTGGTGTATGAGAAAGTTGGAGTTATTACATCGGGCTTGTGAATGGGATTGAGGAGATGGTAGTAACAGTTGTTTCCAGCCTTATGCGATGCTGCAGGATTGCTTGGTTGGAAACCATTGTAATAGAGTTGTCTGGGCTCGGGGCCCGGAACATGCCAGATCAGTATGAGAAAAAAAAAAAGCAGATCTGCACTTACCTCATTGAATAATATTGGTCCGAGTGCAATACCTTTTTTTATTTTTTTTTATCACTTTGCACTCATCTGATGTACAGTGTTGGCCAAAAGTATTTACACGCCTGCAATTCTGTGAGATAATACTCAGTTTCTTCCTGAAAATGACTGCAATCACAAATTCTTTGGTATTATTATCTTCATTTAATTTGTCTTCAATGAAAAAACACAAAAGAGAATGAAGCAAAAAGCAAAACATTGATCATTTTACAGAAAACTCCAAAAATGGACCAGACAAAAGTATTGGCACCCTCAACCTAATACTTGGTTGCACAACCTTTAGCCAAAATAACTGCAATCAACCGCTTCCGGTAACCATCAATGAGTTTCTTACAATGCTCTGCTGGAATTTTACACCATTCTTCTTTGGCAAACTGCTCCAGGTCCCTGTTATTTGAAGGGTGCCTTCTCCAAACTGCCATTTTTAGATCTCTCCACAGGTGACCTATGGGATTCAGGTATGGACTCATTGCTGGCCACCTTAGAAGTCTCCAGTGCTTTCCCTCAAACCATTTTCTAGTGCTTTTTGAAGTGTGTTTTGGGTCATTGTCCTGCAGGAAGACCCATGACCTCTGAGGGAGACCCAGCTTTCTCACACTGGGCCCTACATCATGCTGCAAAATTTGTCGGTAGTCTTCAGAATTCATAATTCCATGCACATGGTCAAGCAGTCCAGTGCCAGAGGCAGCAAAGCAACCCCAAAACATCAGGAACCTCCACCCTGTTTGACTGTAGGGACCATGTTCTTTTCTTTGAATGCCTCTTTTTTTCTCCTGTAAACTCTATGTTGATGCCTTTGCCCAAAAAGCTCTACTTTTGTCTCATCTGACCAGAGAACATTCTTCCAAAACGTTTCAGGCTTTCTCAGGTAAGTTTTGGCAAACTCCAGCCTGGCTTTTTTATGTCTCGGGGTAAGAAGTGGGGTCTTCCTGGGTATCCTACCATGCAGTCCCTTTTCATTCAGATGCCGACGGATAGTACGGGTTGACACTGTTGTAACCTCGGACTGCAGGGCAGCTTGAACTTGTTTGGATGTTAGTCGAGGTTCTTTATCCACCATCTGCACAATCTTGCGTTGAAATCTCTTGTCAATTTTTCTTTTCCGTCCACATCTAGGAAGATAGCTACAGTGCCATAGGCTTTAAACTTCTTGAAGACACTGCGCACGGTAGACACAGGAACATTCAGGTCTTTGGACATGGACTTGTAGCCTTGAGATTGCTCATGCTTCCTCACAATTTGGTTTCTCAAGTCCTCAGACAGTTCTTTGGTCTTCTTTTCTCCATGCTCAATGTGGTACACACAAGGACACAGGACAGAGGTTGAGTCAACTTTAATCCATGTCAACTGGCTGCAAGTGTGATTTAGTTATTGCCAACACCTGTTAGGTGCCACAGGTAAGTTACAGGTGCTGTTAATTACTCAAATTAGAGAAGCATCACATGATTTTTCTAACAGTGCCAATACTTTTGTCCACCCCCTTTATGTTTGGTGTGGAATTATATCCAATTTGGCTTTAGGACAATTCTTTTTGTGTTTTTTTCATTGAAGACAAATTAAATGAAGATCATAATTCCAAAGAATTTGTGATTGCAACCATTTTCAGGAAGAAACTGAGTATTATCTGACAGAATTGCAGGGGTGTCAATACTTTTGGCCAACACTGTATATGGTAAGGCGGGTGAACCCTAAAGGAAACCTTGTCACCTGATCTGTGCTGCCCAAACTACTGACGGCATAAATCACAATCTGGCAGCACAATAATTGCAAACAGATATATTCGCTGAAATGCTCCAGCATTTTATGAAAACTACAGTCAGAGGATCCGGCCAGGGACTGAACCGAGAAATTAGACTAATGCATTTCTACCAACTGCAGGCTCTTTCCAGCACAGTTAGATGTGATTGATAGAAGATCCTCACTCTGGAGGAGACCTAACTATGATTTCTCTGAAACCCCAGAGCGTTTCAGAGTAAATTCTGCTAAACTGCTAATCATGCTGCTAAACTGTGATTCACGCTGCCATGGTTTAAGCATTATAAAACAGATGACTGATTCATTCCACTATGACAGGTTCAACTTTTTTAAGTTTTTACAAGGGTTGCCTGTTAAATTGATGGCCTATCCTTAAGCTAGGTCTACAATATTAGATTATTGGTGGGGGTGCTGGGTGTCACCCCCTCAATCAGCTGTCCTCAATGCCAGCAGTGGACAAAAGTGATCAGGGGTTGTTTGTATCCTCCCACTGTATACTGGGGGTTGTGCGCGGCCTCCTGCTGTGTACTAGGGGGATGTGTGCGGCCTTCTGCTGTGTACTGGGGGCTGTGTGCGCGGCCTCCTGCTGTACAATGGGGGCTGTGTGCGCGGCCTCCTGCTGTACAATGGGGGCTGTGTGCGCGGCCTCCTGCTGTACAATGGGGGCTGTGTGCGCGGCCTCCTGCTGTACAATGGGGGCTGTGTGCGCGGCCTCCTGCTGTGTACTGGGGGCTGTGTGTGCGGCCTCCTGCTGTGTACTGGGGGTTGTGTGTGCGGCCTCCTGCTGTGTACTGGGGGCTGTGTGCGCGGCCTCCTGCTGTGTACTGGGGGCTGTGTGTACGGCCTCCTACTATAATACTGCTCCTATATACAAGACTATAACTACTATGATACTGCCCCTATGTACAAGAATATACCTACTATAATACTGCCCCTATGTACAAGAATATAACTACTATAATACTGCACCTATGTACAAGAATATACCTACTATAATACTGTTCCTATGTACAAGAATATACCGTATATACTCGTGTATAAGCTGATCCGTGTATAAGCCGACCTCCCTACCTTTGCCCCCAAAAACTGGGAAAACGTATTGACTCGCATATAAGCCGAGGGTGGACCCCAGCACAGGTGTACAACCCCCAGCAGTGAGGTATACAGCCCCCAGCAGTGTGGTATACAGGCCCCAATAGTATAGTATACAGCCACCAGGACAGGTATACAGGTCCCCCCAGTGGTATACAGCCCCCAGCAGTGAGGTATACAGGCCCCCCCCAGTGGTATACAGGCCCCAGCAGTATGGTATACAGCAGGCCCCCAGGGGTATACAGCAGGCCCCCAGGGGTATACAGCAGGCCCCAATGGCACTCACCCCCCATCATGTGAAGAGCTCCCCACACTTTGCAGAGCCCCCCCGCTGCATTATCTTACCATCCAGGGTCTTCTTCACCGCGTGTCCTCCAGTCCATCCTCGCGCGCTGTGTTCCCGGTCTCATGTGACCCGGCGATCGCAGTGGGATGACGTCATCGCGCCGGGTCACGTGAGACCTGAACACAGCGCGCGAGGATGACTGGAGGACCCGCGGTGAAGAAGACCCTGGATGGTAAGATAATGCAGCGGGGGGGGCTCTGCACAGTGTGGGGGGCTCTTCACATGATGGGGGGGGCTAGTGCCACTGGGGGGCTGCCTGTATACACTGGGGGGCTGTATGCACGGCTCCCCCTGCCGCTGTGATGGGCGGGGGGAGCCGTGCATATCTAATGAGCGGCACCATGTGATGGGCCGCTCAGTCATCAGCCACCCCCCACCTCCTCCAGCCTCCCCACCATAGGATTACCGTATTGACCCGTGTATAAGCCGAGGGGGTGACTTTTCAGCCCAATTTTTGGGCTGAAAAAGTCGGCTTATAAACGAGTATATACGGTAACTACTATAATACTGCTCCTATGTACAAGAATATAACTACTATAATACTGCCCCTATGTACAAGAATATACCTACTACAATACTGCTCCTATGTACAAGAATATAACTACTATAATACTGATAAGAAAGCCAAGAAGCCAGCGCTGCCTGTGGTTAGCACACAATACACAAAATGCATATGCACATATTAATTTCTAACTGTACTTTAAACTGAGACATTTAGTAAACAATTGATCAATTATTTTAGCTACCCTGCCACGTCACGGCATTCTCAGATGGGGCAGTCCTACTCTACGTTTTTTATATATGCTGTGCTATTACGGCCTCCTGAAAGCATTAAAAGCGTTGATCTAGGCCGCTGTAATTACATACAGCGGCCACACCCTGCCCATAGGCTCTGCATGATTGTTGCACATGTGTTTGGGCCTGTTCTACCCTCATCTATGATTGCTGGTCTGGCAGTGTAGGGGGCAGATCTGATAATGTCTGGATGTCATGTCAGAACCTGGTCTGCCTTTATCTGTGCAGCCCTTTTCTGGCGCCGTGGGAGTAGTTCAGAAATGCTTCACGTACATGTGCATTTAATATGGTTCTGCTTTTAATGCATTCAGAAAGCCGTAATGGCACAGCGTATATAAAAAACGTAGAGTAGGACTGCCCATCTGAGAATGCCGTGATGTGACGGGGTAGCTCAAAGAATTGATCAATGGTTTGCCAAATGTCTCAGTTTAAAGTACAGTTAGAAAGTAATGTGTGCATATGCATTTTTTGTATTGCGAGCTAACCACAGGCAGCGCTGGCTTCTTGGCTTTTTATTTACTATAATACTGCTCCTATGAAGAAGAATATAACTACTATAATACTGCTCCTATATACAAGAATATAACTACTATTATACTGCTCCTATGTTCAAGAATATAACTACTATAATACTGCCCCTATATGTGAGATATTCATGTCTTCTTTACCATGCAGCACAGAACCAGATTTGGACTTTCTCCTTGCACCCTGAAATGAGTAAATCTAACTATATTATTATTATTATTATTAGCAGCTCTGTTAGTAATTGATACGATCAGGTGGACGTTGTAGGGTGTAGAGAATTGTCGTCAGCACTTACTCCAGGAGATGTTTTCGGGAGAGCACCCGGAGGATGAATTCACATTCTTGTCCCGGTTCTGCAGTGGACGGGATGATGACGTAGGAGCCGGGGAGCAGGTGGAAGTCTTGTGTCACCTCACGCTCATTGATGAACATGCACTTGTTGTTGATGGGATGATTGTTCATGAAGAATTCTTGCGGCAGACTGCTCCCGATAGCCTGGTACTGTGTACGGGGGAGATAAAAATTGGTGACGTGTTCAATACTTATCTCACCGTCTATAAGTAAATACAGTTGTGCTCAAAACTTTACTTACCCCGGCAGATTTTTTGCTTTCTTGGCCTTTTTTCAGAGACTATGAATGATAACACAAACACTTTTTTCAACTCATGGTTAGTGATTGGGTGAAGCCATTTATTGTCAAACTACTTTGTTTTCCCTTTATAAATCACTAGCTGTGAGCCCGATGCAAATGCATCGGGATTCTAGAACGTGCATTAATTTGATTATAGTAGTTATAGCTGTTAGCCTGATGCAAATGCATCGGGTATCTAAAATATGTTTATTGTTTTTTTAAACATTTTTAAATAATAATCGCATCATCAATAGCAATAATATAAGCCATAGCATATTATTAGCAGTAATAGCAGTATTAATAGCATTATTAGCAGTATTATGAGCATTAATAACAGTATTAATAGCATTAATAGCATTATTATTAGCATTAATAGCATTATTAATAGCATTATTAGCATTAATAATAGCATTAATAACATTATTAATAGCATTAATAACATTATTATTAACATTAATAGCATTAATAATAGCATTATTAGCATTAATAATAGCATTAATAACATTATTAATAGCATTAATAGCATTATTATTAGCATTAATAGCATTAATAATAGCATTATTAGCATTAATAATAGGATTAATAACATTATTAATAGCATTAATAGCATTATTATTAGCATTAATAATAGCATTATTAGCATTAATAATAGCATTAATAACATTATTAATAGCATTAATAGCATTATTATTAGCATTAATAGCAATATTAATAGCATTAATAGGATAAATATTAGCATTAATAGCATTAATAGCATAATTAATAGCATTAATAGCATTATTAATAGCATTAATAGCATTATTAGCATTAATAGCATTAATAATAGCATTAATACCATTAATAATAGCATTAATAACATTATTAACAGCATTAATAGCATTATATTAACATTAATAGCATTATTATTAGCATTAATAGCATTAATAATGCCATTAATAGGATAAATATTAGCATTGATAGCATTAATAGCATAATTAATAGCATTAATAGCATTATTAATAGCATTAATAGCATTATTATTAGCATTAATAGCATTAATAGGATAAATATTAGCATTAATAGCATTAATAGCATTATAATAGCATTATTATTGCATTATGATTAATAATAGCATTATTAGCATTAATAATAGCATTAATAACATTATTAATAGCATTAATAGCATTATTATTAGCATTAATAGCATTAATAATACCATGAATAGGATAAATATTAGCATTAATAGCAATAATAGCATAATTAATAGCATTAATAGCATTATTAATGATAATGCATTAAGATAAGCATATGCATATAATAGCATTAATACATTATTAACATTAATAGCATTAATAAGCATTATAACTATTAATAGCATTATTAATTATAGCATTAATAGCATTATTGCATAATAGCATTAATACATTAATAGTATATAGCATTATAGCATTAATTAATAGCATTATTAATAGCATTAATAGCATTATTATTAGCATTAAATAGCATTAAATATATAGAATTATAGCATTATAGCATTAATAGCATTATAATAGCATTATTAATAGCATTATTAATTAGCATTAATAGCATTATAATAGCATTATTAATTAATTTAGCATATTAATTAACATTAATTAGCATTATAGCATTAAATTAATAAGCATTAATAAGATTATTATAGCATTAATAGCATTATTATTAGCATTAATAGCATATTATTAGCATTAAATAGCATTAATAATATAAGCATATAGCATAAGATATATACATTATGCATTATAGATTAATAGCTTATATTAAAGCATATTTATGCTAAAGCTAAATATTAGATATGCATATTATACTAATAGCATTAATAATATAGCATTCATTAAAATTAGCATTCATTATAGAATAGCTATGATTACATTAATAGCATAATATTGCATTAATAGCATTAATAATACATTATTAGCATTAATAATAGCATTAATACATTATTAATAGCATTAATAGCATTAATTAGCATTAATAGCATTAATATTAGCATTAATAGCATTAATAGCAATATATTAATAGCATTAATAGCATTAGGATAAATATTAGCATTAATAGCATTATATAATAGCATAATAGCATTATTAATAGCATAATACATTAATAATAGCATTAATAGCATTAATAATAGCATTAATAACATTATTAATAGCATTAATAGCATTATTATTAATATAGCATTAATAGCATTATTAATAGCATTAATAGCATTATAATACATTAGCATTAATAATCATTATTAGCATTATATAGCATTAATAGCATTATAATAGCATTAATAGCATTATTAATAGCATTATATAGCATTATTATTAGCATTATTTTTGATTAATAATAGCATTAATATTATTAATATGCATTAATAGCATTATTAATAGATTATAGCATTATTTTTAGCATTATGCATTATTAATAGATTATTAGCATTAATAATTCATTAATAACATATATACATTAATAGCATTATTATTAGCATTAATAGCATTAATTAATTATTAGCATTAATATCATTATATTTATTAAATTATTTTTTTATTAATTATATTATATTTTATTTAGATTATTATAATAGATTATCATTATATTATCTAGATTATAATAGATATATTATATAATTATACATTTAGCGTTAGCATAGTTTCATAAGTGCTAAGGCTGATATAATTAGCATAATATATTAATTTTTTTTAAATTTTTATTTTTATTGAATTATTTATTATTTTTTTATTTATTTTTTTTATTATTTTTTTTATTATTATTGATTATTAATTTATTATTTTTGAATTTTTATTTAAATTTATTATTTAGCTGAGACCCAGTTCTCATTCAGGTCCGCTGGAAGGGCTGATATAATTAGCATATATATTTATTTTTTTTATTATTATTTTTATTGAATTATTTATTATATTTTATTATGTATTATTTATTTTATTATTTTTTAATTATTTTTATATAATTTTTTTTTTTTATTATTTTTAATTTATTATTTTTTATTATAAATTTTTTAGGCTGAGACCCAGTTCTCATTCAGGTCCGCTGGAAGGGCTGATATAATTAGCATATATTATTTTTTTATTATTTTATTAATTATTTATTATTTTTTATTATTTTTTATATTTTTTTATTATTTTTTAATTATTTTTTAAATTTTATTTATTTATTATTTTTTATTATTTTTTAAGTCAGACTGAGACACAGTTCTCATTCAGGTCCGCATGTTTTTTTTTTTTTTATTATTATTTTTATTTAATTATTTATTATTTTTTAATTATTTTTTTATTATTTTATATTATTTTTTAATTCTTTTTTTTATTATTAAATTTATTTATTTTTTTACTTGCGAGTGAGACACAGTTCTCATTCAGGTCCGCCTTTTTTTCCCCATTGACATACATTAGCGGTGTGTCGGCGATTTAATGGCCGGCCACCTGGTTCTATTTGTCGGCCCTAAAATCGCGGACACACCGCTAATGCATGTCTATGGGCAGTCAGCTCGAATTCTGATTGGTCGGCGTCCAATCCGAAATCGGGCTGACTGCCCATAGACATGCATTAGCGGTGTGTCCGCGATTTTAGGGCCGACAAATAGAACCAGGTGGCCGGCCATAAAATCGCAGACACACCGCTAATGTATGTCAATGGGAAAAAAAGGCGGACCTGAATGAGAACTGCGTCTCAGTCTGAGGGGCTCTTCTGATTGGCTGAGGGCAGTATACAGCGACCAATCAGAAGAGGGCCTCAGATCTTATTAAGATAGAATGGGGGATTTTTCGTCCATTCTATCTTAATGAGAAGGAAGAGGACGTCGGAGGTGGAAGTTAGCGAAAAGAAGACAGAAGATCCCCGGGGCCGGACGAAGAGGCGGAGATGGCGGAAAGAAGAGAGAAGACCCCCGGGGCCGGAGGAAGAGGACGCCTGGCCGGACGGACGATCAGATGACTTGAAGGCATGTAAGTGATCGACGGGGACGTTAGGTTAGGGGACGGCGGGGGCTTCGGGTGTAGGGCCTTAGGTGACAGCGGCGTTAGGTTAGGGGACTGCGGGGGCTTAGGGTGTAGGGCTTTAGCGAGAGGGGCAGGGGTAGACGGCGGGGCTTAGGGGGTATCGGCAGGGGCTTAGGATGCTAGGGGTCTTAGGGGGTAGGGGCTTAGGGGCTGCTGCGGGGCTTAGGGGCTGCTGCGGGGCTTAGGGGGTAGGGGCTTAAGGGCGGTGGTGCCTTAGGGGGTAGGCGGCATGGCTTAGGGGGTATCGGCGGGGGCCTAGGATGCTACGGGTCTTAGGGGGTAGGGGCTTAGGGCTGCTGCGGGGCTTAGGGGGTAGGGGCTTAGGGGCTGCTGCGGGGCTTAGGGGGTAGGGGCTTAAGGGCGGCGGTGGCTTAGGGGGTAGACGGCGGGGCGTAGGGGGTATCGGCGGGGGCTTAGGATGCTGCGGGTCGGGGGTTAGGTGGTCGGGGCTGCTGCGGGGCTTAGGGGGTAGGGGCGTCGGTGGCTTAGGGGGTATCGGCGGGGGCTTAGGATGCTGCGGGTCGGGGGTTAGGTGGTCGGGGCTTAGCGTGTAGGGGTGGGGCGGACTTAGGGGGTAGGGCCTTAGGTGCGGCGGGGTGGTTTTGTTGCGGGGTGGTTTTGTTGCGGGTGGTTTTGTTGCGGGGTGGGTGTGCGGACATGGGGGTGGGTGTGCGGACATGGGGGTGGGTGTGCGGACATGGGGGTGGGTGTGCGGACATGGGGGTGGGTGTGCGGACATGGGGGTGGGTGTGCGGACATGGGGGTGGGCGTGCGGACATGGGGGTGGGCTGTGCGGACATTGGGGGGGCGAGTTGTGGGTAGCGGGGAGCGGAGGCGGCTGTGCCGCCTCCGCTCCATGGTCCCCGGGGAGCGAGTTGCGGCTCAGGCAGCGACTCGCAATGGCCTCGCGGCCATTGCTCGTGCTACCTGAGCGGTAATTCGCTAAGGTTGTAGCCGAGGCTGTGGATCGATTTTGGGGCAGCGGCTCGCAATGGCCGCTTCGCGGCCATTGCTCGCCCTGGGCCAGCGACTCGCAATGGCCTCGCGGCCATTGCTCGCGCAGCATTGGGCGCTTCGCGCCCAATGTTAAATTCGTATCCACATGACCACGCCGGAAATAGCGCGCGGAGGGGCGCTTTTCCGATTCGCGATTATATAATAGATAATGACAACCAAAAACATCCAAATGATCCTGATCAAAAGTTCACATACTCTGGTGATTGTGGCCTGATAACATGCACAGAAGTTGACACAAATGGGCTTGAATGGCTAATAAAGGTAACATCCTCACCTGTGACCTGTTTGCTTGTAATCAGTGTGTGCATAAACGCTGAGGGAGTTTCTGGGATCCAGAAAAACTCTTGTATCTTTTATTCAGCCTCTGATGTTTCTGGATTGTGAGTCATGGGGAAAGCAAAAGAATTGTCAATGGATCTACGGGAAAAGAAAGTTGAACTGTATAAAACAGGAAAGGGATACAAAAAGATATCCAAGGAATGGATAATGCCAGTTAGCAATGTTTAAACTGTGATTAACAAATGGAAAAATCAGGGGCGCTGTGAAAACTAAACCACGATTAGGTAGACCAACAAAAATTTCATTGATGTTATAGGGGGAAATACACAGTATTAAGAACTGGGGGATGTGAATTTTAATCAGGGTCATTTGGATGTTTTTGGTTGTCATTATGATTTAAAAAGAGAAAACACAGTAGTTTGACAATAAATAGCTTCACCCAACCACTAACCATGAGGGGAAAAAAAGAATGTGTTATCATTCATATTCAGATTTAACTCTGGCCCAGACGTCACCTCTCTCCTGTCCAAAATCCGTCAGCCATATCCTCCAACTTCTCATCTCGCCTCCTTAACCCCTTCCCAACCTTTGACGTTGTACAACGTCATGGCGGTTACCACGGTACCGTTGCAGAATAATGATCTGGCAGCCCAGGCACTGTGATCCACTTAGTGGATCACTGTGCCCAGGCTGTCAGATCGCTTTCTGCAGGTCGATCCCCATGCAGGGGGATCAGGCAGCAGAGTAGCGATCTGACAGCTCAGGCACAGTGATCCACTGTGGACAGTAGATGTAGCAGAGCAGAGGCAAGCGAGCGTCGTGGGACCTTCGTTGTGCACTACGTCGGAGGCAATAGAGCGTGGTGGGACCTTCATTGTGTGTGGACTACTTCGAATCTTTATAATATAGATGGAGTCCGAATTTTGTTTGTGTTTTTTCTCTGTGTGTATTTTTTTTTGACTATTTACTAGAGATTACTAATGGCCGGGTCTAACATTGGCCCGACATTATGTATCTCGGGCTTGGTGCCAGCTGCCAATAAAAAAAGCTGGCATTAACCCCTCTATTACCCAATTTGCCACCGGCACCAGGGCAACTGGAAGAGTCTGGGTACAGCGCCAGAAAATGGTGCTTCAATGAATGCGTCATTTTTTGGGGTGGCTGCGGACTGCAATTCGCAGCATGGGGGGCCCAGAACGCTTGGGCCTCTCCATGCTGAGGATTCCAGCACCCAGCTGCCTAGTTGTAATATGGCGGAGCCCCGCGTCATTTATTTTCTAGAATTAATTCTAGAAATAAAAAAAAAAAAATTGGCTTTGCTGTATTTTTGGTCGCCAGCCAGGTACAGCGAGGCAGATGGGGGTTGGTAGCAATCCGTAGCTGACAAGTTGTACCTGGCTGGACCAAAAATATGGCGAAGCCCCACGTCATTTTTTAAAAACAATTATTTCTAGAAATAAAATGACATGGAGCTTTGCCGTATTTTTGGTTGCCAGCCAGGTACAACTTGGCAGCTGGGGGCTGGAATCCTCAGAGTGGAGAAACCCAAAGATTGTGGGCTCCACACACTGCAAATGGCAACCCACAGCACCCCAGAAAAGAGCGCATTCATTAGAGGCGCCATTTTCTGGTGCTGTACCCCATCTCTTCCAGTTGCCCTTGTGCTGGTGGCACACAGGGGCTCTCCATACGCGACATGGTGTCCGCTAACAAGTTGCATGGAAAATTAGCTCCAATTGTTAGCGGACACCATGTCGCGTATGGAGAGCCCCTGTGTACCTAAACATTGGAGCTCCCCCACAAGTGACCCGATTTTGGAAACTAGACCCCCCAAGGAACGTATCTAGATTCATAGTGAGCACTTTGAACCCCACGGTGCTTCACAAATTAATCCATAAAAATGAAAAAAGAAAATATTTGTGGAAAAAAAGTACTTTCATTTTTACAGATCAATTTGTGAAGCACTTGGGGGTTCAAAGTGCTCACTATGCATCTAGATAAGTTCCTTGGGGAGGTCTAGTTTCCAAAATGGGGTCACTTGTGGGGGAGCTCCAATGTTTAGGCACACAGGGACTCTCCAAATGCGACATGGTGTCCGCTAACAATTTGAATGGAAAATAAGCTCCAATTATTAGCGGACACCATGTCGCGTTTGGAGAGCCCCTGTGTGCCTAAACATTGGAGCTCCCCAACAAGTGACCACATTTTGGAAACTAGACCCCCCAGGGAACTTATCTAGATGCATAGTGAGCACTTTGAACCCCCAAGTGCTTCACAAATTGATCCGTAAAAATGAAAAAGTACTTTTTTTTTTACAAAAATTTTCTTTTAGCATAAAGCTTTTCATTTTCACATGGGCAACAGGATAAAATGCATCCTAAAATTTGTTGACCAATTTCTCCTGAGTACACCGATACCTCATATGTGGTAATAAAAAACTTTTGCCGCACGACAGGGCTCAGAAGTGAAGGAGCACAATTTGACTTTTTGAATGGAAAATTAGCTCCAAAAGTCAAATTGCACTATTTCCCTTCTGAGCCCTGCCGTGCGCCTAAACAGTGGTTTATGACCACATATATGAGGTATCAGGGTACTTAGGAGAAATTGCCCAACAAATTTTAGGATCCATTTGATCCTGCTGCCAATGTGAAAATGAAAGAATTGAAGCTAAAAGAACATTTGTTAGAAAAATTATAATGTCCATTTTTTCCTTCCATGTTGCTTTAGTTCCTTTGAAGCACCTGAAGGGTTAATAATCTTCTTGAATGTAGTTTTGAGTAGCTTAAGGGGTACAGTTTTTGGAATGGTGTCACTTTTGGGTGTTCTCTGTCATGTACACCCCTCAAAGGGACTTCAAATGTGATGTGGTCACTAAAAAAAAAAAAAAAATGGTTTTGTAAATTTTGCTGGAAAAATGAAAAATTGCTGATAAACTTTGAACCCTTATAACTTCCTACCAAAAAAATTGTATTTTTCCAAAATTGTGCTGATGTAAAGTAGACATATGTAAAATGTTATTTATTAACTATTTTGTGCCACATAACTCTCTGGTTTAGCAGAATAAAAAAAAAATCAAAATTTGAAAATTTGCGAAATTTTCCAAATGTTTGCCATATTTTTAATTTTTTCACAAATAGACACAAAAGATATCAACCTAAATTTACTACTAATATGAAGCCCAATATGTCATGAAAAAAAACAATCTCAGAATCGCTAGAATCCGTTGAAGCGTTCCAGTTATTACCTCATAAATGGGACACTGGTCAGAATTGACAAAAATGCCAAGGTCTATAGGGTCAAAATAGGCTGGGTGGTGAAGGGTTAAACTAAATGTAGACAAAACTGAACTCATTATCTTTCCCCCTCCTCGCGCACCTCCCTTACATGATCTGTCTATCACAATAAATTATATCACACTTTGCCCTGTACCTGAAGTCAGCTGCCTCGGAGTAACCCTTGACTCTGCCTTATCCTTCAAACCGCACATTCAAGCCCTCGCCACCTCCTGCAGATTCATACTCAAATATTTCCAGGATCCGTCCCTTACTCAACCCTCAATCTACTAAACTACTAGTGCATGCCCTCATCATCTCCCGTCTTGACTATTGCAACCTCCTCCTCTGTGACCTCCCTGCTAACACTCTTGAAGATCTCAAATCTGTCCTTAACTCTGCTGCCCGACTAATCCACCTCTCTCCTCGCTATTCCTCCTCCTCTCCCCTCTGCAAATTGACTTACAAAGCCATCCACAATTTGTCCCCATATATCTCTGAAATAATCTCCCGATATCATCCAACTCGTAATCTTTGATCCTCCCAAGACCTCCTTCTTTTCTCCACACTTTTACGTTCCTCATCTAATCGCCTGCAAGACTTCGCCCGAGCATCCCCCATTCTCTGGAATTCTGCACCTCAAAACGTCCGACTGTCCCCCTACACTCAGAACCTTCAAGCGGAATCTGAAAACCCAACTCTTCAGAACAGCCTACAGCCTGCACTGACCATGGTGCCACCTCACCATCACTGGACTCAGTGCTCCACCACCACTGGACATGGCTATCCACCACCACTAGACCCAGCGCTCCACCACTACCAGAGAAGACCCAACCTACTGTCTCCCTCCCCACTATCCTGTAAGAATGTAAGCCCACAAGGGTGGGGTCCTCTCTCCCCTCTGTACCAGTCTGGCACTGTTAGTTTGTTCATTGTATTTTTAACTTTTTTGTATGTAACCCTTTGTCATGTACAGCACCATGGAATCGATGGTGCTCTATAAATAAATAATAGTAATAATTCACTAACAAAAAGGCCAAGAAAGTAAAAAAAATCTGCCGGGGTATGGAGACTTGAGCACAACTGTATATTTCTAATGCTGCCATTGACATTAATTTCTCACCACATGCCAGTAACAACCCATCCAATCCAAATAGACAAAGAAATCACACCATAGATGTCCATAAATTATGTTTAATTATGAGAAATGACAGAGAATAAGTGTTGGAACACATTACTGAAATGTATTTAATCCTTGGTTCTTCGGCCTTCGCTGGTGATGAAGCTCCAGACTCCTCCTGTAAGGAGACTCATCCCTGCATTGCTCAGGTAGATTTTGGGCCATTCCTCCACACAAACACTCTCCACCTGCTGCAGATACCGTGGATCCTTCTATGATCTCGGAGCTTTAGTTGCTTCCAGACATTTCCTATTGGATTCAGCTCCGGTGATCGGCTCAGACATTCTAGCAGGTTTATTTAGTCTTCCTTGTCTGTGTGTTTGGGATCATTATCTGGTGAAATGTCGCCCTCGTTTCATCTTCATCATCCTGGGAGATGGCGGCAGATTGTTATCAGGAATGTCTCCGTACATTTATCCATTCATCCTTTCTTCAATTATATGCGATTTGCCAAGAAAACAGCCACACACCATGATGTTCCCACCTCTACACTTCACTGCTTTTGGTGTTTTGGGGGTGATTTGCCTTTTAGCCTCCAAACATGGTGTGCATTATGGCCTCCAAAGAATTCAGTTTTGGTCTCCTCTGACCAGACTATATTCTCCAGTATTTCATAGACTGAGTAAACCTTAAACGCACTTAACCCCTTAGTTAGCCCTATGCCCCATTTCCTCAAGATGCCTGGACCATCAGTGCAATAAGCCCCGGCACCTTGTGCAACCCCTATCCCGTTGTAGATTGTAAGCTCTTTTGAGCAGGGTCACCTTCATTTCTTGCTTTATTTATTGTATTTTTTTTTTCTCACATTGATTGTTTTGTATCCAATTATTGTACTTTATTTGTTCTCTACTGTAATTACTTACTGTATTTTCTGTACTCTAACCCCTACATTGTAAAGCGATGCGGAATAGGTTGGCGCTATATAAATAAAGCTTTATTATTATTTTTTGCAATTCTGACCAGTGTCCCTTTATGATGTTATATCTCTGGAACGCTTCAACAGATCCCAGTGATTCCAAGACTTTTTTCGTGACATATTGGGCTTCATGTTAGTCGTAAATTTAGGATGTTTTTTTGCGTTTAATTGTGAAAACAATCAGAAGTTTAGCAAAAAGATTGAAAATTTCGCAATTTTTAACTTTTGAACTTTTATTCAATTAAACCAGAGTTATATCACACAAAAGAGTTAATAAATAACATTTACTCATGTCTACTTTATATCAGGACAATTTTGGAAACAACATTTTTCTTTGTTAGAAAGTTATAAGGGTTCAAAGTTCATCAACAATTTCTCATTTTTACATCAAAATTTACAAAACCATTTTTTTAGGGACCACATCACATTTGAAGTGACTTTGAGGGGGCCTATGTGTCAGAAAACACCCATAAGTGACACCATTCCTAAAACTGCACCCCTCAAGCTACTCAAAACCACATTCAAAAAGATTAGAAACCCTTCAGGGGTCATTCCATGTCAAGTGATCCAAAAATGAATATTTTTTTTCCCTGACGTCCTCAGATTTTTTTAATTTTTTTTCTATATGAAGAACAACTTTAGTTAATTACAAAAAAAAAGTTTTGAATTTTTTTCTTTATCAGTTAATTTTTTACAGATTTTTAAAGTTTTAAAAAAGTGCGAATTTTGGCCTGGTATGGCTTTACATTTTCTATCATATCTCGGGCTAGAAATAAGATAGAGAAACAAAATAAACACCAATCTACTCAGAACTGTCCAGGCTTTCATCAGATATGTCACAAGAGGATCTTTGTTAATATTTTACCCATGTGATCGCAAGCGCAAAACTTTAAAACGCATTTCTGAAAAATCGGCGCGCTTTAAATATTTCAAAAACTGCCCATGTGTCTGCTGTGCTCTTAGCCACATCTGTACCAAATTTCAAGTTGGGATCGCAATGGGATCATATTTTAACATATTTTACTAGTAATAGCGTCAATGGGTCATTCCATATCAAGTGATCTAAATATGAATATTTTTTTTTACCTGACGTCTTTAGATTTTTTTTTTTTTTTTTCCTTTATGAAGTACTACTTTAGTTAATTACAAATTAAAAGTTTAGAATTTTTTTCTTCATCAGTTAATTTTTTACAGATTTTTAAAGTTTAAAAAAAGGGTGAATTTTGGCCTGGTATGACTTTACATTTTTTTTATCTCAGGCTAGAAATAACATAATGAAGTGGGAGAAGCATCATTTTACTCAGAACGGTAACAGCTTTCATTTGAGATGTTACAAGACTATGTTTCTTTATATCAAATTCAAACTATTGACGGGCAATTGTGAAAAAATGACTGATTGTGTTCTTGGTGATTTTTGAATTGACACTATAATAGTTAAATATTTTGCACTTAGGTCCAATGAATGCGTCCATGGGGTCAAGCTGGGACAGAGTCATCACAAATTAGCCTTATTTGCAGATGACCTGCTACTTTACATCTCCCAGCACCTAGTCTCCATCCCTTCGGTCTTAATGGAGTTTGAACGGTTCGGACAATTGAGCAACTTTAAAGTGAATTGCTCCAAAACCGAGGCACTCAATATTTCTTTGCCTGGAGAATTGGTTTCTCATCTATCTAAACAGTTCCCATTTAAATGGAAAGTAGAAGCCATTAAGTACTTGGGAGTCCTTATACCAAAAGATCTTAAACAAATATTCAATTTAAATTATCAACCCCTTTTGACTAACGCGGAATCGGCATTTACCTCCTATAGACAATTAAAGCTATCCTGGTTCGGGAGAATAAACGTAGTCAAGATGGATGTCTTGCCCCGACTCTTATATACTTTTCAGACAGTTCCTGTTCTATTGGATAGAGGCTTCCTATCCAAAATGCAATCTATGATCCTTAGATTTGTCTGGGGGGGCAAGAGGTCCAGATTGCGAATGAATATCCTATCCTTGCCCAAGACCAGAGGAGGGGTTGGACTACCCAACATACGAGCGTACTTTGTGGCTTCCTCTTTTGTTAGAGCTCTAGATTTGCATTATCATGCGTCCTCCAAGAAATGGGTAGGGGTGGAGCAAGAGGGTTTGGGGATTCCGCTGAAACACCTGCTTTGGATTTCCCCTAAAGACTCCACAGACCTAGTACCTTTGACAGACATGACCAGAAACACCTTGAAGGTATGGCACCTAGTGAGGAAAACCCTCCGCTTAAACGACAGACTTAGCCCTTTGACTCCCCTTTTTTCCAACCCATCTTTCCCACCCAGATTTGACAGGCAGAGATTTTTATGTTGGCGGATTGTGGATGACACCCGAGTAGGACAGACTCTGTCCAGTGGTGGTTTGCCCCCGATGGCAGAGCTACAACTCAAAGAACCTACGAGACCTCTTAAGTGATTCGAATTTCTCCAATACAGAGCATACTTATATTCAGCTGACCACTCTTGCAGGGTAAGATTGACGCCCAACGTATTGGAGAGGTTATTCCAACTGGAGGCTCCACCGAGGCGCAAAATATCAGTTCTATACCAGGCCTTAGGGTCCATGAGAGAGCAGGGCACCCTTTACTTCCAACGTGCTTGGGAGAGGAAATTGGGGTGTAGCATTTCAGAAGCTAATTGGCAGAAATGCTTTATATTTACTCACTCACTAGCTAGCGCTTGTTCTGCACAAGAAAGAAGCTATAAGCTGCTCACTAGATGGTACTTGTGCCCGACGACACTCCGAAATATGTTCCCTGGAACCCCTGATACCTGCTGGCGCTGTGGGGAAGAGAAGGGTACAATGATACACATTTGGTGGAGTTGTGGGGAAATCCGGCGGTTCTGGTCTGACGTTTTCAATGCATACGCCCGGATAACAGGTAAACAAGCCGAATGCTGCCCAGAATCGGCAATGTTATCCATTTTTCCAGGTCCTATTGGGCTACAGAAGAGGGATATTCTCCGCTTTTGCATCTCGGCTGCTCGTGCTGTGATCCTGAGGTTCAAGCTCCATCTCTACTTGATTGGTTCAAAGAATTGATGGACATATATCGAATGGAGGAGCTCGCAGCTGATGCGTCGGGATCTTGGAACAAATTCTTAAGGATTTGGGTTGAATGGATTCTTTTTCACGACTCTGCAGAATTTAGGAGTATCTTTTCCAGCACAGATAATATGGCTCGACCTCTGGCTGATGGGAAGCCAGTGGGATGAGTACCCTTTCTCCTTCCCATACCTCACCCGTCCTTCCCCCCTCCTTTTTTTCTTTTTTTCTTACGTGGCTTTTCTTTCCCAGTATAACTTTTTCTAATGGTTTTTGTTTCTCTTCTCTCTCTCTTCTTTTCAATCTCTCTTTTCTTCCCATCTGATACATTCAGTCTAGGTATTTCCTTTCTATACCTATACCTTCAGAATTCTAGTGAACATTAGACAGGTATCGGAAACTCTGAGCTGTGAGTAGATCATTAATATTTCGGCCTTCCTTTCCGGTACACCAGTCGATAGACTATTCCAACTAGGCCTCAACGGGTAATGACCCACTTACGTGGTCAACCTGTTAGAAGGGACCAAGTGATAAAAATCATTCTGCTGGGGCTGCTTGTCCCCTTGACATCAGAACATCTCAAAACCCTGAGAAAGGTTGTATACTTGAGTGTTTGGAATTATATTTAGATTGTAGTATATATTGCACCAGAGATAAGCGCAAACGTAAATTTGCAGATTATCTTAAAGTTACTAATAACTTTGTGAATTCTCTTTTTGTATATTTTATATGTCTCAAGATTTTGTTAAAAGATTGAATGTATGTCTTTCATATGTTTTTTCAAAATTTAATAAAAATGAGATTAACCATAGTTAAATATTTTAAAATATGATCCCATCACGATCCCAACTTGAAATTTGGCACAGATGTGGCTAAGAGCATAAAAGACACATGGGCAGTTTTGGAAAATTTTTATTAAAACGTTTTTTCGGAAATGCGTTTCAAAATGTTGCGTTTGCATTCGCATGGGTAAAAAATTAAAATTAACAAATATACTCTTGTGACATATCTGGTGAAAGCCTGGACAGTTCTGAGTAGAATGGTGTTTATTTTGTTTCTCTATCTTATTTCTAGCCCGAGATAAAAAAATGTAAAGTCATACCAGGCCAAAATTCACCCTTTTTTTAAACTTTAAAAATCTGTAAAAAATTAACTGATGAAGAAAAAAATTCCAAACTTTTCATTTGTAATTAACTAAAGTAGTACTTCATAAAGGAAAAAAAAAAAATTATCTAAAGACGTCAGGTAAAAAAAAATATTTATATTTAGATCACTTGATATGGAATGACCCATTGACGCTATTAATAGTAAAATATGTTAAAATATGATCCCATTGCGATCCCAACTTGAAATTTGGTACAGATGTGGTTAAGAGCAAAGCAGACACATGGGCAGTTTTTGAAATATTTAAAGCGCGCCGATTTTTCGGAAATAAGTTTTAAAGTTTTGCGCTTGCGATCACATGGGTAAAATATTAACAAAGATCCTCTTGTGACATATCTGGTGAAAGCCTGTATAGTTCTGAGTAGAATGGTGTTTATTTTGTCTCTCTATCTTATTCCTAGCCTGAGTTATGAGGAGAAACGTAAAGGCAGGCAACAGCGAAATTCACACTTTTTCCGAACTTTGAAAATCATTTAAAAAATAAATACATTTTTTAAAAAATTTTTCTCTTCACATTTTGCATTGTCTGACATGCTATTATCAAATAACAAAATCTCAAAAGAATTAAAAATATAGAGGTAATAATCATTGGTTCACTTGACATGGAATGACCCTCAGGTGCTTCACAGGAATGAACGCAAAGCGGAATGAAAAAAGAAATACATTTATGTTTTACCTAAAAATGTTGCTTTAGCATCAATTCATTCACTTTTACAAGGGATAGCATGTCAAATTGGATGCCGTCATTTGTTACCCAGTTTCTTATGAACGTGCCGATACCTCACATGTAATCAGAAACCGCTCTTTGAACAAATGGGAGGCTCAGAAGGGAAGGAGCGCTATTAGAGTTTTGGAAAGCAAACTTGGCTAAAATACGGTAGATGATGGGCACCATCTTACATATCCCGGACCCCTAACAAACCTAAACAGCAGAACCCCCCACAATTAACCCCATTTTGGAAACAAGACCCCTCAAGGATGTTATGTACGGGTATAGTGAGCATTTGGAATATACAGGTACAACTAGGTAGCTGGGGACTGGAACCCTTAACGTAGGGTGGCCCAAGCTTTCTGCGCCCCACTGAGAATTGCAGCCCACAGCCGCCACAGAAAATGGCGCATTCATAGAAGCACCATTTTCTGGCACTGTATCCGACTACTCCAGCTGCCATGTAGCGTGGCAGACTGAATAATAAAAGGAGTTAATGCCAGCTGAATATTGCCAAATGGCACTAAGCCCAGAGGTTAGTAACATCAAGGTCGTCAATTAGATACATGATGTTACTAACCAAATAAAAACACAAAAAATATTTATTTGAAAAAACACTCCTTAACAGCCCTCATTCCCCAATTTGAAAAAAAAATCCAACATAGTCCAATGCGAGGTCCCTTGATGATTTCCAGTTTTTTTTACAGCATATGGGGCATCCCCCATATGCTATAAAAGCAGGAATCCTTCCAGAAGGACAGCTCATGACCTTGGCAAGGTCACATCATGGGATTGACCCCTGTGTGAACCAAGGATGGTGACCTGCCATGACCTCACTGAGGTCATAAGCTGTCAATCTGTGCGCAGGCAGATCAGTCTCTGATCTTACTGTGCATGTGCCCGACGACCTGAACGCAGAAGAGGTGCCAGGGCCTGAAGGAGCAGCGGGAGGCACAGAGGGTGAGGGTAGGTATCGGGGGATGACTGGGGGTGGGGTGCGGAAGAACCGGGCAGGGGGGCAGAGCAATGCAGAACGGATCATCTCCCTCCCATTTGACCTGTCAGATGGGAGTGAAATGATGATTATGACGGCAGAACCAGCAGGGGCGCATGGTGAGGACCAGAGCTGCACATTGGAGGACCGAGGGGACAGGGGGCTGTTTGTCTCCGATGTGACATGTGTGATCATGTCACATTGGAGAGAAATCCACAGGATGCGGCTGCAGTCTGCAGACACTGCTTCTGGTGAGTCCCAGCGGCATGTTAGGGGGAGGTGACTCGCCCCCAGGGCCGTGGGGTACTTGGAACCGGCTGGTTTGGGTTCTCTCGGTGGCCGCACAAGGGCTGAGACACGGCTTCTGTGGCCCTGCAGAGTCACTAAAATGCGGGGAAATGTTTTAGGAATAAAGGTCGTGACACCACCTATGGGTAGCCGCTGCTGCTTCAGAACCTCTGGGGACGATGGATGGGCCGCTGGGGTGGAGTGACTCCCCACGGGTGGAGCGGGTCCCCAGGGCAGTGGATGTTGGAAGGTTGTAGGGTGCAGGATGGAGGACGTGAAGTAACAGACAGACTCACTGTTTGTTGGTTTCTCAGGTTCTTTACTGATGGTTCAAGTCGGGACACTGGGAGGTGATATTACTTTGAGTCCGTGCACCCTGGGAGCAAGTCTGGGTTTTCCTCACCCGGTAGGTTCTGAGGCCTCCCTGCTGCACTCTAAGCGGGTCACTGCTGCTGATTAAGCTGAGCTGCCACCCCCTCTCTCCTGCATGGTGCCAGTATGACAGGCAGCTCGAGTCCTTCTCCAGCCCTACTTCTCTGGCAGCTGTTCCTGGGCTCTCAATGCTGCTTGCCTGCGGGCACTTTGGTGTGGGTGGGAAACTTGAAACCCCCCACCCTGCGCTGTTGGCTGCTGGGTTGTTAGACCCTGCACAGCCGCGGACTTCGGTGTCCGGTTCTTGGCGCTCTCTACACTGGAGTGAGCTCCAGACCGCTCCACTCCCCAGGCTCTCCTCCACTTCCTCAGACCCTTGCCTACGGGTCCCTCAGCTAGGCTTTAGCTATCCTGGGACAAGCTTAGCAATGCTCCAGTCCACAGGATGTCTTCATCAGTCCTCCTAGGAACTGAACTCTGCTCTACCAGGGACGAGCTTAGCACTGCTCTAGACAACAGGTCCTCTTGGACAACTCTTCTGATAATTCTTTTCACTCTTCTGTGTGAAATATTGCAGGGAGCACCTGGTCATGGACGGTTTATGATGAATGATGTTCTTTACACTTTTGGATTATGGCCCCAGCAGAGATCACAGGAATCTTCAGTAGTTTAGAAATTCTTCTGTAACCAATGTCATCAGTTTGTTTTGTAACAATATGGTTGTGAAGGTCTTGAGACGACTCACTGGTTTTACCAATCATGAGATGTTTCTTGTGTGGCACCTTGGTAATGAGACCCCTTTCTATCGACCATCAGATGAACCAGTTGATATTATAATCACTAAATGGCAGGATTGCTTTCTAATTACTAAGATTTCAGATGGTGTCAGGACTTTTTCTTTCTTCATGTTTTCAGTACTTTTTCCCTTGGTCATTTCTCATTATTACATGTCATTTATGGACATCTATGGTTTGATTTCTTTGCCTGTGTGGATTGTATGGATTGTTACTGACATCTGGTGCAAAATTACTGTCAATAGCACCTTTAAAAATACTATCTATCAATGATTGCCAGAATTATGAATATTGGTCAATATTAGTCAGACCTAAAAGATATTGATCTGGCTTAATAAATGTTGATCAGAATTGTGAATATTGATCAGGTCTAATCCACATTGATCACATCTAATGATATGCAGATTGATCCGACCTAATAAATCTTGGCCTTCTGATCACCGGTAAGCTCTAGTAAATATTCATCAGGCTTATGAATATTAATAAGGCGTCATGAATATTTTTCAGCTTCTTTATGAGCTACAGATCTCATATATATGTATATAGTATATGGGATCAGGTGGGATCACCCCGGATCGGGGTCTGACACCCGCTGTACGCCGCTCTCAGCATGATCTGCCAGTGATCCGGGGGCGCCTGCTCCAGTTTGATCGTCATGTTGACACCGCCGGTGAAAACTACTAAAGCTTCGGACACTTGTCCAATCTGTAAATCTTTATAGGAACCACAAAGCCTAGAAAAGAATAATAAAGATCAGAAACCTGAACAGAGAATAAGACAAGTGTGAACAGGAGTGTCATGAGTGACTGTGGCCAGCAGGGGTCACCAGAGAGCAGATGCTCCAGGAGCTCAGCAGGGTTATCATAGGCTCCACTTATTATAAGCGCTGTGGAATATGATGTCGCTATACAAGTGATGCATAATAAATAAATAATAAATTATAATAAATTCTCCTGGAAGAGCCCAATGATAATAATAGGGGAAATTAAATCAGTGAAAACTGTAATAAAGTCATTAATGTAATAGTGTCAGCTCCCTGTGTCTGAGCTTACAGATGACGTCTCCATTTATAAGAACCACCTGGTGATCACTCAGGTCATTTCTCTATCCATCTCTTCATCAAGATGCCTGACTGCCCCCTCTTCATTCTGCCTCACTCCATTCCGCCCCGCTCCATTCCGCCCCTGCACTGCCCCCTCTCTATTCTGCTCCTGCCCTGCCCCGCTCCATTCTGCTCCTGCTCTGTCCCGCTCCGACCATGTCCTGTGACATTCTGCTTTATGTGGAATATTCTAGCTCTGGACCCTTGTACATCGCTCAAGTGATCTGGATAATGTCCGACTGTTGCTGAATCCTCCGTGAATAAAGGCTCCCGTTACATAAGAAGTCGCCCCGTCCACAGGCGTCATACAATGTCCCATCGCTCCGGGCCAGGCACAGCGGTGGGCACAGCAGATGTGGGGCCCGGGCGCAGCAGATGTGGGGCCCGGGCGCAGCAGATGTGGGGCCCGGGCGCAGCAGATGTGGGGCCCGGGCGCAGCAGATGTGGGGCCCGGGCGCAGCAGATGTGGGGCCCGGGCGCAGCGGTGGGCATAGAAGATGTGGGGCCCAGGCACAGCAGTGGGCACAGAAGATGTGGGGCCCGGGCTGACCTCGCCATGAGGACGGGGATGGAGGACACTAAATTACCAATAATTATAAACACTTGTATAATCCGCCTGATAAGAATGAGCTCCATTGTGGCCCCAGAGAGGTGATCACCCAGCGTTCCCCGACCTCAGATCTGCCATCTATGAGCTGTGTGATAATGCTCCTCCAGGACCTTCCTGCCACCTGGCCCCACCCGCCCCTGCCCCCATCAGAACGGAGACCCCGACTGCAGAGGAATGGGGCAGATAGAACCAGATAACAGATCAGAAGAAGAGGAGGAATCTGTGGATAAAACTAGAGATAGAAGAAGCTTTGTAAGGGCCCTTTCACATCAGCGTTTTTTGAAATTTGCGGCAGATGCGGTGAAAAAAACGCATCTGCCGCAATTACCGCATACCGGCTGCACTTGCGGCGCGGTTGCGGTAAACGCCATGCAAAGTATAGGCGTACTTGCGGCAAGTGCGGTTTTGCACTTGCGGCAGCGAAAAAAACCCGCGGCTGACCGCGTTTTTTTTCGCTGCCGCACCTGCCGCAAGTGCAAAACCGCACCTGCCGCAAGTACGCCTATACTTTGCATGGCGTTTACCGCAACCGCGCCGCAAGTGCAGCCGGTATGCGGTAATTGCGGCAGATGCGGTTTTTTCACCGCATCTGCCGCAAATTTCAAAAAACCGCTGATGTGAAAGGGCCCTAATAAAGAAAAGTCCTTTAAGGAGCCACAATCCCAGGGAACCAAATTGCCAATGTCTATATACCGAGTCACATCATAGCTACAAGGGGCGCCTCAATGAATCAGAGTATCTCCAAAAAGGTTATGGATTGAATTACTGAAATAAATTACGTGACACACATATATTATATAGAGTCATTACACACAGAGGGATCTATTTCATGTGTTCATTTCTGTAAATGTTGATGATTATGGCTTACAGCCAATGAAAACCCAAAGGTCATTATCTGAGAAAATTAAAGTAGGGAGGATGAAGGGTTAAAAACTGTGCTGCCGTATTCCATGAGACATCAAAGGGTGAATATAATATTAGTCAATGCGTTTCAGGGCTCCCAGGCCCCTTCCTCAGGACAGATCAGCATCATATTGCCATGTTTCTGAGAGCCCTGAAACATGTTGTCTAATAAATCAATGTTATATTCACCCTTTGATGTCTGGTGGGTTTTCATTTGCTGTAAGCCATAATCAACATTAACAGAGATAAACACTTGAAATAGATCACCTATGATCTCTCGTCTACCAGGACTTATAAATGTGGATGCTACATACACACTACACACAATATGTGACACACTATGTTACACACACATAGGACACACGAATGCACATGGTGCTGCTGGCAGTAATGCGCAGCGTGCCCCATCGACTGCGTGGTACCGCCAGCGGCCGCCATATTGGCAGAACCATCATTTGGGTGTGCCAATATGGCATCTGCAACGTTTTTCTTTTCCATTTCAGCTGGCCAATCAGGTGGCACTTTATCGGGGACATCCAAACACAATGGCACAAGGCATTTATTCAAGTAGAAAATCTACATTGGGTGTGAGATTTCTATAGATCCCATCCACTGCGCTGAAACTGGAAGATGCTGTGTGTTTTGCAAAATGAAGATATACAGCACCAAAAACTCCTGATCTAGAGAAGGGGTCAGTGCACTAAATCCCCCACACAGTTTCCCCATCAGGGGGTGACGCCCGGGTGCGGTGTGATCACAGTATGGCGGCTCTACAAGACGGAGCAGATTCCTTGTAATCACAATGGGGAATATTTCTTAATAGCGTCGTGAGGTTTCCGGATAAATAAGCAGCAATAGAAAGTCGTGCAATCTGCTGTAAATTCCCCTTAATGGCTCAGACACTTGGACACGTTTCCTTTCGTCTCCCCATGGCTGGAGGCAGGTACAGTACATGACCCCCCAAAAATTAGGGAATAAAAATATAGAAAAGCTTCATTATTACACTGAGTAATAATGTCACCCACGCAGAATTCAAGAAAGGCTTTATTATACCAATCACATAAAAAGCTGGAGCTCTCCCAAAGTCTTATATAAAATACATATCTTCTCAGGAGTTGTAGAGTTTGATTAAGAACATTTATTGTCATTTTTGTAGATTTCATAAAATTTCCATTAAAAAAAAATGTATAAGCCGCAGTTTCATTTGGAATAAAAATGTTTAATATGATGTATGTAAAGTGTTATGGAATTAATAGCGCTACATAAATGAATAAATAATATATTATTATTATATTATACGAAAATGATGTTGTTATTATTCTCTAAGATTTACAGGACCAACCACTGACTGCAATGATGTGGCCACTTTGGGCAAGTGCCCCTTTACTGTAAACTCCATAAACGCCCCCTCTGGGGTCCTCACTTATCGGGGGAATGGTGGCCACCAGTTCCCCCCATCCTCCATACACCTCAGTGGAGATGTGGCCACACACAGACGCTCCTTCTTACTCCTCTTATGGAGAATGTGGCGGGAACTTTGAATCTTACTGGTGACCAATAGTAGCTGGTCGTGATGTCATCGTCTACATGGAACTCGATGACATCACAAGTCTAGATGAAGAATGTGCAGAGCCAGACTTGTCATTTCAGTGACGACCTGCTGGAGACACAATCCTACAGGTACATGGAGGAGAAAGCCAAGCATGAGGATGTACAGACGTCGTCCACGTTATGGCCATCGACTGCTGGTGAAGGTTTTCTCATCATGGAAGTCAATTGGCTGCAGCCTTCTGACCCGATTAAAGAAATCTTATCACAACAGGACAACAGTGATGAAGAATTTTTTCTTGGCCAAGAAATCTGCCCCCATTCAAGCGGTCAGGAGGATCAGGCCGGTTGCTATGAAAAGACAAAAAGATGAAGTTATCAGCCAAGACAGAGGTGAGAGTAGCCCACCCTACTCGGCAGGGGATACTGCCTCCACCTCCAGTATTAGAAAAATCAGAAAACATCCTGCTCATCCAGACTGTGCCCAAGCTGCAAACGAGGGGCTGCAAAAACCAGGCGTGGTACAAAAAGAAAACCACCAGCCTCCGAGGACAGCCAGCCTGAGATGATGCCATCGGCTAAGCGAGCCACGGGCGAAAACTGTCCAGTTTAGATAAAGAGCGGAGCCCCGAAGCTGCAGACCCCACCGGCCCATACCTGCAATCAGGGGAACACCCTGGCTCCACAGCACTTAAAGATCCTACAGAGCAAAGGCCAGCAGGGCATGCTTGATGATGAAATTATCTTGATGACCCAGGAGATGCTTCAGAGTCAGTTTGAGGGCTTTGATGGTCTGCAGCCCCCCTGTGTTCCCATAGTGCCAGGGTACAGTGTACTGCAGAACGCCGTACAGATCCACTGTGATCTAGAGAGGGCGCACTGGCTGACGACATGCTTCAAGAATGGAAAAATCCTGGTTGCTGACAGCATGAATGACGGACAACTGTCTCCATCAGTCCGTCAGCAGATCAAGAACAACTACAGCACAGTGATCGACGAGCCCCTGAAACATCTGATATTTCTGACAGTGGATCAGCAGAACAACCGCTATGATTGCGGGGTATTCGCCATAGCGTTCGCTTTCGAGTTTCTGACAGATGGTGAACTCACAGCCACGTTCCATCATGAGAAGATAAGAGGTCATCTGCTATCCTGCCTGAAGAAGAGCAGGATCACCGAATTTCCCAAGATGATCAGGACCTGACTCCATGTCTAAATGACATGTAGAGCCTATGATGGTCCAAAAGATCGCACAGTCTCCTTTATCCGGACTGAACCCTGGGTCCACAGAGCAGTCTGCACCGGTAAGTAACCTCTTTTCTCTGCCCTCCCCCATATGTGACTGTAGGTCCTGTGCTCTTACCTCTGGCCTACCCCATTATGTGACCTACGTCTTGCGCTCTTTTCTCTGACCTCCCCCATATGGGACTGTAGGTCCTGTGTTCTTTTCTTTATTGGCCTCATTTGGTTTTCAGCAAACAGTAGAATGATGCGAGTTAACAAAAAGCTCCATCTTGTTTTATTTGTCCACAAGACGCTTTCCCAGAAGGATTTTGGTTAGAGGGAACCTGTCACCTCTAGTGATGAGCGAGCATGCTCGCCACTACTCGGTACTCGCATGGGTATCACTGTACTCGGGCTTCTCGGTGAGCACCGAGTAATCTCGCGATACTCGTGCTGTGCTCGTGGTCGTCATCTCTGCATGTTGGCACTCTTGAGAGCCAGCCCACGTGCAGGGATTGGCTGGCAGACCACTGCAAAGCCACAGCCCTGTTAGTTGTGGCATAGCAGTGATTGGCCGCCCTGCACAGCGTGACCGAGCCTTTATAATTCCCGGCGCGCTGTGCTTGGCACACAGCCATCCAGACAGTCAGTGTAGGGAGAGTGTCTGCTGCTGCTTAGGGACAGATTTGCGGCACTTACAGGTAGATCCGGAGCAGGGCTGCAAACTGCTGCTGACCACAACAGTCCTTCTCAGGACTAATCTAGGAGGATATAGGCAGGGTGATCCAGATCGGAATCCAAGCTTTTCTGTGACCATTAGAGTCACCACACTCTTGAACTTACTACCTTAATACAGGTTAGGGACTAAAATCTTCTCCTGAAACCATTACAGTCACCAGACAGGTGTACATACTACCTTAATACAGGTTAGGGAGTAAAATCCTCTCCTGACACCATTACAGTCACCAGACTGGTGTACTTACTACCTTAATACAGGTTAGGGACTAAAATCCTCTCCTGAAACCATTACAGTCACCAGACAGGTGTACGTACTACCTTAATACAGGTTAGGGAGTAAAATCCTCTCCTGACACCATTACAGTCACCAGACTGGTGTACTTACTACCTTAATACAGGTTAGGGAGTAAAATCCTCTCCTGACACCATTACAGTCACCAGACTGGTGTACGTACTACCTTAATACAGGTTAGGGACTAAAATCCTCTCCTGACACCATTACAGTCACCAGACTGGTGTACGTACTACCTTAATACAGGTTAGGGACTAAAATCCTCTCCTGACACCATTACAGTCACCAGACTGGTGTACATACTACCTTAATACAGGTTAGGGACTAAAATCCTCTCCCGACACCATTACAGTCACCAGACTGTTGTACGTCATACCTTGATACAGGTTAGGGACTAAAATCCTCTCCTGAAACCATTACAGTCACCAGACTGTTGTACGTCATACCTTGATACAGGTTAGGGACTAAAATCCTCTCCTGAAACCATTACAGTCACCAGACTGGTGTACGTACTACCTTAATACAGGTTAGGGACTAAAATCCTCTCCTGAAACCATTACAGTCACCAGACTGGTGTACGTCATACCTTGATACAGGTTAGGGAACTAAAATCCTAATCTCTTGTGATCTCAACAGTCACCAGACAGTTGTCGCTCTATACAGGCAAAATGCGCAAAGGCGTTGGCAAGGGCGTTGGCAAGGAACAAGGAAGTGGACGTGATGGTGGTGCAGGCAGAGGCCGAGGTCGTGTGCAAGCACTAATTTCGCAACAACAAAGGGCCACATCTCCTGGCTCGCACGTCCTGTCCCAAATTCTTGGGGCCCACACCAGTACACCACTGTTGAACCAAGACCAGTGTCAACAGGTTGTTACTTGGATAGCGGATAATGCTTCAAGTCAGATGGGCACCTCCACAAACACCCTGTCTTCCACACAGTCAACTGTCAGTAGCCGTGACACTGCACCGCACATTTCCCAACCTGATCCTCCTTCCTACCACCTGGCCGAGTACACATCCACGGACATTACTGATCCCACACTAGGACACTCGGAAGAGCTGTTCACGTATCCATTCGCAGAATCTGGCCTGTCGCCACCTCCTCTTGAAGTGGGTGATGAGGAGATGGTATGTACAGATGCCCAAATATTTGAGCAGCCACGTTCTCACGAACGGAACGTTGTCAAAGTGTCTCACCAAGGGGTGGACGATGATGAGACAATTGCCAGGAAGTCAGGAGGAGGATCAGGGTGCGGAAGAGGAAGACGACGTGGTGGATGATCCAGTAGCTGACCCAACATGGCAGGAGGATATGCAGAGTGAGGACAGCAGTGCACAGGGGGAGGGAGGCGTAGCATCCCAACAGGCAGTACGAAGCAGGGTTGCGTCCGCAGGCAGAAGGCAGGCAACCGTTCCCCGGAACAACAACACGACTCAAGGTGCTTGTGCAAATGTTCGGTCTTCCCGAGTCTGGGAGTTTTTTAAGTTGCCTCCAGAAGACTCTAAAAAGGCCATTTGCCACACCTGCCATGCCAGTATCAGCAGGGGTACGAAAACTAGCAGCCTGACCACCACCAGCATGATCAGGCACATGTCAGCCAAGCACCCGACTTTGTGGGAAGTACAACAGAGTCGAGGAGCGGTGCTTGCTGATGTCACTGCTACGTCTTCGCCTGTTGTGCGCGCGAGCCACTCCCCTGTCCATGCTGGCCGCGAACAAGCCTCCGGCCCTGCACCTGAAGTTGCCCACGCACAAATTACACCACCATCAAGCACGTTCTTGTCCCAGCGCAGCGTTCAATTATCCATTCAGCAAACATTTGAACGCAGGCGCAAATACGCTGCCAACGCCCCACATGCCACAGTCCTGAATGATCACATTTCGCGACTCATAGCGCTAGAAATGTTGCCTTTCCAGCTGGTGGAGACGGACGCATTCCGCGACCTGATGGCGGCTGCTGTCCCACGTTACTCGGTCCCCAGCCGCCACTATTTCTCCAGATGTGCCGTCCCCGCATTGCATAACCACGTGTCCAACAGCATCACACGTGCCCTGAACAACGCTGTTTCAGCCAAAGTCCACCTAACCACAGACACATGGACAAGTGCTTGTGGGCAAGGCCGCTACATCTCCTTGACGGCACACTGGATTAATATTGTGGAGGCTGGGACCCAGTCTGAGCGAGGGACGGAACACGTCCTTCCCACACCAAGGATAGCAGGCCCTACCTCTGTCAAGGTTTCACCGACACTCTACAGCTTCGGAATGTCATGCTCCTCAGCCTCCTCCTCCTGCGCATCCTCATCCACTGTACCCTCCACACCAGTCCCAAGCTGGAAGCACTGCAGCACTGCCTCTGCAAAGCGGCAACATGCTGTGCTGAAGCTAGTCTGCATAGGTGACAAACCCCACAATGCAGAAGAGGTGTGGACAGCTCTGAAACAGAAGGCAGATCACTGGCTCACACCTCTGAACCTAAAGCCAGGAAAGGTCGTGTGTGACAATGGCCGGAACCTGGTGGCAGCTTTGAGGCGAGGGCAGCTGACGCATGGTCCATGCGTGGCCCATGTGCTCAACCTGGTGGTTCAGAGGTTTGTGAAGTCATACCCAGAGGTGTCTGACCTGCTGGTAAAAGTGCGGCGTCTGTCTGCACATTTTCGCAAGTCACCTGCTGCTTCAGCCGGCCTTGCCGGCTTTCAGCGCCGTTTGCGTCTTCCGGCCCACAGACTGGTGTGTGATGTCCCCACGCGTTGGAATTCAACTCTGCACATGTTGGTCAGGATATGTGAGCAGAAGAGAGCAGTTGTGGACTACCTGCATCACCTAAGCCGTCGGGAAATGGGTCAAACTCCACACAACACCTGAGGAGTGGAGATGGATGTCGGACCTATGCATCGTCCTCCA